>JAOANR010000009.1:56887439-57456088 GCA_030278955.1 Hygrophila difformis
TGTTGGACTTTCTCTTCCTCACATTTGTTAAGAAATAAAATATACTATATTTTTTAATAAAGAAATAATATATATATATAATATATTCGAGTCTATTATCGAGCTTTCGAGCCGAGTATTAGTTAGCTCGGCTTGAGCTCATTAATATTCGAGCCGAACTCGAATTCGAGCCGGGCCTTTTCGAGTCGAGCTTTGGTCGAGCTTTGATCGAGTCGAGCCCGAATATTTTACGAGCCTATCAGTCTCATTTACACCCCTGATTGTATTGATTGCAAGAGAAAGGTGTAAAGTTGCAGTACATAGAAGATAGGAAAAAAAAGACCAATATAGTCCTTTTTTTTTACAAAAAAGTCAAATCAGTCATTTTTTTATTTTTTGGCCCAATTGGTCCGCTACATATACTAATTACGTCTCAATCGGTCCTTCACCCACTAATTATGCCCTAATTACACATTTTAGGCCAAATCGGTCCTTTTTTTTTCAAAAATCTAAATTGGTCAATTATTAATTTTTGCCCCCTTTCATTCAGTCTAATGCACATTTCAAACCACTAATAACTCAAATTCGATATAAGTAAAAATTCTAAAATTTTGATATTTACTCCCTCCATACCACTTGTATTGTCCAATTTTGACTTTTGACATTGTTCATTGATCAACTTTGACCTAATGTTATCACAATCATATCAACAAAAAATATAGTCAAGTTCGGTCTTGTTGGATTCGTCTAATCGTGTAGTTTTAAAATATATATTTTTTTTTATAATTTTTAGTTTTCTACATTTTAAGATATTAACTGTTAAACAAAGGCATTGGACTGTGTGTCAAAAAGTTTTGAGACATTTCAAATGGGACAGAGGGAGTATAAACTACACGACGAGATGAATCTAACAAGATTCTACTTGGCTCATTTTAATTTGTATATCTAGGTCCGTCTCGTCGTGTTAATAATGGACCTAGATATACAAGTTAAAATGAGCCAAGTAGGATCTTGTTAGATTCGTCTCGTCGTGTAGTTTATAAATATCGAAATTTTAGAATTTTTACGTATATCAAATTTGAGTTATTAGTGGTTTGAAATGTGCATTGGACTGCATGAAAGGGGGCAAAAATTAATAACGGACCAATTTAGATTTTTCAAAAAAAAATGACTGATTTGGCCAAAAATATGTAATTAGGGCATAATTAGTGGGTGGAGGACCAATTGGGACGTAATTAGTATATGTAGCGGATCAATTGAGCCAAAAAATAAAAAAAAAGGACCAATTTAACTTTTTTGTAAAAAAAGGGACTCTATTGGCCTTTTTTCCGTAGAAGATATTTAACAGCAAAAAGAATAGGTCATATTCATACTCATATAATAATAATAATAATAATAATAATAATAATAATAATAATAATAATAATAGTTGGTTGAATATATCGGCTGCCCGGAAAGACGACTGGTGATTATATATGATTTATATGAATATATATATATATATATTTATTTGATATATAAAAGCAACTAAAGTTGTTTAAAAAACAAATGATGGAAGTGTGATGGTAATTTTAGGTTCATTCCAACTATGTAATTTTTTTTTTGTTAAAAACAAAATAAAGTTTATTAATAAATTTTTGACAGACAATAATTGAGGGAAAAAAGATTCAATAGAATATAGAAGTTGAAAATGAAAAAAATATAGTACTTCATAATAACTCACGGGAAATCATGGCACGTTTATATGTATTTAAAATTTTATTATTTATTATGACTTAGTATTAGACAAAGTAGCATCACCCCATTTGACAAAGATTTCTTTGGGAGTTGAATCAGCAGGTGATGCTGAAATAATGTCTTGTGTGTGCTGAGTGTTATACGGTTCGAACACTATTAAATACTCAGAAAATATCTCATTAACACCCAACACATACCTCAACACAACTAGCACCTGTTAATGTCAGCACTCTATCCAAACTTATTGCTTCAAAAAATTGATTTGGGAGATGTCTACTACTCTACTTGTTTAAATCTCGCACCGGCCGTCAGTATCTTTGTTAAATTCATCTGAAACTTAGACCCAAAGTCGGAACCGACCAAATTTAGTTACAATTCCAATGTGAAGGGCTTAAAAGTACTACTACTATTTAAGAATCATTTCAGTTTCAATTTCCCACATAACGAAATTTCCAGTTCGATTGCTGCAAGATTTTAATGAACAGAAATCCAATTTTCATAATGGAAAGGAATATAAAAAGTAAACATGTTTCATGTTTCCACTTTATGAGTTTTTATTATATTATATAGTATATAAACTTGTATGGAATTTATACACATATACTCGTAGATTTTAATATAAAACTCCCTCCGTCCCAACAATAATAATATCTCATTTTGACTTGTGACACTGTCTATTGATTAACTTTGACCAAATGTCATCGCAATTATAAAAGGAAAAAATAGCTAGAGTCAAGTTTGGTCTGGTTAGATTCATCTAATCGCCTAGTTTTAAAATATATATTTTATATAATTTCTACTTATATACATTTTACGATATTAGCTGTTAAATAAATGCATTAGACGGCGTGTCCAAAATTTGTGGGCATAAATAATGGGACGGAGGGATTACATAATAATGTAAAACCCATTTTAATGTGATGAAAATTTAGAAGTCACAAAAGCTAACATTTATAGATTTAAAAAGATTATGTTGTTGTGGTGGTGACAAGGGGATAGCTATATTATAGATTCATTATTGTTCTTAAAAACATATAACTTCAAAACTAATCTCCAAATCTGATGAGAACTGTTAAAAATGCCACGCGAGTGAACTCAAAAAAAAAAAAAAATGTTATTATTATTATTATTACTATTATATATTTATTCAAAACACAAGCAGGAATTGTGCCTTCATTGATATTTCTAGTATAATTTATTAGTCTCATACTCTTATTCCATGCTATATTAGTACAACAAAAGCTGAGGTACATGCACGATTCAAAAAAGAAACCCAAATTCTCAGACTTTTATTACAATTATAGATAAAGGGCACGATTATATTGGAGACATGCAGCATGAAGAACTTGGTCATTTTCTTAATATCTCTTACCAAGAAGAATGCCAATGATGCTCGAGATAAGAGCCACACCCATTATGAACTTGTAGTTATTCATGATACCAGCTGCGTGATATTGTGCATTATCCGGCAGCAAAACCTCGGATGGAGAGGCCTTATTCTTGGCATTCCCTTTGGAAGGAATGGATGAGGGGAGTTCAAATTCCCTGGATCTTATTACAGCTTCATTATCCTTGTGTACTATATCCTGTGTGGCAGACAAAGGTTGACAGTTAAGAGATATTGCAGATTTGTACAACTTGGCGATTTTACATTGGGATCGTGGAAACAAAGCAAGCCGAATCCACATTCACCTTATTAAGATGTACTGTAAGAAGATAATACAGTTATTTATTACAGAAAGACTGCGGACTGAAATTGAAAATATGAGTTCATTAGTGCTAAGACTAATGAGGATGTTGCTGTGGACTGTGGTGCAGTGCATAAGGAGTGGTGTTGGCCCATTGGTTTCTACCTTCAGTAGATACATAGAATACAGGAATGGTTTTAGTTTCAAGATTAAGCACCCTACTGCCTTTTCGAGTTGTGGAAGGCCCGAGGTAAGCACCCTGTATTCCCCTAGGATCCAATTTACCAGTTCTAACCCCTGGAACCTTGGCATAGCAGAGGCAACCAAATACATGCACGGAATCGAGGTTGGGTTGTGCCATCAGCAACTGATAAGATTGTTGCTCGTTTTGTCTTCGTTTTTTGAAGTTATCAAACAAGGTCAGAGTCAAAAGGGGTGTTACTGTGGTCAATACTGAACTAAAAACAGAGCTACAGCATATTTTGGCATGCATTAAACTAGTAAGGGAAAGGAAGAAGACTAACCTTTTTGTTCACTTTGGCTTCTGCTAGGTGCAACTTGTGCTCAATGTCTTTCACCTGGTTTTGTAATTGCAGGACTTCTTTTTCCTTGGCTTCAAGTTCTTCACCAAACTGTTTTGAGGCAGCTTGTCCTTTGAGATAATTCTGGGAGCTCAACTCCTTCTGTTTCTCAGGCAAGGAAAGAGAGTATTCGATTATTATTCGTTACTTTAGTTTTAACATTTAGAAAGTCCATAGATTTTTAAATGCTTAATATGATAATATCAGAATGTTCAGTGGAGCGATATAGCATATATACCGCTTCTTTGAGTTGAGCTTCCGCAGCCACTAAGTTCTCTTGAAGTTCCTTCACACGATTTTGGAGCTCAGCTTTTTGGGCTGATTCAGTATTGAGGACTTCCAGCTTGGCTTTCATGGCATCTTCAATCGATTTTTGTTCTTCCAAATGCTTCTTGAGTTGTGATATTGTCTTTTGAAGTTCATTTTTGGACTGCTCAAATGTCTCGTCAAGCAGTTTTTTCTCTTCCACAGCAGAAGACAACTGAAAGGTGGAGATGACCATAAAAAATGTTTGAGCTACAAAAGCGACACGAGTGTTGCAAAATACATTAAAGTATGGTACTACCTGATATTGCAACTTCTTTGACTCGGACTCCAGCTGTTGTGTCAGCCCTTCTATTTTTTCCCTGGCTGCATTTAGTTCTTCAACAGTGCTGGATTTCTCAGACAAAACAAAGGATAGTTTCTTCTGCAGATCACTTAGCTTGGATTCATGTGAAGCCAAATTCTCGGTAAGATTCAAGTTTGCATCAGTCTCTTTCTTGAGTTCAGTTGATCTTTCATGTAATTCATTCTCCAGATTTGTTGCTTTCCGATGAAGTTGTTCAAGTTCATGACTATGAAGCTCAGTCTTTTGGGCAAATTCTAGAGTGAGGTTTTCCAACTTAGATTTCAAAGCATCTTCATTTGACTTTTGTTGCTTCAACTGCTCTTCAAGTTGTGAGATCATCTTCTGAAGATCCTTCTTGACCCCCTCAAATGTCTTGATAAGCAATTTATTTTCTTCAACAGCAGATGATAGCTGACAATTGTACAGAACGATGAATCATGAAAAATAAATTTTTATGATGGAAAATACTTGATATCTGATACATAATTACATACTAACCTGAGATTCTAATTTTTCAGTGTCTGATCCCAGCTGCTTTGTTAAATCGTCCATGCCTTTTCTTGCAGCATACAGTTCCTTAACCATGACATCTTTCTCTGACAAAACAATTGACAATTTCCTCTGTAGATCACTTATTTCTGACTCTCTTTGGCTATATTTTTCTGTGGCTTCTTTCAGTTGTACTTCTGCTTCTCTAATGTGGCTTTTGGCTGCAAAATGAAGTTCAGACACTTTGGAATGCTGTTCCCTCAGTTCAATGACGGTTTTTTTAAGAGAATCAAGCTGTTGATCAGAGGCTTCCCTCTCTGAAGCTGCATCGTGAAGCTTTTCTTCATGATCCTTAATCTTGTCACTCAGTTGTGCTATACTTTGGGACAAGACAGAATTCTCTGAGACGTACGATTTTATTTTAGCTTCAAGTTCTGAGATCCTTTTTCCGAGCTCTTCATTGGTGCTCTCAGACAACAAAAGTTTCTGTGAATTCTGATTGAGCTCCTTGGCTGCAATTTCAATGTTCCCATTGGCCTC
This sequence comes from Hygrophila difformis, assembly GCA_030278955.1. NCBI lineage: Eukaryota > Viridiplantae > Streptophyta > Magnoliopsida > Lamiales > Acanthaceae > Hygrophila > Hygrophila difformis. The sequence goes on from JAOANR010000009.1 coordinate 56,893,064, forward strand.
TTCAAGCTGAATGCAATAAGTGTTGACTTGGTTTTCAAGAACCTGTACTTTATGCTGCAAAAATTCTGCTTCAGAACTAAACTTAGCAATTGCCTCCTTGAGCTCCAATTCTGAATCTCTTGCTAGAGTTGCAAGTGAGGACTCAAGTTCTGTGGTTCTTGCTGTCTGTTCTACTAAAGCTTTGCTTTGTTGCTCTATCTTTTCCTCAGCTAACTTGAGCTTCACAGTAAATTCCTTTTCCCTAAGTCCGGAAGCCTTCAGCTCCTTTTCAGAGCTCTCAAACCTCTGTTCTGAAACTTTTATTTCTTCCTTTAACATGCTGATTTCTTTTTCTGCCTCAGACAACTTCTTCATATTCTGATCAAGCTCTTTCACTGCAGTTTCATATATTCCAGTAAACTCCTCAAGTTTTACTTGATAAGTTTTTACCTTGCTTTCAAGGGCCTGCACATTTTCTTGCAAACCTCTAGCCTCAGAATCTCTGCTGGTAAGTTTTGAGATCACCTCCTGAAGTTTCTGTTCAGAGTCATTTGCAAGGGTAAAGAGTGAGGACTCAAGTTCTGAACTTCTAGCGGTAGATGTCTCCAAGTTTTCCTCAGCTAACCTCAGCTTATCCGTAACTTCTTTTTCCCTAAATACAGAAGCGTTAAGGTCCTTTTCTGTGTTCTCAAACTTCTGTTGTGTAACTTGCAGTTCTTCTTTCAACCTGTCTAGTTTCTTTTCTGCCTCAGAAAGGTTCTTCAAATTATGATCAAGCTCTTTGGCAGAAGTTTCATATTTTCCTGTGGCGTCTTGAAGCTGTAGTTGAAAAGCTTTCAAACTGTTTTCAAGAGCCTGTACCTCATCCTGCAAAGCTTTTGCCTCAGAGTCTCTGCAGGTGAACTTTGAGATTGCCTCCTGGAGTTTCAGCTCTGAGTCTCTTGCAAGAGTTGCAAATGAGGACTCAAGTTCTACATTTCTTTCCATCGCATTCTCCAAGGCTTTGCTTTGGTGCTCAAACTTTTCCTCAGCTAGCCTCAGCTTATCCATAACTTCTTTTTCCCTAAATTCAGACGCTTTAAGGTCCTTCTCGGTGCTCTGAAACCTCTGTTGTGTAACTTTGAACTCCCCTTTCATCATATGGAGTTCTTTTTCTGCCTCGGAAAGGTTTTTTAAATTCTGATCGAGCTCTTTGGCCGCAGTTTCATATTTTACTGTGGCATCTTGAAGCTGCAGTTGAGAAGTTTTCAGGTGGTTTTCAAGAGCCAGTATCTCATCCTGCAAAGCTTTTGCCTCCAAATCTCTGCAAGTGAACTTTGAGATTGCCTCCTGAAGTTTTAACTCTGAATCTCTTGCGAGGGTTGTGAATGAGGACTCAAGTTCTGCATTTCTCTCAGTCTCTTTCTCCAAGGCTTTGCTTTGGTGCTCAAAATTTTCCTCTGCTGACTTGAGCTTATCCACCCCTTCTTTCTCCCTGAGTCCGGAAGCCAGTAGGTCCCTTTCAGTTCTCTCCAAGGCTTTGCTTTGGTTCTCAAACTTTTCCTCTGCTAACCTCCACTTATCCATAACTTCTTTTTCCCTTAATTCGGAAGCTTTGAGGTCATTTTCTGTGCTCTCAAACCTCTGTTGTGTAACTTTCAGTTCTTCTTTCATCACGTCGAGTTCTTTTTCTGCCTTGGAAAGGTTCTTCAGATTCTTATCAAGCTCTTTAGCAGTCATTTCATATTTTCCGGTGGCATCTTGAAGCTGCAGTTGAGAAGTTTTCAGGTTGTTTTCAAGAGCCATTATCTCATCCTGCAAACCTTTGGCCTCCAAATCTCTGCATGTGAACTTTGAGATTGCCTCCTGAAGTTTCAACTCTGAGTCTCTTGCAAGGGTTGTGAATGAAGACTCAAGTTCTGCATTTCTCTCGGTCTCTTTCTCCAAGGCTTTGCTTTGGTGCTCAAAATTGTCCTCTGCTAACTTGAGCTTATCCACCATTTCTTTCTCCCTGAGTCCAGAAGCCTGTAGGTCCCTTTCAGTACTCTCCAAGGCTTTCCTTTGGTGCTCAAACTTTTCCTCAGCTAACCTCAGCTTATCTGTAACTTCTTTTTCCCTTAATTTGGAAGCTTTGAGGTCTTTTTCTGTGCTCTCGAACCTCTGTTGTGTAACTTTCAGTTCTTCTTTCATCATCTCGAGTTCTTTTTCTGCCTCAGAATGGTTCTTTAAATTCTGATCAAGCTCTTTGGCTGCAGTTTCATATTTTCTTGTGGCATCTTGAAGCTGCAGTTGGGAAGTTTTCAAATGGCTTTCAAGAGCCAGTACCTCATCCTGCAAAGCTTTTGCCTCCAAATCTCTGCAAGTGAACTTTGAGATTGCCTCCTGGAGTTTCAGCTCCGAGTCTCTTGCAAGAGTTGCGAATGAGGACTCATGTTCTGCGTTTCTCTCAGTCGCTTTCTCTAAGGCTTTGCTTTGGTGCTCAAACTTTTCCTCAGATAACCTTAGCTTATCCATAACTTCTTTTTCCCTAACTTCAAATGCTTTAAGGTCCTTTTCTGTGCTCTCAAACCTCTGCTGTGTAACTTTCAGTTCTTCTTTCATCACATGAAGTTCTTTCTCTGCCTCAGAAAGGTTCTTCAGATTCTGATCAAGCTCTTTAGCAGTAGTTTCATATTTTCCGGTGGCATCCTGAAGCTGCAGTTGAGAAGTTTTCACATGGTTTTGAAGAGCCAGTATCTCATCCTGCAAAGCTTTGGCCTCCAAATCTCTGCAAGTGAACTTTGAGATTGCCTCCTGAAGTTTCAACTCCGAGTCTCTTGCAAGGGTTGTGAATGAAGACTCAAGTTCTGCATTTCTCTCATTCTCTTTCTCCGAGGCTTTGCTTTGGTGCTCAAAATTTTCCTCTGCTAACTTTAGCTTATTCACCATTTCTTTCTCCCTGAGTCCGGAAGCATTTAGATCCCTCTCAGTACTCTCAAATCTTTGTTGCAAAACTTTCAATTCTTCCCGCACTAGATGGAGTTGTTTTTCTGCATCAGTTAGCTTCTCATTAGAGGCTATTGATAAATCATTTAGTTTTTTGTTTTCTTCAATTGTAAAATTCATGCTATCTGTCCATTTTTTTTCCTTCTCAGCATATTCCTCAACTGCAACGTCTAAGCTCGATGCTTTCAACTGCAGATCTTGGAGCTCATTTTCAAGTTCAGACACCCTTTTCCTGCTTTTCATGGATTCAGCTTCTGAATCAGTTAACTTCTTTTCCATCGAGTTTAGATTCTCCTCAAGCTCCTTAATCCTGTTTTTTTCAAGTTCAAGAAGTTGCTCTAAGTCACTCGCTTTTTTGCCAGCATCCACTGCCTTCGAGTTAGATGTTAGAATCAACTCCTCCAGCTCAATGCTCCGTTGATGAACCGTTTTGGTCTGTTTCTCATGCTCAACAGATTTTTCTCTCTCGTTCTTCAGTTCTACCTCAAGCTCAGAATTATAAGCTGTTAACTTGGCCAAATCAGACTCCATCCCACACACCTTGACATGGAACTCCCTCAACAGGACGTTCAGCTGTTCCTTCTGTTCCATCTCTTCCGTGAGATCAACACTCAACTTGGATAGCTTCTCAGATAATTCTTTTATTTCCCCATCATAATCATGGCTTTTCTGCTCTTCCATACTCAGTTTCTTCTCTAGCTCAAGCTTGCTTTGTTCTGCACCAATAAAAAGGGTTTCAGTCTCTTTCAGCTGCAACTTTGCTTCTGATGTTTCTTCGTATGAAGCTTTCAGTTTGTCCTCGAGCTCTTGGATTTTCTCATTAGCAATGCTGATGGCACAGTCAGACTCAACTTGATGTTCCTCATGGGCTTTAAGTTTCTGCTCTAGTTCCTTGTTTCTTGCCATTGCTTCAAATAGAAGGGAATCAGTTTTGTGGGATTTCTCCTCCGACTTCTTCAACTTCGCTTCAAATTCATCGCACAACTCCTTCATCTCAACACAATTTTTGGTAAGATCAGAAAGAGTCTCCTTGAGCGCGCGGTTTTCTTCAGTCGCCTTTACTAGATCCTCCTGGATATCTTTCACCTTGTTCTCATGGCTTTTCAACATTTCTTCGGTTTCTTCTCTTGCAGTAACTTCACCTTTCAGCCGCATTCTTACATCTTCAAGTTCGATTGAATTCTCTTCAAGCCTGCTCTTCATTGCTGAAAGCAAATTCTCTAGTGATGCAATTTGCTCTTTAGAATTAGATTCGGCAGCATTTGCAAGTTCCAACTGCTTCAACAATTCACTAATATGAGCTTCTTTTGAGGCAAGTGTTTCCTCTAAATCTTGCATCCGTGTTTTTGCCTGCTTCAAATTCCCCTGGACCACAGCAAGTTCTTCAGTTGCACCCTTCAGCTCCTCTTCCACTTTCTTATTCTCAGCAATTTTTTCCTTCAAGCATTCCAGCTCGTTCATCAAAGATGATATCTGATCCTCCATCTCCTTGGAACAAGATTGTGCGGCCTCAAGAAGCTTCTCAGCTTCTGCTGCTTTCTTCGCATCAGCCTCAGCTTCCCAACAACTCTGCTTGTGCAGCTCCTCAAACTTCCGAGCTTCATCATGTGATTTTTGTAAATCTACTTCAAGCTCTTTGAACTTCTTGATCGACGTCTCCAGATCAAGATTCAAACGATCATTTGCTTGCTTAACTTCTCCCAACTCCTTCTGCTTCTCTTCTTTGGCGAGCAATTCTTCTTGCAAATTCTGAAGCTGCAAACTGAATCTTTTCTCTATTTCAGATATCTGCTCGCAAAGTTTCTTATTGCGAATTTCTAGCTCTTCATGTTCCTTCAGAGTTCCCTGATGCTTCTCTTTCATCTGCAAGAGTTCGTTTTTGATATCTGCTTTCTCAGATTCAGCTTCCTTCAACTTCCCACAAATCTTTTGCAGTTCCAGTTGTAGCTCTTTAACCTCTTCTTGAGACTCCAGCAGCTCCCGGGATGCCTCCGTATTGACAGGATTACACTCGGTGAGATATCTTGTTTCATCTGAGGCAAAACTTTTGTCTTCAACCAAGGAATCATCTTTCACGACGAATGACTCTTTCTCCACCTTTACAAACTCATCTCCCAGAATTGTGTCTTCATCTTTCTTTGTGACTTCCATCTCCACTTCTTTTATGATACTCTCCCCTATTAGCTGCAAAGAATAACTCAAGACTCATTACTTGTCATTAATATAGTTAACTTTTATATCATGACAAAATCTAGAGCATGTCATCCTGGAGTAATGTTATTTAATTTGCAGTAACTTTCTAATGACATTACAATTTACAGCATTTGTACCATCATTGATGGATTGCAGTGCAGAAAATTTACCTCAGGAGAAACCCCGTTGGTATGAGCTTCCTCCGCCAATTTGGCTGCTGATGGAGTTTCTTGACTGTTTGTTGTTTCAGCCATTACTCAACGAACTGTACCTCACCTGACTCCAACCTGGGATCATGACAGTCATTTGATATATACCATAAGACAATATGAATGACATATGAAAATTATAGCCTACCTAATTTAATAGTATTCATTTAAGTCAAGCATATGAACACAAACTCTTATAAACTCAAAAGCACACTTGTTTAACATACCATTCACTAGTTCGAAAATAAATATATATTCATGTAGCAGGTCTGTCCAAGTAGTTCCATATTTGATGACCATAAAAAGGTTTTCGCTTTGAAAAACAAATTGGGCACTTTATAAGTTTGGACATAGATTCATGGCATTTATTTTTAAAATCGAGCATTAAATTAAGTTTCAGATCCCAATCCAGAGTAGGGATAGACATATAGTATTTTTAAAGTATGATACTAGCTAGTTGTCGAAGATAATTAAAAGAAATTGTTTAAATAAATAGAGAAAACCCGGGGCGCAGGATATCCAATCTACAGTTTCTGAAATTCTGATGGAGATTGGTGTGGTCGTTTGGAACCAATCCTAACAATGGCCCATAATATGCTGCTTCGACGACTGTCCACGATTTTAGACTAAGGACCCAATTATAGAATGAAGTCAAACCCTAGATTGTAGTGTGTATAGGAGGTGCGTATACTACATAATCACTCCCATCTTAATAATAATTTGATCGAGCAAAATTGCCCTAATTAAAGATTTTCGCATTCTTTTAATCGTAAAAAGAAAGATTTCAACAGACAACTAGAGGGTATTTGTACCAAAAAATAAAAATGAGAGAGAGAGAGAGAGAGAGAGAGAGAGAGAGAGAGATGTAGGGTAAATGAAAGCGCAAACACGATCGTCAAAACAAAGTGAAACTTTGCAATCGTCGTTATTAATATTACTAGAGTTTCCCTTTTTGAACCCTTAATTTAGAAAGTTACAAACACTTTCCAACCAAGCCTGGTTCATTATACTATTGAAAACCAATTCTAACTTTTTTGTATTTTTAAAGAAAAAGTAAATATATGGAGTAGAAAATTCATGCATCATGCATGGGGCAAAAAATCAACTTAAAGCGACGAGGATATGATGTTGGGGATCCAGTATTTTTCACTATACTAATAATTAAAATAAAACCGAAATGGAATTAAATCAAAATTGAAGTTCATATGCAGTATAGCCTATTTTGGCTGTTTCGAAAAAAAAAAAAAAAAAAGTTCATATATGCAGTATACATATTGATAATTTAACAAATACCAACCTTATAGTTTAAAATACAAGTAAACAAATACGCCATAAAATAAAAAACAGATTACACAGATACATATCAGTACACGTATGATATATCTACAGAATTCGTGTGAGAGAATAGGAGAAATAATTACAGTATAGTAATACAGTAAAAATATAGATTTTTTTTTAAAAAAATCAAAATTAATTAGTGAACGGAGTTGGTAGAATATACATAAATATTATTGATGTAAATAATGAAGCAAATTTTATAATAATATAAGTAGATAGATATAAACCGATCATGTTCATGTTGGTCCAAACTTTGGAAAAAAAGATTCCGAATTCAAATAAATACGTACAGGAAAAAAATAACAAAAACAAAAAAGGCAAGCAGCAGTAGTAAATCACATGAAATTATCCTCTGCAGGATGATCGATGAGTACTGAGTAGAGCCCACAATGCGCCGACCCTCGTCACATCCTACTCATCTTTACCATGTAATTTTGAATAAATCATTTTCCTTTGCCTTTTTTTCGCTGATAATATTCAATACAGACGATCAAACTTGAGTTGGCAACTTGAAAACAATGTTCGATCATTTCGGATTGCCGGTTTTTCTTAAAACAAAAAATAAAAATAAATAAACGGAAGATTTACAGTGAATATGATTACTTACTCCGTCTCAATATAAATGTTACGTTGGACTTTTTGACACTATTCACTGTGTAACTTTGATTTAAATTTTTATCATAGCTATGAAAGGAAAAACATAGTCAAGTGAGATCTTGTTAGATTCGTCCAATCTTGTAGTTTTCGACAATCAACTTTTTATAAGTTTTTATTATACACAATTTAAGTTATAAACCGTTAAAAATGTGTATTGGCAAACGTGTCGGAAGAGAATGTAACAATTATATTGAGACGGAGGTAATATATGATATCCAATCATAAAGTAATGGTTCCGATTCTGTAGTGAACATTTACAGTGAAACTTCATGTTCTTGTGCTTGGAATTTGGAAATAATTTGATGGAATTTGCGTAATCCGATCATCTGAGAAAAAACTCAATGATGAATATGAAAAAAAAAAAAAAGAAAAAACAAAATGGCAACTAGGCAAGTACTCTGAAGAAATACGTAGTAGATATGCACATTGAAGCGAAGCAGGAAGAATCTAGAAGGTTCTGTAACTGAACTGAATTTCGATCGTAAGCTGCAGAAACTGATCGATCATCGAGATATTCAAAATAGTCGTCGATCTCAAACATCCAGAAAACGGAAAATCAAAATGCGATGGTATAAGAAAAAGGAAAAAAAACAAATCGGAAATCAAACCTTCAGCAAAATCAACAGAAACATGAAGCAATGATTCTCCAGGCAGATACACGCAAAAAACACACAGGAATCATGAATTCAACGTCATACTCATTTACCTGATGAAGAAAACCGAAAAAACGAAAGCGATGACGCTGATACTTTTTTCCTCTGATTCTTCTTCAGCTACAGATTACTTGAAATGGAAACGAGCTTCAGAGATTTAGGGATGGAAATTTCGGAATTGGAAGGAAGAATGGGAGGAGGTGATTTTGGGCTTCACAATATGCAGTAGCTAGTAGTACTAATATGCAAATGGTTTTGTCGTTTGAGATGATAGATATAGTCCAAAGACGTAAAGTAAAATAATACTCCTATAGGGTAATTATTAGTATGATCTAAGTATATAGTCCTATACTTGCTTTTATGCTCAGCCAAAAGTCTTAATTAAAATGGGAGATGATTATGTGCTAAACAAACATCATAGTTTATGCTACCTTAAATGCTTCTATTTCCTAATGGATCCAATCCAAACTCAGTATTTAACTTTTTATTATGGCCTTAACACTAATATTTTGTTGATATTATAAGATAATTACTCCTGTTTTCACAGTAGTACGTACTATTGTGTAACTGTAATATTCTACTGTTGTTTTTTGGCTTGACTAATATTTTACTGTTGTTGTGAAAGGAAGTAGTATCAATTTTTGTTATTTATATGAAGCGTTACATTTGATTTTTAAATTTTTTATTATTTAATTTTTATTTAATTTTGTTATTAAAAGTATATAATAAATATTAAAAAAAAAACTAATTTAAGTTGGGACTTTTTTGTTTGGCGTATACCGGGTATCCCCAAGCAAAATTCTGCATACATAAAGGCTCGAACCCGAGGCCTTTGCTTAAGCTGCTAGATCAGCCTCATACCACTCAGGCTAACTACGTTTGGTATTTAAGTTGGGACTTGATCACTCTTGATTTTAAACTGCACTTCATGTTTGAGCTTTGAGATTAAGATACATGTTTAGTAGTTGAGCAGATCAACTTTTTAACCCTAAATGCGATTTTCGCTAGGAGTCCAAATGCTTTTTTTTTGGCCTAATATTTCCAGCACACACAAATTGAATGCAAAAAAAAATTGATAAAACCATGTTTTTGACATTCAAAGCCTATAACTCATACGGAACTTAATAATTATGCTAAACTACAAAATAAAATACTATATAAAAAAAAAAACTATGAATTGAAATTCAAATATGCAAAACAAAATAGCTCTCACTAGGAAATACTACTACAAATTATAGAATAATCGAATTCGTTTAAAATAATATATACTACTATTAATTAGAACGCATTTTAGATTAAGTGCAAATTAAGATGGAATTAACTTACGTGCTCAAGAATAGGTATTGAATTGGGTGTAAATTTATAATTTGTAAATTGTAACACCAATCCAACCAGAATTATTTTAAATATCGTAGACTAACAGTACTACTTTAATTATACAAACACTAGAATCTTATAGGGTGCAAACCTTGTACTGGCTTTGGCGTTTTCTTAACAATGACATTATTATACAACCTTTTTCTTTTAATAATAATAATAATAATAATAATAATAATAATAATAATAATAATAATAATAATAAATTTTTATTTCTATTTTACAATAATTAATGGTTATTTAAACAACGCATGCAGGTGCTCCGATTGTAACTCAAGTTTTTAGACCCAAACCCAACGGATCAAAGAGAATATCAGTAATCATCAGACAAAAAGGTAATCCATAATTCATTATATATACCTTCTCTATTGTCGAGAAGTATGTAAAAACAACAATTGAAAAGTAACTAGTTTTACATAAATCCAGAACTGACAGACCACAAATGCACTTCCCACATGAATTTGGTCCTTAGAATTTGGTCCCTTATTACAATTCCTTTGCATTATTGCAGCATAAGCCCCCCTCATTTTTTTTTGTCTTATTTTTTGTACAAGAAAACATTCATATTTTCGTCGTTGTCCCTTTAATCTCATTCATATTCCCAAAGCTTAAGTCTGTTGTGCCCTGAGCTCAGCCACCCGTTCTTCAGTTGCCTTGAGCGCTTCACCGTAGATCTCGATCAGCTGTTGTTCAAAAAAAATGAGATTAATTTGAGAAAAGGGAATCGGTGCTTGATAAGACAGAGTAACCAATGGGCACGACATGCTACATAACCCACTGGCTCGACCTCAAGAAGCTCGGGCACGAGTCACATGTTGTACAGTAATGTTGAACTTGAGCTCAACTATTCAAAACACACATTTCAGATCTAAACTAGATTTTGGGCAATAATTTGATGGTGTGGTGTTTTCACAATGACTACTTTCAGAGATTAAAAATCGGAAAAGCTATTTTGACCATTGATTAAAATGTTTTTATTCCTCATATTCAAGTGGTTATTTTCGACAAAAACTTGTATGTAATCATCATTTAGTGCGCAAGGAAATTTACCTGATCAATTTCTTGAGGAGTTACTATAAATGGAGGAGACATCATTATGGTGTCGCCTGCAATGCGTACCAACATTCCACGCTTCTCACACTGTGCTCCAAAATAAGCTCCGACTCCTGACATTTTTCATGAAGATGAAGACGAAAGATGCATTAATCATCTAGTGATGGAACTGGAATCATATTTTTGTTGATTTAAATAATCGGTAAACAAATAGGCATACCCCATTCGGGAGGAAATGGATCGTTTGGTGACTTGTTATTTGCGAACTCAGTTCCGAGAATCAAACCAGTTCCTCGTATCTTCAAAATGGGGGGCTCAAGATGAGCGAATAATTTACAAACATATTATTTTGTTAATGAACTAATAGGAGCAAATATAAGCATCAGATGGAACCTCGCCAATAATGGGACTGTCAGAAAATGCTTTTACGCTCTGAAATTTAGGGGCTATTGCATTTACATGATCGAGAATATTTCTCTCCCTGCAGAAAAGAGAACATTTCAAAAGTGTTTCGACACAAATATTCAATCTATGTTATCTTTCATTTTGGGGGAGACGACATCATGGAAAAGAACTGCAAAGAAACATACTTGTAGATCTTGAGCGCTTCCAATGCAACTGCGCACGCCACAGGATGCCCGGAGTATGTAAATCCATGTGAGAAAGAACCTTGCATGATAAAAATCGGAAATTTTAAAATTGGATGTTTGGAAGAAAAACAGAATATTGCAAAACACGTGCGTTGGCACCAACCGAGCTTGTTGCTTTGGGAATGTATGACATCGTAGATCTCCGGGCTGACAAGGACAGCTCCAATAGGCACATAAGCAGAAGAGAGAGCCTACTCATTACCAATAACACAGGAAATTAGATATTATACCTGATTATGCCATAATGTTATTCTGGCAAATTTTGGCAGCTTCTACCTTCGCTAGAGAGACGAGATCGGGTTTGATGCCATACTTGTCACAGCCGAACATTGTCCCAAGCCTTCCAAAGGCGCATATTACCTCATCAGCAATGAAAAGGATGTCATACTTTTTCACGATGGCCTGGATCTGCACATATGTAAAGTTAATATAGTAAGATCTACTGATTTAATTCGAACAAATTCCTTTATATGCCCGATAAAAGAGTGCAAAATGCTAGTACACCTACAATATGATGTTATAATTCATTTAAAATGGCTTTAAACATGATACAAAATGTAAAATTGTATATACAAACATGATATTCTTTCTAGACAGCTGCAGATTGTTGATTTACATATCCAAAATTAACAACTATTAGCGACACAAAGATCAAGACTTCATATTTACTAAGTGCAACCATAATGTGGCCCTGAGTTAAGTAGAAAGAATATTCACCTTTTCAAAATAACCCGCGGGTGGAGGTATCACACCACCAGCACCCATTACTGGCTCGGCAATAAAAGCTGCAATCTGAAATATCATACAATGCCAAGAAAGGAGTGGCCAAGATTTAAAACAGTGGCAAGAAAAGGGCTAGAACAGAAATATATTCATCTCATAAATCTAATAGTAAATCAGTTACCGTCTCCGGTCCTTCTTTGATTATAAGATTTTCCAAGTTAGTTGCCAGTCGGGTAGAAAACTGTTCCTCCGATTCTCCTGGAAAGTCTTATTTCAGAATTTTATCCGATTTTTGATACATGCTATATAATGTTAAAAAGGATGCATCACAACCTGGCAGATGATATCGCCAATAATGTGGGCAGTCTGTGTGTAATACGAATGGAGCAGGCAGATCAAATTTCTGGTGTAGAGCAGGCAGACTATCAAAAGCAAGGATTTTTGGTTAAGTAACTATAGCTAAGGGATAACAATTCTAGTATTTGTAAGCTAATAAAGACGTACCCAGATAGACTGGCTGATATGAGAGTTGAGCCATGATATCTGCCGAAAAGAATTGAACTTTCAAGGAATAATTTGTAATAAAAGAGTGCAAGTAACAACGGAGCAAAGGCAATTACGATTTAGATCGAGCAATAAATTTCTTTTTGTCTGGCCTTCCGAGGGCATTATTGTAATACCAAACCAGTTTCACCTGCAAGAGAGTGAAAAACATATAAAATTGCACTAGTATGTCTTTAGATTCATTGGGTCAAGCATTCAATATATGAAGTTTTACTTTATCTATCAAATCAAAAACAAAAGAAATAAATGCTATAAATAGTCAGCAGAGATAGATGATGATCGTACCTGCGAATCATTGGCTTCAGAGCCACTATTTGTAAAGAAGGCCTTAGCCATTTTACTTGCAGTGAATGTATCCAAAAGTTCCTTAGCAAGATCCTGCAATTCAATAAGAAATAATGATAAGGATGATATCTAAATTCTCGCATTTCGCTTACAGTTACTAGACAGCCAAAGTCATACCAAAGATGGTTTTGTGGTTCGGTTCCAGAAGGAATGGTAAAACGGCAATGTGTTCAGTTGTTTTGTGGCAGCATCAATTAGGCGGGGTTCATTTCCACCTTCAAGTACATAGTTATATCAGCTACACAATGCTAAAGGTCAAAAATATCAAGAGTATACACTTCGAACACTCTTCTTTATGCGTCTTAAACATGTGAATATTAGCTTAACGAAATGGGAGTGCAAATACCCAGTGATGTGCACCATAAACCAGCTAGAGAATCGAGATACTTTTTCCCATTGATGTCATACACATAAGAGCCCTAAGAAAACATGGACATGACAATTTTGATTAGTTGTGCAAATTCAAATACAAGAAAATTGAAATGTGAAGGATATGAGAGAATTCCCATACCTCTGACCTCTCAATTACAAGAGGATGCAAATCTGTAGTTTGCCATCCAGCTGTAAAAGGTGCCAGCATATCGTGCCCCTTGAAACTAAGAAGGTCAAAATTGGTCATTAATGACAGGCAATATGAAATCGTTAGGGAAAAGTAAATATTTTGGGAGGAGCTAAAATAAAAAAGAACAATGAAAGTAATAAAGCAAAGGAAAGCAGGCACACCTTCTCTCATCAGATGATGAAACATCCTTCTGCAAGGATGCCCCTGTGTTATACTGTTTTCCAATTATAGAACCCAAATACAAATGCTTCTGCAAATTATTGCTAGCCGAAATATCCTTAAAGTAGGAACCAGACTGCAATATTCTTAGTCAAATCAGCAACACTGAGTTTGAAACCACAAAAAGCACCAAAGTAAAATCATGGACAACAAAAGAACTAGATAGCACAAGATCAACTGATCTATAATTTTTTTCTCCCACAAAATGGCCCCCAGACAGTCTGCACAGTGCATTTACAAGATGAGTCAAACGCTCAAGTACACCTGTACGACCGCACCACATCAAGTACCAGAGATGTTTTAAATTTCACTTAATCATTATTCTGGTTTCGGCAGTGGACCTCATGCTTTCCACTGCTTAAAGTAATCACATGCATCTTATATTCTTATTGGTACTATTCAAAACTTCACTGAGTAATTGACTTAGCACAAGCATAACAAATGGAAGAAAAGTTCTCAAAGAATCTTAGAAGGCATTTTGAACTACTCAAATCCATAATATGTGGTGAGTTTATTTGTTCAATTACAGCACGCTATAAAGCATAATATCCAAAAGGTTAAGCATCAACTTAAAGTGGTCCTCTGGGCCCTATACTTGACTACAAATATACAGAAACCGAAGGGGGAAAATCGACAAGCATATGTACCCTCACGGCTATCTGTACAACTTCCACGACACTCAGACCAACACAATGTCTTCTAACAAGCTATAAAAGTCCAATGGTTTATTGGGAGGACACAATTCAAATTCTACCTTTTGACTTAATGTTAAATTACTAAAGACTTTTTCCCCTTTGAAAAATGATCATTATAATCAACTGTGGGCTGTGGCAAAAGTTCCCTGAAGCAAGAATCAGAAACAGTGGATAATTCCTAGTATTTCGCTAATGCTGCTGGAATCAAATTCAAAAAGAATAATTCCCAAATCCTTGGAAATACCCAAACACCAAGATTCCAACATTTTTAGCCAACTATGAACTTAATGTTTATCCACCGTAAAACGAAATCCCCGAAATCCCCAAATAGAAACTAAATAGGTTCTCGAAAAGTTAATTCCCACTCCGCGCAACTCTATGAAGGTCCATCTTTCATGAATTCGCATTGTAATAGAACTATAAATCATTAAGTATATCCCTCCTTTCTACACATACAATTACACTATCAACGCCTTCACGCAAACTAACAAGGACGGAGAGAGGGTAATTAACCCAAAAAAGTGAAACCATATCCAAACCTGAACAGCATTTCTGAGAGTCGGCCGCAAAACCCTTCGGAACATTGCTCCTTGCGGATTCCGATATCACTGGATGGGGAAAAAGTCGGCGAAATAATTGAATGACGAAAGGGAGAAAATAGAGTTGGGTTTGAGTTTGAATTGGATATAATGAATTAATATGATGCAACAATGACTCAACTCCGTGTGTGTCCTAAACTCCTAATGCATGCACATTAATATTATTTATTTATATATCTGAAATACAAATAGAAATACTAGTAATAATTTATACAGTACATAGAAGGGAGTATTATTTTTGTAATTATATAAGTAAATCAGATTATACTTACTCTGTTTTTTAATTTTTTATATACACCAATGGTGCACGCAGTCCAATATATATTTTAAATCATTACTCTAAGACGGAAGTTCGATACAAGTAAAAAATCTAAAAGTTCGATATTTAAAAACCACTCCGTACAATACAGGACGAATCTAACAAGATCCCACTTGGCTATATTTTTTTGGTATAACTATAATAAAAGTTGAAGTTAAAACAGTCCAATGAATAGTAGCATTTCTTGCAATGTAGCAAAACATGGAGGAAGTATATTCTTGTAGTGAATATAATATCGAAAGCTCCATAGTCATAAGCTTTCGAAAACTACTTTTCAAATTTAATCCAAATTATAATATATGACAGCTACAGCTACTTGTACCAAACACTTATGCAAAAACTGATAGCTACAGCTCATACAGCTGCAACGCCCATAGCTTCAGCTCTACGTGTGGAACAGACCCGAAATGGTGGAGATTAGTCAATGTATTCATTGGCATAAAGACTTTATATACAACTATATCCGTTGGTTTTTAAAATGTTACGTTTCTCATTTATACATATGTTAATGCACATTTTAAATTATTAATAAGTCAAATTTGATATAAGTAAAAAAAATTTAAAATTTGATATTTAAAAACTACAAAATGGGACAAATCTAACAAAATCTTATTTCATTATATTTTTTTATATAATTATGATAAAAATTGAAATCAAAGTGTTACAAACGGAGGGGGTATTATACTACATTACTACTAGATTAGACATGAACAACTTATTGATGGGAGGGAAGCCCCACAAAGTATTGACAAGTGGGCATTTCCATCCTACACTAGAAAAATGGTTCTATTATTGGTGTAACTTAAAATAAATTTTCAATTATTAATACTTTAAATTTTATTTAAATAAAAATTATTAAAAATTAAACGAATTTAATAATTGAAAAAGGGTAATATTGGAAAAATATTGGTGTAACTCCACTTTTGCAATATTCTAGGAGTATAGTAATTTATAAAAGTATAAGGTTAATATTGAAAAAGTATGATAAAAATATGTAAAGTACAACTATTTTGGCATGCTTTTTTGGTTTCTAAAAATACAACTAAAATGAAACTAAAATCGAACGGAGGAGTAATATTTTATTTCTATGGTAGAAAATAGATAAGGGGTGGGTGTGATATAATAATGGGAATATGTTGTGTTGTGTCCCACTAGGCCTTTTGCAGAGTGAAGATTTGGATTTGTGTCCCAATAATTGACTGTATCACCTTGAATTGAATTCTTTCTATTTCCGGTCAGTTTTGTTTACCAACACTCGATTGCCTAGCAAATAGCAATTGGAAGAACTGATCTATGATATAGGTTTTAACATCACACAATTTAATATATACATTTATAATTTATAATTATAAATAACTCAAATTATATACATGTAAAAATTATAAAAATTAAATATTCTAAAATTATACGAATATACGAATTCAACAATCTCACTTGATTATATTTTATCTTACTCCCTCCGTCCCGTGAAACTTGACTCATTTCTTTTTAACACGGTAATTTAGATAGTGTGGTTTAGTAATTAAAATAGCGTGGTCATTTGTTTTAAGATTTTAATAATCTTTCTCATTGTTTATAAGAGTTTTGACACTATTTATTATACAACTTTGACTTAATATTATCGTAATAATGTAATTAGAGAAAAATAGTCAAGTATGCTCTTGTTAGAAACGTCTAGTTTCAGATTATATATTTTATATAATTTTACTTGTACCCATTTTAAACTATTAAGAGTTAAAAGAAATGCAAGGAACTTTGTCTTTGTGTATAAAAATAAAAGTGCATTGAAATTTGTGCAGAATAGTGAAAGTAACCACTTTTAATGTCTTGTTTTTGCTGAATGGTCTATACATGCTAGAAAAATATGGTGGGAGCTCATGTCACACAAATTATAAAGGGAATAAAGGGGAGGGATAAGGGTCTGGTGGGGAATCGAACCCCCAATCTATAGTCGAGGACTTGGTCACTAGGGTAAGTCCTCATCCCACTCTTAATGGGTTTTTGAAACAACTAATCATACTTATATTAATTTAATTTATTTGAAAATGGGAAGTGGCCAAACTTCATGGGACACCCCAAAAAAGAGTACGAGCCAATTTTCATGGGATTGAGGGAGTATATAACTGTGTTAAATTATAGTTACTTAATGAATAATATCAACTACGCAAATGATAATGTTTAAAAACAAACAAACAAAAAACAAAACGGGAAAGTAGAATAATATATGTATATATCCCTATGAAATGAGAAATAATTGATGCAACTATTTGTAGATATTTTTTGAATGCATAATTGATTCTACCATTACATCATTGATGACCATAGGGGCTCCAAGCCTACAACAAATTATGATCTTCATCTTCATCTAGGGATCCAAACATGAAACAAAACATGATCATTGATGAAAGCCCATTTTCCCACCTAAACCCATGATCCATAGTTTAAGTAAAATAAATTTTTTGTTTCATGTTTGCAATAATATATAATTATATATAGTACTTACATACATAATGCAATAATAAATATTTTATAAATATATTTCAAAATAAATATAAGTAAAAATTATATAAAATATATATTAAAATATTGCGATATACGAATCTAACATAACTCAACTTGATTATATTTTTTTTATTATGTCATTGTAATGAAATTGAGTCAATTGAATAATAAACAATACGAAGTCAAATAAGACATAATAAAGTGGACAAGAGAGCTTTTTTTTTATTATGTTTTCTTCCTTAGCACCATCGAATCCCGCCAACTTCGATTGTCGGTTCGAACCACTTTGATCTTTGCTCTAAAATTTCAATTTTTATTTCTAATAAAACTCATGCATGTATGACCAGTAGATGTGTCGAGACTCGAGATGGGTCGGTGGGATGGCATGGATTAGCCCATGGATGGGACAAGCTTAGGCGCGATCGCCTGTTTAGGCTGGCTTTCAAACGGGCATTGATTATCTTGATCTAGACCAACCCACGAGTAAAATGCGAGCTAGACGGGCAAGCCCTGAGTAAAATGCGAGCTAGACGGGCAAGCCCAGAGCTTAGGCTGGCTTTTTATAATCAAGATTATTACTTCCGCATATATTGATTGTGATGATCTAGTGAAAACCTGGCTTGCCAGACATATATCGATTGATCGAATTGGGTGAACAAACTTTGTGTTCACTGTTTTTACTTCCGCACCCCGTTTTGTGCTTGTCTCTGGTTATTGTCAGCTGAGTTGTTGAGACAGCGTCTAAACAATGCTTATGGGGTTATTCCTACCAGTTTGGGCCTGTCATTAACATTATATGATTTTAGATCACATCTAATTAACAAAGATTATTACATTATGTTATTTAAACTTGGGCCTGTCATTAACATTATATGATTTTAGATCACATCTAATTAACAAAGATTATTACATTATGTTATTTAAACTGTAAAAACAAACTTTAAAATATAGTATGTATATATATTTGCTTGGCCCAGGTTGGCTCGACACCGCCGCAAGCCAATCCATGACCATGACGGGGTGAGCTTAGATGGACTGATTCATTTAGACATACTTTCAAACATCTCTATTCTATCAACTCCAACCCACTTTTTAGGGAGCGCGGCCAAGCCAAATTTGATAGTTATATAGTATAATCATGCATACTACACAAATTCTTGACATATACGGATATTTCTGGATCACATTTGACCCTGTTTCACAAATTTAATACTTAATTTTAAGTGTTTTTTTTGTTAACTACATTAAGATTAATTAAAATGTGACACTAATAAATGGAGGAATTAAATAGGGTAAAAATTCAAATTTTCAAAACAACTATAATCAAATAAAGTTAACCCCAACCCCTTGATTAGGGATGTAAACAGGTAGGGTATGTTACGGATAGATCGTCTCCACTCACTACTCGAAATACAATTACCCTATTCTTAGTTCTTACCATACCCTATTACCTAAAAACCAAACATCGGGTAGGATTCGAGTAATACTCGTCGAGTATAAGAATTATCCGCGGATAAATGAATACCAGAAATCTTAAATATTACATGGTTAACCGACTATGTCCGACCCAATTTTGATAAAGAAAAAACTTATCTTTTTACCATAAAAAATAAATAAAACCTCTGTAATGCACAAAAATAAATTGCATTATAAATTTCAGTTGAAAATTTAAAAGAAAATCGCTAAAGCAACAGACTATTCTTAAATCAGTAGAAAAATTATCATAAATCTTTTTACTGTCAAATCTCAAACATTAACAGATTCGAATATATATATATATATAAAAATATAAATATATAAAAAATTAAATATATATTCGGATAATCAGGTAGGGTAACCAGGTAATATAAAATCCATACCCTATCCGCATTTGATATTATTTATTGCGGTTTCAAGTAATACCCGCGCCTCGATACCCGATGGGTTACCCGACCGTACGGATAAAGTTAACATCCCTATCCTTGATATACATATACCAAATGAAATATATATTTTTTTTTGGTAAACAATGAATATACCTTCTATATGAATGATTTTTCTTTTTTTTTTTTTTTTTTGCATATCAGCCTATTCAGGCTAGTAAATTACATAGGAATTAAACAAAAAAACCAAAAAGCTACCAACACACATATTTCAGTACTGTGGGAACGAGGTTCAGGGAGTCGCATCAAGGAATCGGGTGGAAACGCTCAAGTCGTGTAAAATGCTTCTTCATCTGCGCCAAGCTTTGCAAGGGAATCTCCCAAGTTCGAATTTATATCCATTCATAGTTTTTTCTTTATCCATGCAATTTATGGTTTATACGTTCCCATGATTTCTAATTTATAAATTAAAGAAAAGAAGTCAAATAATCCTACTATAGTGGATGCATGAGCTTTTAATTTGTTGACTAGTCCACAAACACGTTTTTTTTTTTCAAATT
Source organism: Hygrophila difformis (assembly GCA_030278955.1). Lineage (NCBI taxonomy): Eukaryota > Viridiplantae > Streptophyta > Magnoliopsida > Lamiales > Acanthaceae > Hygrophila > Hygrophila difformis. The sequence goes on from JAOANR010000009.1 coordinate 56,913,087, forward strand.
TGCGAGATAGAGAAATTAAATTTGCATAGTGTATGAATCACTCTGTGTTTTCTTAAAAAAAAAAAAAAAGAAGAAGAATAAGAAGAAAAAGAAAATGAGAGAATTATATCATTTAAAGAGAGAGAATATCTTCAAGCAAATATATAGTATATGGAATTATTTTATGGTTGTGGTTCGATTCTCTACCGGTCCCCTATCCTATTTCCTTTATCCATTTGTAATTTGTGTGGCATGTGCTTTCACCACCATTTCTTTGGCTTCGGTTTTTGCTAAAAAAAATTAATTTACACATATTTCAAAATTTTATAACTTGAATATATAAATAGAAATGTCATCATTTATTGTGGGTTTGGAAATGGTACTTAATGGGTGACATTTAGCATGTGCTGGTGTGTTTATCCGATAAGGCATGTGTGTTAAATGTTAATGAGGTGTATGCTGACTATTTATTGGTGTATGGGCAACACTCATCACATTCAAAACACTCATTCAACACATACAGAACACTTCTTCAGTACTTCAACTCTAAAACCAAATCCATTTATTGTACATGTATATTATAAACAAGAAATTATTAATCAAACACAATTCACCTAATTAGTATGAGTTTCTGACACATTAAGCAAAGTTTTACGAAATTTAAACACTTAACTCTCAAATCCACCACGCCTTTACTATCCTGTATAGGCCTGTTACAGCAAAAAAAAAAAAAAAAAAGAATGTGAACTTCACATGCTTTCCAACTTTATGGTTGAGAATTCGATTCCAATGTGGCCCCATATCATCATGTTTGTAATTTGTGTGACATAAGCTCTCACCATCCATTTATATGGCCAATGGTTTGGAAAAAATATTATTTATTTAAAAAATTAAAAAAAATTATTGTTATGTTACATTACATTTATTGACCTATGAAAATTTATCCAATCACATTAGGATTTCTATCACTAAATGCATGAATGGTGGATTTTTATCTGTAAATATTACATTTAATGATGCTGATAAAATTCTTCAAATTACATAAAATCTTTTATTTTTTTAAGGTGAATACCAGAGTATTCACAGACTTCATTGGATTAAAACTAATCCATGATACATTTAATGAGGCTCAGGTGGACATTGAAGGGTTGACTCTCACAAAACAGAATTCTGCATACACAAAGGCTCGAATTTGAGACATTTTCTTAAACTACTAGAGCTACATACCAGATAAAAAATTACATAAAATCTTGATTTGCATGGTATTTAAATTTTCATTCAAGGGATATATGTCTCTAATCTTAACTTATCTTATCTATATACCTATCCTTTATACAAATGATTTTTTATATATAAAAAAATGAGGTTTTATACTTTGAGTAAAAATTAAAAGAGGCAAAAGGAACCATCCTGTTAGGTCCAGATTAGGACAGAATTGTAAAGATGATCGAGGTTGTGGTGATGTTGTCAACACGGCTGAAAAACAAGCGAGTGTCGGGAGCTGAAGGACTAAATGAAGATCTGATGTGGTAAAGTTTTATAATAAATTATGCAAAGAATTATTTTGTGCTTAAAGTTGTGCTGATGTTTGTTGTGTGCGAGATGTGAACACAACCATGTCTACTATCAGACCCCAACAACATAAAAGACAAAAGCTGTTAGGGCTACAGCTGTCTAGGTCATTTCCCCAGCCCATTGGGTCTGGATTTGAGGCCTCAGCATTTCTAGGGTATGAGATCATTTTTGGGGGCTAAGAACACATAGAGAAAACAATGTATTGAGTGAGAAAACATAGAGAGAAAAGAGGGGGCTGCTGGGTTTTGCTTAGAGAAGAAGAACATTATGTTCTTGAGGCAAATCTCTATCAAGTTTCTGTGCTAATTGGGTGGTGACCTGTTCTTATTCTTGATAGAGTTTGCTATTAATTTTGAGCATTATTTTTTAGAGAAAACATCTTACCAAAAGAGGGGATGCTTGAAGGTGAAGGAAGAACACCATGTTTATGCTGAAAATCTTTATCAAGTTGCTTTGCTCACTAAAGGGTAACCTTTTCTTATTCTTGATAGAGATTGTGATTAGATTTTATCTAGCATTTCATTACTTTGCAAGTTTTATCCTTTAGAAATGCTTAGAGCTATTGTAAATAGGTTTGTGAGTGTTTGAACTTATTTGGGGAGTAGCTATCACAAGGGTAGTAGATTGCTTAGCCTAGGATTAGGATTGAAGGGTTATTTCAACAGGTAGTGTGACTGGTTGAGGCACATTATTCTGTTCCTATCTAAATTTGGGTCTAGGAGAAGGAAGTACTATTGTAGAACGGTTGAGGGATTGCTATTGTAAACAGAAGGTGATTCTGTTGGCCTTTGTTGATAGTAAAAATATGTCTGGATTGAGATCCCCCAGATATAGGATCGGATGATCCGAATTGGGTAAATAAATATTGGTGTTGTTTGTTTATTTTGTATTCTGTTTTAGCCTTGTTATATGTTTTTGGTTGTGTACGAGTTGTGGGCACAACGCGCATTTATAGTGTTCATCACACGGGACCTGTCAATTGGTATTAGAGCGGAGGCTCTAACGTTAGATGAGCTTGATCTGAAAGATGAGTAAGAAAGCGAAGCTCCGGAATCAAAGTTCTCATAAAGTTACTTGCAGTGGTGATGGCATCGGCAGAGCAAATATAAAGATTTCGTTGATGCATTTTCAAAAAGTGAAGCAGATTTTGAAAAGCTTGTTTCTGCATTTGAGGAGCTCAAGGAAAAATTCAAGTTAGTTGTAAAGGAGAAAAAGAAGTTGCGGGAACAACTTGATGACATCAAGATTTTCTATGATCAAGTATTAAAAGAGAAAGAAGTATTGAAGAAAGACTCTCAAGATCTTCAAGGAAATGTTCATAAGTTGGAAAGGATGGTGAAAGGAAAGGAGAAGGTCAATGAAGTCTTGTTAATAGGAAAGCCTTACAAGGATCACACTGGAATTGGGTATCAGTTTTCGACCACTTTATCAAAGACTAAGTTTGTGAGTGGAGGATTTATTAAACAAATATCATCCCCCATGAGAAATCAAAAGGTGTTTGTAGCAAAGGTTCCTGAAGTGATTAAGAATGATGTTAAAACAACTGGTCCACAACCAGTCATATAGATCTACAAGAAAAGAGATATGTTGATGTTTCAACAACACAAAGACTGTGCTTATTGCAAGTTTACTGGACACATCGTTGATACATGCAATCTTCTTGTGAAGGATATTCTACGTGTTAAACCAGTCGTGTGGCTATCTGAGGCAATATAGAGGCATATTAAGTTCAGAAGAGTTGGGTTTCAAAGAAGTCCCAATGCAATTGTTTGCTAAACGATGGAACTGAAGATGTGCAACACATGTTGACGTCTGAACGACTGGCAGACAACCTCACAAAGTCCCTTGATAGAGAGAAATTTGAGGAGATGAGAAAGGTGCTTACTCACTAAAGGATTTATGAAGGTAATGATTCATCTACCCTTTATTGCTTTTTTGGAAGACATCAATCACAAAGGGGGAGAAATCAACAAGCAAGGGGGAGTACGAAATGATGAGTTTGAGTTGGTTTGAAGTTTTGAATGGAAACTATTGAAGAACAATAAGCATGTGCCTTAGAGAAAGGGGGAGAAACACCGATGTATGTTCCAACAAATGATTTCATGTTGTGCCAACTACTGTGGAGCAACCAGATAAAGGCAAAGAAGTTATTGTTGAATGATCAAACCAAAAAGGGGGAGAAATGATGATGGCATCCTTATTTGAAGTAATCTGTTTACCGTGAACATCATGATTTTGTTTTGGTCGATCATCTCCACAAAGGGGGAGATTGTTAAGTCCAGATTTGGACAAAATTGTGAAGATGATTGAGGTTGTGATGATGTCAACACGGCTGAAAAACAAGCGAGTGTCGGGAGCTGAAGGACTAAATGAAGATCTGATGTGGTAAAGTTTTATACTCCCTCTGTCGCATTTAAGATGTCTTGTTTCATTTCTGCATACAATCCAATACACTTTTTCAATCATTAATATCTCAAAATATATACAACAAAAAATTATGTAAAATATATATTATAAAACTACATGATTATACGATTCTAACAAGATCCAATTCGACTATTTTTTTTTCAAACATATACTTGGAATAATATTGAGTCAAAGTTAAACAATGAACAGCACCAAAAAGTCAAACCAGATCTTGCCTGGGACGGAGGGAGTAATAAATTTTGCAAAGAATCATTTTGTGCTTAAAGTTGTGCTGATGTTCGTTGTGTGCGGGATGTGAACACAACCATGTTTGCTACCAGACCCCAGCAGCAGAAAAGTCAAAAGTTGTTAGGGCTACAACTGTCTAGGTCATTTCCCCAGCCCATTGGGCCTGGATTCGAGGCTTCAGCATTTCTAGGGTATGAGATCATTTTTGGGGGCTAAGAACACATAGAGAGAACATTGTATTGAGTGAGAAAACATAGAGAGAAAAGAGGGGGCTGCTGGGTTTTGCTTGGAGAAGAACACTGTGTTCTTGAGGCAAATCTCTATCAAGTTACTGTGCTAATAGGGTGGTGGCCTGTTCTTATTCTTGATAGAGTTTGCTATTAATTTTGAGCATCATTTTTTAGAGAAAACATCTTACCAAAAGAGGGGATGCTTGAAGGTGAAGGAAGAACACCATGTTTATGGTGAAAATCTCTATCGAGTTGCTTTGCTCACTAAGGGGTAACCTTTTCTTATTATTGGTATACATTGTGATTAGATTTTAGCTAGCATTTCATTACTTTGCAAGTTTTATCCTTTAGAAATGCTTAGCTATTGTAAATGGGTTTGTGAGTGTTTGAACTTATTTGGGGAGTAGCTATCACAAGGGTAGTAGCTTGCTTAGCCTAGCATTAGGATTGAAGGGTTATTTCAGCAGGTAGTGTGAATGGTTGAGACACATTATTATGTTCCTATCTAGATTTGGGTCTAGGAGAAGGGAGTCCTATTGTCGAACGGTTGAGGGGTTGCTATTGTAAACAGAAGGTGATTCTGTTGGCCTTGGTTGATAGTGAAAATATGCCTGGATTGAGATCCCCAGATGTAGGATCGGATGATCCAAATTGGATAAACAAATATTGGTGTTGTTTGTTTATTCTGCATTCTGTTTTAGCCTTGTTATCTGTTTTTGGTTGTGTATGAGTTGTGGGCACAACGCGTATTTACAGTGTTCATCACACGGAACTGTCACATCCAAATATGACTTAATTAATTAATAATTATATTATTCCATAATTTGATTATAATCCTTAGATACCTAACTTTTAATTTTAAAAGCCATCACATGTAGTATTAAGATTCGCAATGCCCGGCTCCAGATTCGGCTTATTTGCAGTTTTTATTTAATTATTATTTATTTTGTCTTTTTTGGTACTTTATCTATCTTTGATAAAGAATTATTTTTTCTCTGTAGTGTAGGATTAGAGCTTCTCCAACCGAACCCAAAAACCCAAAAAATAAATAGATTTTGGTCTAATGGTATTCCAAACGCAAATGCAAAATGCGTTTTCCCCCATTTTGGGGTAACTTAAACCCAAATTTGAGTTTGTACTGTTTATCACACCAGCACTATTACAACACTACTTTTTTTATTTTGAAGACTTACAAAGAGAATATTCTATAGAATATTTTTTTGGGTTTGAGTTTAATGTTTTCGGTTGGAGATGAAATATTGTTTGATGTGATATTTACTATATTTTGGATTTGAATTTGGTGTTCTAGGTTGAAGATGGTATTATTAAAAGGTTTACTAGTTGAAATTGAGTGGGATGGTTTTAGACTATAAATGAAGCTGGATTACTTCCTCAAAAATTCCTAAAATATGTATAGTGGTTTATTAAACTATCAACTTCGTATTTCCATTCATTTTTTTTTTCTTTTTAATTTTTTATAATAATTTTAATTTGGTCCTGTCGGTGTCGGCACTAAAGCTTAACTGGGTTCACCACAATTCCTTAATTAACTACACAAGTGAGGCTTTATCCAATTGGATCACTTGACGGGGCACATACAACACACACAAGTTAGCGTGTAGAGATTATTGAGCAATATACTCAATTTATACTACTTAATTTAGAAAATAATTTATTTATTTCGATCCTCACAATACTCATTAGGCGAGGTTTTAGACTTGATAGGTGTATATATATATATATATTTTCATTGTACTCAATGATTGTGATTGTGATGATTAAACGATGTTACTTCTATTTCTTGTTTTCTTCTAGTATAAGGTATCAGAGCTTTTTCATATAGCCTAGATATATACTACCTCCGTTCATTAATATTTACCACGGACCCACATTTCACGCAATCCTATGCACATTTTTAATCCGTAATAACTCAAATTTCATACAATTAAAAATTATGAAAATTTGATATTCTAAATTTATGCGATTAGATGAATCCAACAAGATCCCACTTGACTATATTTTATCTCATATAAATATATTAAAAAGTCGAATCAAAGTTACTCAATTAACGGTAACAAAACACCCAATGTGTCAATAATTTAGGAACGGAGGAAGTATTATTTTACGCTTTACGTTAATCATCATTTCCATCTCTCATGGCTATAGTTACTTGAGGATCGAGTTTTACTCTCACAGCATCCTCACTTCATCAGCAGCTAATTTCTATCTCAACAATCAATTTGGAATATACATAATGTCTTGTGACATTTGCACCACCCAAGCCACTTCCCTAAGGTATAGTGGAATTAATTGCAAAATTGGCAATGTGGAAGCATAGTGAAAGAATTAGTAGTCCTGTATTAAGATTTAAGCTAAGGTGGTCAAAAGGTGTGGTCTTGTCCACACATTCCCATCCATATCCATATCCGGACACCATGAGAAGTTGCAATGCGGTTTCCTACACACACCCATAAATTAAATTTTAATTACAAAAATTAAAAGTATACCAAGTCAAAAAGTCTTTGGTAGGAAAAGTAGTACAAGGCTCTTGAGATGATGTCATTGCTTCCCTTTCCATTTGGGTCTTGTCTTTTCCTGGAAGCAACGCCCCCCTCCCCCCCCCCCCCCCCCCCCCCCCCTTCCAGAAGCCCCTACCAAATCCCCACCAACATTTCATGTCATTTTGATATTTTTGTTTAGTTTTATTTACATACAAGATGGTGTAATTAAAGATCAATTATGTGACCCTAAAAAAATCTAACAAAAATATCACAAGAGCCCTATAGAGTATAGACTATAGTATGTTATCCTATATACAGTAATTAATCTGCAACAAAATAAAATTTGATTTTTGCGATAATTATGGCCTATAATGTGATGAAGTGTATTTGTGGAAATGGACTCGTACGGACTGACAAGCAAAACTAAAGAATTTTCTTACATTTGAATTCAGAAGCCTTACTCGGATTCTGTATCTAAAGAATGATAGGTAAGCATTTATAAATGATGTTGCTAATGGTCATGCACAATTTATAGTTAAAAATAATAAATTTTATTGTTTGGAGTGATGTCTGAGCATTAAAAAATGATGTCTATATGCCCTTGAAGTGATATTTACAATAGCATTTGTGATGTAATACTATTCTTTATTTTTTCTTACGCGCTGATTATTTTTTTTATTTTAACCCATCATTTTTCGGATACAGCAGGTGGGGTTGGGTGCACCCAAACCATTCGCCTTTTCTCGTATATAAAATCATGAAATAATAATAATATATTACTATAATACTCCCTCCGTTTTTAAATGATAGCTACGTTGGAGAATTTGGCACTATTCACACAATCAGTTTGACTTGAAGTTTTATCATAGTTATTCAAGTTAAAATATAGTCAATTAAGATCTTGTTAGATTCGTCTCGTCTTGTAGTTTTTAAATATCGAACTTTTAGGATTTTTACTTGTACCGAACTTGAGTTATTACTGATTTAAAATGTACATTGGACTGCGTGCTGCGTGGGTCCGTAGCAAAAAAAACTGAGGGAGTATTTGTTGGGATTGATTATTGGTGCATAACTAATAAATAAAATACTAATAAAGAAGACCAAGACCAGTGAACTCAGCTATATAATAACTATATAAATACTGGAACCAAATTGAATCCATACCTTTTAACTCTATGGCTATTAGCCAAACCATGTCCAACTCTAGCGATTGGCTGCTGCCGGCCTACCAGACCGACTTCTCCGCCGCCGTCCATCTGGAAACCCCTCCCACCATCCCCACCGTCAACACGTCCGCCGCGCGTACCAGCAGTTTGGTTCCAGCTGCAGATCACGGCCGCATTTCCAAGCCCATCCGAAGGCGGTCGAGGGCGTCGCGGAGGACCCCGACCACGCTGCTCAACACGGACGCCGCCAATTTCAGGGCGATGGTGCAGCAATTCACCGGAGGCCCCGCCGCAAGGTTCGCCGCCGCCGCGTCTCACCACGTCCCCGCCGCAGGCGCGATGCTCGGATTCGGCGCGCCGACGCCGACGCCGATGCCGCCTGTTGCGAATACCAGCACGACAGCGGCTGCGTCTGTCGCGGGTGGATTCCACGTGCAGTTCCCGAACCAGACGATGCAGCAGATGTACGGGATGGATAACGTGAATCGTGGCGGATATTCCCCGGCTGCTCCGGCGGCGGCGGCGACGGAGATGAATCGGAGCGATTACGGGAATTACATGATGCTTCGGTGAGGGAAATTTGGGGATGAAATTGGGGAAAATTAGGGTTTGTAAATTCTTTCTTTCTTTTCACACGGACGGGGTAGGGTAATTTGTTTTTTCTTTTGTCGTTTTCCCTAAGACCATGTTTGGATCATTGGTTTTCTTTGGTGATCTGATTTTCATCATGTTGTAACACCTTACATTACTATCAATATACTTTCGAATGCATCTTATGACTTTCAAAGAATAACTTGAAATATAAGCCCTATATGATTTACTACCATTTTATCATTTATACTGTATTAGTTATATATAGTAATTATAATATTATGCAATGAATTAGTTATAATTATAATTATAAAGAGAAAACAACTTCATATATACATATATGTGTAAAAGAGTAATGACTTGTGATTAATTTTATTGTATAATAATGTAAGCTAAGGTTACAATGTGAATGAGAAAAAATGTGTGTAGTGTATATAATGTGGACGGAATAAAAAGAGACAATCAAAGTAGAAAACAGATCATATGGATGGAATATGAAGTCGTGTGGGTGGGTAGGAATTGTTATATTGAATTATTCCTTTTTAAGGTTGAAAATGTTGACTGTACTGGAGCTTGAATGTGTGTATAAAAAATACTTACAAGTACAGAAGAGAAGTAGTACAAGTAAAAGAAGGACGTACAAGTAAAAGAAGGACAACGGAATTTTGTAGACAATAATTGGATGGATTATTATAACATATGGAGTAGTGTAGTAGTATATGATTTGTGAGAATTTATTTAAATTTGTGTTAGCTTGCAATTGTTTAATTTTTTGAAACCTTAATTATTAGGCAGCGACGGGCGGGGCACAGATCAAGGGCAATTTAAACAAGAAATTATAAGTACAAAGGGATTTATTATTAACTCAATGGTACTAATTGAGGAACAAATTGAGCTACGCTTATTGATTTTTCATTCCAATTGGTGGCTCAACAACCTGCTGGCTACAAAATAAGAAGTGAAATTTATATATATGTTAAATAAAAAGAAATAACAGAAAGAAGAAGAAGCCACAGGGTAAAATCTTCATCAAGAAAACCCTAATGCCAAAATTCATCATGCAAGAAAATTCTTGAGTGAGGCGAGGTCAGTTAAATTAAAGGCTGCCTGAAATTAAAGAAGAAATAAGAATGAGGAGGTAGGAATTGAATGGGTGAGGAGATGATTGATTGGCATTGGGTTGGGAAGACAGAAAGACTGAAAGAGGCAGGTGGTGTTTAGTTAGAGCCTAGCTAGAGGTGGCCAGACCAGACCAGACGAGGAGGCAAACAAGAGAGTAAAAAAGACGATGAATTACCTGTATAGCTGGACTCATCTTGACTAGAGGTGGCCAGACCAGACGTATGTGCTGTGACTATCTAGGGGTGATTAACCAGACAGCTACCCGACCTCGCCTCGGTACTTAACTCGGAAAAAACTCGACTTGTACTCGAAAAATTCAAGTCGAGTCGAGTATCGAGTATCGAGCTCGATCAAGCTCGAGTAGAAGAATATGATACTCGTCGAATATCGAGTACTCGTCGAATAGTCTAGTAGAGTCGAGTACTCGTTTATTAATTAATTTTATTATTATATATATATATTTTTAATATATTTAATTATTGGGTCACAATTCTCACAAGCCCAACTCCAATACCCCATGAGCCCATTAACCAATTTTGTCTCCCGCTCCTAATAGATTGTAGTAGGGCACAAGGGCACACACAATGGCAAAATTGAAGCCCCGTTGCAAATTGCAATTCCATCGATTGCCACAGAACGCCCTTCTCTATCAATTGGCCGCCCGTCAAATCACTCGCGCCCAGCGCCAACCACCACTCCACCGGACACCGCCCGCGCCTTATTTTGTGTGTCTGTGACTCTGTGCGAGAACTCACCACTGTCCAGCTTCGCCTCCCTTTTCCTCTATGTTGTCGTTACGATCGTCTGTCTGGCCATTATTATGGCCTCCTCCATCGCTGCTGTGAATTGTGAGTTGTTGCGGCGCTCATTGGAAGGCATTGAATGACAACAAGTGGGCCGGAAAATTGGGCAAGGGATTGGCAACAGATTAGGCGAAAGAAGGGAATGGTGGGAACTGGTAAGCCCAGGGTTTTCGATTTTGATTTGAATTTATGTTGTAACTTATATAGGGCACGTTTGGAACATGGTATTCTATTATAATGTATTATATTATTTACTGCAGGTGTATTGTATATTAAATTAATGTTATATGTTTGGGGTTGATGTTGTATATTATTATATTTTCAACAACTAAATTAAAATAAAGTTTTCTAATTTATTAATACATAATATACTTAAAATAAAGTTATTTTAAAAACAATTAAATTAAAATAATTAATATATTAATAAATAATTTATTAAAAATATTAATTAAATAATTAAATTAAATAAATTAATATATTTAGGTGAATACCAGGGTATCCCAGACCACATTGGACCCAAGACTAATCCATCGAGGATCTGCAAGGGGGTATCCCAGACCACATTGGACCCAAGACTAATCCATCGAGGATCTGCAAGGGGGAATTAAAGGCGCATTTCTCAAAGCAGTTTTTTGCATACACAAGGCTCAAACCCGAGACCTTGCTTAAGGTACTAGAGCCCCCATCCACTCAAGCCAACTGCTGTTTGTTAAAAAAAATTAATATATAAAAAATAATATTATTATAATATCATAATATTTAATAGTTATGAGATGCATAAGGAAAAAAAGAAAAACAAACGTAAGTAAAAAATAATACACCATAAACCCACCCTCCCACAAGGTATTAAATAATACATCAAATCCCTCATTAAAATAATACCTATACATCTCTTAAAACTCACCAAACATAGATAGTATTATTTTAGTACATAATGTTAGTACTTACACTCTAACACATCCTAATACATCCTACCAAACGTACCCATAGTGAATTCTATGATATTTCTATAGTCTAGTGTAGCTGCTTTGACATTTCATGAATGAGTTTGAGTATGAATAATAGATCAGTGGGTTGCTCTTGTTCTTGGATAGACTTGTTGACATTCTATTGCCTTTGGTTTGAACCTTTTTTGGAATTTGGTAATTTTTGTTGCATCTCCAATCCCTCTCATAAATCTAATGTGAGCATAATCCACCTAAGGGAAAAAAAAAATGCAAGCTACTCGAGCTCAAGCTCGAGCATCTGACTCAATTTGAAATAGAGTACATTAATAATTTGAAATAGATGTTGACGATATAATTAAAAGTTAACAGATTTTTAAAAAAACTAGCACATCCGCCCGCGCAATGCGCGGAAGTAAAATTTATGTTTTTTTTAAAAAGAAATAACATAATATTAAAAATAATTAAATATTTTATTACATAAAATTTGGTTCATGGAAATTTTCTTATTGAGAAAAAATGTTACAAAGTGGTTTAGCAACTTTGGCAATTAAACTATTTTCTAATCTTGTTGTCTGAGTGATTTAGCCATAATCAATTTGAGGTTACATTACTTAATTTATAAATTTACCCTAAAATTTGTTATATACTGATATGAAATTTGTAATATATCTGATTTTACATTTTTAATTTATAATTTTGCTAGATGTATTTGTAATCATTACTTAATTTATTAATGGCATTCTTTAGTATTTTTGTTTTTTAAATTTTAACTCTATTTTATACTAATTTATTATTATTATATTCTAATAATGCTATGGACTCTTTGACCAGTCTTTCCACCCCTGGCTCTGCTCTTGCATCAGATTAAAGACCCGAGATACATTTTTGGGCGTTGTTCAGTTCATCATGTACTTCGCGAAGTAACATGGTTGGGAATTGTCTAGCGAAACGTAGTGCATCTCTTGAAGAATTCTACACTATTTTCGCCTTCCCCCAACTTCATGCACGGGCCATTAGCGGCAGATTCTTCCGGTGTGTGGGCTAGAGCTTTTAGCTCATTTTCTCCTTTATGCTTTTTGGACACCTATTTTTGCTACTTTTTTTCCTTTATTTTATTTTCTATTTGTTATCTGTCTCCGGCTTCCCAAAAAAATAATGTTGAAAATAATCTTCTAACATTATTCACATAGATATGAATTGGCTAATACAAATCTAATCATGAATTTATAATTCTTATATTATATTATATTATACAACTATATAGTATATATTTATTCAATTAAACGAAGTTAAAAAATATAGAATATCAAAATAAATCTTTTTAATTTATATAGGGTTATTATACCTTTAATATTAATTAATAGTTTCTTTAAAAAATAGTTTCTTTCAAAATATAGAATTTATGTAGGGTTATATCATTCTCGTGTTTAAATTAATAAAAGGATTTATGAATAAATTATTTCCTAATTTTAAACTAATTGATTGTGGATTCCAAAATTCAGCTATGAGGCAGGTTTAAATGATAATGGTAGAAGACATATATTATTATTTTAAAAAAATTACTCGTCATAAAATCAAATATAAAAATAAATTTACATTACATGATTAATTAAAACGTAATTTAAATTGATTTGTGGTAAAATTTATTAATGGATTATCATACCAAATTTTTCAATTTAATTAAATAATTGTTGTTTTTTTACTTTATAGTGAACTTAAAACAATTTAAAAAAACTTATAAAAATTATATCCAAAAAGCAAAATATCATAAAAGGAATAATCTATAAAAAAATACATAAATAAAAAAATATAGTGGGAACTTCAAATTTACACTGTTCATTTTTTTTCTCTGTTTTTGAATTTCAAATAAAGACAACAAACAAACAATAACAAAATCAACATATAATAGATTTCATGATATACAAACAGTTTTGAGTAGTATATAAAGGAGAACGACAAAAAAATTTGTAGAGTATGACTTCATTGCAATACTGCATTACAACATGTAATCCTGCAAAGACAATGGAAAAGTATTAGAAACATATATTTAACATTACGTAAAAAAAACCCATTAATATTATTCATGCGAGGAGTAAGAAGAAATAAGATTCTTACATGAATAGCAAGACGAAGAATATTTTACAACAAAAAAGAGAAAAATTAACCCGCAACAAAAAAAAAATATTAGCAAAACATTGGCGTGTGAAGAAGAAACAAAAGACATTGTTTAAATATAAAATTAAAGTTGAGAAAACATAAAGAAATGAGGAAGAATAAGAATAAAGAAATAAAATGTGAGAGGAGGATAATTTCAACACAACCATGAGATTTGATAAATGAGTGGAGTATTTATAGAGAAATAGGAGGCGGGAGCTTCTTTCTCTGCGAAGGAAAGGGAGGACGGGAGATTACAAGGGCAGCTAGAGGTGGGTACTGGCGTTTCAGACCAGGATAAGTCTAAAGCTGATCGGTCGACGGGCAGGCGAGATCCTAAGGCGTGGAGAGACCTAATCGGGGTGTATATCGGAAACATACCGGTCGGGACAGCATGCAGGGAGGTGTTCGTTGAGATCAATCGGGTGGCGAAAGTATGCGACTGGTTCTTCCCAGTTAGGAGATGGCCGGATAACGGGTACAAGTTTGGATTCTTTATGTTCAAGGGGAGAGACGAAGCTGAAAAGGTCATAAAGCAGCTGAATGGTCGAAAGTTGAATGGAAAAACCCTGCGAGTAAACTGGGCAGCTCCGAGAAATATGAGCGCTGGTATGGCAAAAAAAGGAAAAGGATTCGGGAGATCCTCCTGGTCTACTGCTAAGGGGGTGAATGCAAAAGGCAGCAGATTTGAATTGAGCCACTCCTGGAGGGATGATCGATCATATGTGGATGTAATTAAGGGTGGTAGGGATAGGAACTTGGGGGGCGGACATAACCGCGTGGAAGGAGTGATGAGGCTTTCGGAGGTGAAAGAGGTTCGCGAAAGATTTGGGCGTGCAGCGGTTCTGGAACTCAAAGCATTAGAGACCTTGGTAGGATTCCAAGAGTGGCTTAGTAAGAGTTTCAGTGATCATGAAGAGGTGATATATGGTGGGGGGGCTCACGATGTTGGTGGTGTTCAGGCAGGTGGAGGAAAGGGATAGATATCTTGCAGAAGGTGGCGATAACTCCTTTATTCAATGGAAGCGGAGGTGGGATACTGGTTTTAGGGTTAGAAAGCACATGGTGTGGGTATATATGTTTGGTCTCCCAATCTCGGCTTGGTGCATGGATAACTTTCAGAGCCTGACAAGGGGGTGGGGTTCGGTAGTGACTGTCGGGAGGGACACTATGGAAATGAGGAAGTTAGATAAGGCCAAACTGCTCATAGCGGTGCATGAAGATGCGGCTATACCAGACATGATAAGAATTCAGGTTGGGCAACAAACCTTAAAAGTTAGAGTGGCCGTCAATCTTAGTGATGAGGTTGTGGTGGCGGAAGAAACCTGTGAGGGGCGGAGCGGCGATGCAGCCTTCAGGCAAGAAGGTGAGGAAGGTGGCGAAGTCCGGAAGGTCCAACATGAAATGGAAAGGTCCAGGAGTTCGGAGAATGGGGAAGTGGAAGGATCACTTAGGGGAGTGTGTGATGTGTTGGGATGCCAAAAGGAGGCGGATAAAGGGGTTGATAATAATCAAGTTGGCGACGGGGTTTCTTCCCAAGAAAGTGGGAAGTGTGTTTCGGGGGAAAGTAACAGTTGGAAGATGTCGGAGGGTGAACAAAGGGGTAGGCTGAGTAAGAATGGGCCTCTGAGTGAAAGGGAGATTGGGCTTTTAAATTTGGGCTGGGGTAATGATGAGTTGGGGGGTGGAAGGTCTTTGGGGAAGGAGGGAAATGGGCCGGTAAACATTGGGCTGTCTTCTAGCCCAGTCAGTAGGATGGATCGATTAAGGGGCGAGGGTAAATCCGACTCTGCCCCAATTCCAAAAGAGGATCAAAGAGGACTGTCTACTGAGTTGGAGTCTGATCGAAGAGGGACAGTAGGGAACGGAAGTCCAAAGAAAAACCTACTTGTTAGTCAGAGTGGTGAGTCGCCCAATTTCAATACCCATATGGGAGGGGTGCGAACAGGGGGTCAGGGTGGGGAGATTGGGAGCAGTATTGGAGCAAATGAGGGGAAGGTAAGGGGGGAGGACAATGCGTTTCCTGGATCTCAATTTGAGGAAGTTGTCGTTCGAGAGGGGTGTCTGAAGGAGGGTGAGAGTTACTCAAATGATGTGAGTCTAATGGACTTTCCAGAGATGCGGAGTGTCGAGGAAGCCCTGGCGCTAGTAATCACAGGTAGAAAGGAAACAAAGCGGAGGGGGAGGAAAATTACCAAAAGGGTGGCAGGTAAGGGGCGAGCTGGTCGTGTCCAGAATAGCAGAGTCTTTAGCACAATGGAGGGAGATTTCGCTAAATTACAACTGTCCACAATTCGGACCAAAGAAGGCAACAGATTGGTGGATTTCGAGGAAGTGGATGCCATTCTCGAACTCGCTAGCTCTTTGGGTCTGGGATGCTCTAAATCGAGAGAGCAGGCTGTAGTTCGAGTGCTGGCAGAGCTGGATAGTAGGGGAAGGTAAGCAAAAAGTGAGTGTGGGGGGTGAGAAGTTGTTGGGTATTCATAATTCATGATCATAGTTACATGTAACCTAAGAGGGCTTAATGGAGGGGTGAGGAGGAGAGCGTTAATGAGATTATGCAAAAAGGCGAGGCCTTATGTGCTCTGTGCACAAGAGACTAAGATGAGTGTCATCAATGAAAGAATGGCAAATAGAATCTGGGGTGTGAAGGGGGGGGGGTAAATTCTGCTATGAGGCGGCCTCTGGAAACGCTGGTGGGTTGTGGGTAATGTGGGATAGTAACAAGTGTTCCTTCAGCATAAAAGTGAAAGGATTCAATTATATTTGGATTAGGGGTGCTATCAGTGGGATAGAGGGAATGGTAAACATAGTATCTGTGCATGCCCCGAATGATAAGAGAGACAGAAGTGCGTTTTGGGAAGCCCTTATCCAAATGTGTGATACGGCAAATGGAGAGCAGTGGTGCATCACTGGAGATTTCAATGCAGTCGTCTCCGATGGGGAAAGGGTAGGAGAAAATCCGGACCCGGGGTCACCCAGGGACTTCAGACGGTTCATAGATCGGCTCGGCTTGGTAGATCTTCCTATGGAGAATGGCCATTTCACATGGGTTAGGAGAGGTGGGAGAGCAAGCAGTCGACTAGATAGATTCCTCCTATCGCCTGGGTAGTTATGCATCAACGGTGGAGTTATTCAAAAGAGAGGAGAGTCAGTTTTGTCGGATCACTATCCAGTGCTTCTGGAAGCGGGGGTGCGATCATGGGGCCCTAAACCGTTCAGATTTTATAATTATTGGCTTGAGGCGAGGGGTTTCCCAGAGTTGGTGCGAGATGCTTGGGGGTCTGAGGGCGACAGAGATGGGAGGCAGAGGGGAAGGAATTTTATGGGAAAACTCAAACAACTGAAGAGGAGAATTCGGGAGTGGGATGGTTATGGGGCAAATGACCTGGATAATAGGATCCAGAAACTGGTGACGGAGATAGGGGAGCTGGAAGAGGGATTCCAGACACAAGGGTTTGAGGACGAAGCAGGAGAGGTATGGAGAAGGAAAAAAGGCGAATTAAAGCATCTATTACTGGTCGAGGAAAGGCGGTGGCACCAAAAATCAAGGGTTAGGTGGCTGAAAGAAGGAGACCAAAATACTCGCTTTTTTCATGCAACGACAGCTCTG
The DNA here is from genome assembly GCA_030278955.1 of Hygrophila difformis. NCBI lineage: Eukaryota > Viridiplantae > Streptophyta > Magnoliopsida > Lamiales > Acanthaceae > Hygrophila > Hygrophila difformis. The sequence continues at coordinate 56,930,423 of JAOANR010000009.1, forward strand.
CATAGAAGGAGAGGGCATATTGGAAATATTAAATGGAACGGACATGTCATAGACAATCCGACGGAAGTAAAAGAAGCAGCATTCCTTCACTTTAAGGAGTTGTTTACAAAGCGGGAGGATGAGCTGTTTGATTTGAGCAGTTTGGAGATGCCTAGGATTGGGGAGGCTGACCGTAGGTGGCTAGAACGGGGGTTCACTGAAGAGGAAGTCAGGGATGCAATATGGAGTTGCGATGGCAATCGGGCGCCAGGGCCTGATGGATTCAATTTGAAGTTCTACCAAAAGCACTGGGAGTTGTTGAAAAATGACATTCTAGATGTTGTTAGAAAATTACAAGATGAATATGTTGTGCCAAATGAAGCAGGAGGTTCATTCATATCACTTATCCCGAAAGTGGATAACTCGAAGGATTTCTGCGACTACAGGCCCATTTCTCTTGTTGGGAGCATATATAAGATTTTATCAAAAGTGTTGTCAAGGAGGCTGCAGGGGGTATTGGGCAACCTTATTGGAGAACCCCAAATGGCATTTGTACGTGGGAGACAAATATTGGACGGAGTTCTTATTGCGTCTGAGATCATTCAGTCGACGAGCTCGATGGGGCGCAGAGGATTTGTGATTAAGTTGGATTATGCAAAAGCATACGAAAATGTCTCGTGGACTGCATTATTTGGGGTACTTGAAAAAATGGAGTTTGGGGACAAATGGTTGAGGTGGATTAGGGCCTGTATCTGCTCGGCCTCGGCAGCGGTCCTAGTGAATGGATCCCCCACGAAATTCTTCAAGTTACAAAAAGGGTTGAGGCAAGGCGATCCCCTATCGCCTTACCTATTTGTACTTGTAGCTGAAATATTCAACTCATTCATGGTAAAAGCGACAGAAGCTGGAGTCATTAGGGGATTGGAGGCTGTAAGGGAAGGGCCTGTCATCTTGCATCTTCAATATGCGGATGACACAATTATTTTTTGTGAAGGTCAACTATCGCAGGTAATTATGATAAAGAGGTTACTCCATTGCTTAACTCTAGCCACGGGCCTGAAAATCAATTTCCAAAAAAGCAATGTGATTGGCATCAATATACCTCATCAGGAGGTGGAGGCTGCAGCAGGGGTGATGGGGTGTGGGGTCGGATGTTGGCCGATGAAGTATCTTGGTGTCCCGATTGGTGGGAGGTTGAATGGCAACTCACTGTGGAAACCTATATTGGATAGAGCTGAGCAAAGATTAGCCGGTTGGAAAGGAAAACTGCTAACACAAGCGGGGAGGGTGTGCTTAATTAGATCTATCCTAAACAGTCTTCCGGTATACTTCTTATCAATCTTTAAGATTCCCAGGGGTGTGGCAGAAAAAATTGAGAAATTGAAGCGAGGATTCTTTTGGAATGATATTGAAGGGACGAGAAAATTACATACATTAAGTTGGGAGAGGATTTGTAGCCACAAAGAAGAAGGGGGGCTGAGCCTTTGGAATGTTCAGAGGGTAAATGATGCTTTGCTACGCAAGTGGCGATGGAGATTTGGAATAGAAAAATCATTGTGGGAGACTGTGATCGATAAGAAATATTACGATGGACTGTCACCTCTAGTGCCGGAAGCCAGACAAAGTAGATCACTATGGGGTAGAATAAGCAAGTCTTGGAACGCCTCCACTTCCACTGTTGACATGTGCAGGTTCAAAATTCTGTTAGGAAACGGGATGTCAGCTCGATTCTGGAGTGACAGATGGGTTGAAGGAAACAGGAAGTTGAAGGATATATTTCCGAGATTGTATTCACTAGCAATAAACAAGGAAGGGACAGTGGCAGAATTTGGCAGCTGGTCAGGCATGGATTGGGACTGGAAAGGTTGCTTGAGAAGGCCACTCTTCGATTGGGAGAAGGAGGTTTGGGAGGAGTTTGTGTTAGTGTTGGATAGGACAAGGCTATGTCGATTTCTGGAGGACAGGGTGGTGTGCAGTCTAGTAGGTAATGGAAAGCATACTATGAGTTCCTGTTTTAGACCATGGATGGGGGGAGGGGACGAAACTGAAGCCCGAATGTGGCGGACACTATGGAAGATCAAAGTGCCCATGAAGGTGAAAACGTTTGCTTGGAAACTCTTAAATTATGCGCTGCCTGTTAAAGTGGAGCTGTTGAAAAGATGATGCAATCAACTCGCGAATGATATCTGCATATGCTGTGGGAAGGAATCGGAATCAATTGATCATCTATTCTGTTACTGTGAGCTTGTAAATTATCTGTGGTACACTTGTGTGGGCTGGTTTGGGGTGCCGTAGGTGAAACCTGGATCGGTAAAAAATCTGCTTAAGTGGTGGCTTTGTGGTGATTTGCCGAAAGGAGGAAATGAGATATGGTTAATTACTGGCTTGGCAGTTGTTTGGGTTATCTGGAAACAAAGGAATGAAGCTACTTTCAAAGGAAAACAAAACATGCTGCAGGAAGTATTAGAAGAGTTAAAGTGGATGGTCAGCTACTGGTGGAGTGCTTGTTCGGGAGCAGAATGGAAGAGTTCATTTGGCGTGGGAGGTAACTTCCTGGATAACTTTTCACATACTCGGACGGGGGTGAATTCTAAGGTTAGAAGAGTCTCACGTGGATCCGGCCTTCCCAAGGGTGGTGGAAAATAAATACAGACGGGTCGTCATTTGGTAACCCGGGACCGGCTGGGGTGGGAGGAGTAATTCGAGACGAGGGCGGGAATATAATTTTTATATTGTCGGACAGCATTGGAATATGTGATTCCACTGAGGCGGAAATTACAGCTGTAAGTCGTGTGTGCAAAGCTCTTATTCGTGATCATGGATTCCCTTTACCTAAATTGATGTTTGAAAGCGATTCTTCAATGTTGTGAGATGGTTGAACGAACCGGGGTCTGTACCTTGGAGACTAAGGGAGCAAATTGGACCGATCATATCTATTTTGCGCTGCACAGGTGAAGTCAGATTCCAACACATCTTCCGGGAGCGTAATGACCTAGCCGATTATTGGGCTAGGACTGGGGCCGCCGGGCAGGGAGGTTTTGAGACCTGGTTTTGATACAGGCGGTAAGCGAACCAGAGGTAGTAGCTAGAAATGGGAGCAAGGAGCTTGGGGGGTACACAGTAGGGAGTTGATTGTGAATTTATGAATGGGGATGAGAGAATGTTTCCCCCCATGATGATGATTGAAAAAGTGGTGGTAGTAAAATGAAGGGAATACATTCCCTCGCTGACATCTGGGATGAATGAGGGGTGGCAGATATGGAAAGAATAGAGGGGTGGCTTAAGGAGATGTGTCCGGAATGGAGCAGGGGGATGGAAGCTGGTTCTAACTAATGAGCTTGTGACAAGCATAACGTTGAACCTACACTAGTCCATCCAATGCGTCCCTATCCCCGAACACTATACCTTTTTTTTATCTTTATCTTGAGCCATTTGTTACACCTTTACTCTGTTCCACTTCCTTAGAACCTGCTCCTGAAACCTTTCTCACAACCATAGCCATTTATAGTCCCTACACCTTGGGGCAGGTTGGCATCGTCTGTTAGAGCTCACATGGAAGTCCTTTCGTAGTAATAAATATTGTTACTGGAAGTAGACATGCTTGGAAACGGACTGATTGTAAAGAGGGTGGGTGAGAGTCTATAAGGGTGCAACCGGGAGGATAGCTTTTGAATGAAAGTAGGAATCTGGTTTGATAATATTCTTGTATTGAGTATCAGCGGCTTAGTCATCCCCTAAAAAAAAAGTGATGGAAAGAAAAAGAGAAAAATAGAACAATGAGTATGAAGAAGTAGAAGAAAAAAGAAAAGAAAGTAAAAAAAAAGAAGGAAAAAAAAAAGAACAGAGAAGATGCATGAGAGAGGAGTTGTTGGGGAAATTGGTTAGTTCAGGGGATGTCTAAGAGTTTAGAGTTGAGGTTGTCTTGCTGTAAAAAGCCCGTGTAAATGAGAAACAAGGGTATGTACTAAGTGCTTTCGGTTCTGTTAGTATTTGGTCCTATGGGATTATTGGAATTAGTAGCGTGTGCTAAAACCTTTTTTATGTGTCCTGCGTTGAGCAATACGAATCGAGTTTCTGGTGTGAGCTTTCTACAGACAGTACTTAACCTCCCATTCGCCGATTATTGTGTCACCAACCTTCTGCCTCACCCCATTATCACTCATGGATTGGCCCCTCTTTGGATTGCATTGGTCTGGGTTACTGTAGGGGAAATGTGATGTTAGTAACAAGCGCTGAAATGTTGTTGCAACCACTCTAGACTGTGAGTTACGAGATGTGGGAACTGCGATCAGCGATAGCCGGTAATGGATGATCTTCAGGAAGTCGAGATCGGACAGATTGTTTGAGAGCTGGGCGGGTCGGTATATATGGCTGACGATTAGCTGCCGCACATCCTTGCGCAATATTATACTTGAGGTCAGCGTCGAGGTGGTGGTTCCATGTAGAGGACGTGCCATGCTGGAAACTTGGGAGATGTTGATTACTGCAACAGGGGGTAGGAGTGCTTAATAGTACTCATTGGCTATTTATTAAGTTGAGTCCCTTGATCTATTTCGGTATATTGAAGTGGAGGTCTGTAATTGATGGTATGAAAAGTTGGTGCTCACAAGTCATTTGTATTAGGGCGTACCTGGATAGTTGGTTTGAGCATAATAAATTATCATTCCCCTCAAAAAAAAAAAAAATAGAGAAATAGGAGGGGTTTGATGGCGGAATGCAAATATTAGAAGAATGGAATCGGATTTGACGTAATCTTCTAAAAATATATAATCGTACAAATTAATTAAAAATATTATAATATTTTAAAGATTTTGATGAAACACAAATTTATATATATATTCTAAAGATTTTATAGTTAGTTTTGCACCAACAAATAATTTTATAATGAAAGAATTTGTGACCATAATGATTTAAAAAACATATTAAATTAATCAAATAATTATTTAATCAAATTATTATTTGATTAATTAATTGAATACAAAATCATCATAAAATCAAATCATGTGATCTCATGATCACATAATATCCTGTAGAAAACATATTATTAGTATATTATAGTTATTATTGAATATTAGAATAGATTTAAATCCAAATGATGAAATAGTGTGACTGATTTCAGATATAATAATTGTCTATCTAATTATTTAATTATATAGATATATTAATTATATAGATATCTATATTATATGAATATTAGATATAGATATAGAGTTGTTGAAAAGATTTAATCAAATCATCATATCATATAATATGAGTGATTTTAGATATAATTGTATATATTAATTATTTAATTATATATACTACGTATTATATTAATATTAGATATAGATATATAGTTGTTGAAATTGATGAAAAATAGATGGATGGGGTGTTGAAAGGGGGGTGGGGAAGTGGGGGGAATTTGGACTATATTACTTTTATATGGATATATATAGATATATAGATACTACGTATTATTATAATACTCCCTCTGTTTTTTAAAGATTGCTACGGACCCACCCGGCACGCAGTCCAATACACATTTTAAACCATTGATAATTCAAATTCGGTACAAGTAAAAATTCTAAAAGTTCGATATTTGAAAACTATAGGACGAGACGAATCTAATAAGATCTCACTTGGCTATATTTTAACTTATATAACCATGATAAAATTTGAAATCAAAGTATATAAGTGAACAGTAGCAATTGTCAAACAGTAGCTAACAAAAAAAAACGGAGGAAGTATTAGATATAGATATAGAGTTGTTGAAATTGATGAAAAATAGATGGATGGGGTGTTGAAAAAGGGGGTGGGGAAGTGGGGGAATTTGGACTATATTACTTTTATAGATATATAGATATAGATATAGATATTAATTATTTAATTATATATACTACGTATTATATTAATATTAGATATAAATATATAGTTGTTGAAATTGATGAAAAATAGATGGATGGGGTGTTGAAAGGGGGGTGGGGAAGTGGGGGGAATTCGGACTATATTACTTTTATATGGATATATATAGATATATAGATACTACGTATTATTATAATATTATATATAGATATAGAGTTGTTGAAATTGATGAAAAATAGATGGATGGGGTGTTGAAAAAGGGGGTGGGAAAGTGGGGGGAATTTGGACTATATTACTTATATATATATAGATAGATATAGATATAGATATAGATTTAGGCAAAAAGCTGTAAATTTTCACGTTTATAATTTTTAATTAATAATAAGTAATTGCTAAGTAAAATTGAGATAATTTTAAAGGATTATTATTCTTTAATACGATTATAATTGTAATTAAAGTTTAGAAAGTTAGGAAAATATGAGCCGAATTATTGAATTCATTGAACAATCATATTTGAATTTAAAATTAGATTTACGAGATTGGAGTTAAAAAAAAAATCATTGGTAACCGGTGAAGTTTAAAATTTAAATATTAGAATAAAAATATTTAATATTTATAATAATTTTTAAATTTCAAATACTAAAATATTTTACAAAACGCAGCGGTAATCAAAATTTTGGATTTGAATTCTTCTTGTAACATAGAACTGTTTGCACATGCATCTCTATTCACAAAGTCTGTCCGTAAGTTCGTAACACTAAATTCCTTATTAAAATAAACTCACATCTCACTATGTATTAAGTTATACCCCAAATTCATCATCAAAATAATACATATGCAACTCAAAAAATCACCAAACACTTAACTAGCATTAATTTTAGACATAATAATAGTACTACAATAGAGTTACTATGCGGACATCATACCATTCGCATATGCGGACGTGTTGCCTGCATGGACACTTTGTGCTACGCGTCAATTTAGTGGAGATTCTTACCATTAACATGCATTTAATATTGGAAAGTGGATCACTAAATTCCATAAATCATGGGAGTAATTAATGGATGATTGGTAACTCCTTTATTCGTAGTGGATGAAGATCCAATTTTTTGGGTGTGCTGTGTCATGGCCGTGTAAGAAGCAATTTCTGGAGACTCAACGGAACTGAGCAATCGGAGATGATAGATCTCAATCAAGTGCCGGAAGAATTAGGGTTTAGTCGTGACCGTTCTATAGCAAGTGATGTAAACCGTGTCGATGTTGATGATACATCCGACGGGATATCAAATTCAGGGAGCGGCAATGTTGTGTTGCGGAGAGGTGTTGGTTCAATATCGAATCCTGTTATTGGGATGTCCGATAATGATGAGGCTGAATACGTGTGTAATGATTTGTCTCCCGAAAGGTTGTCTTCATGCATTGCCGACGAAGAGGACGCCGAAACTTGCCGTATAACAAAAGTGTTTTCAGGTGACCATTGTTTCATATATTGTTATAGTTTCCATTGTTTTATATGTTTGAATGTGGAGGATATTGGTGATCGAAAATAGTGAAGTGTAATGATCTTATTAACATTTGAATTGATGATTTCTTCATCGCATTTAGCAGATATAAAGGACTTTGAAAGTGTTGAATTCAAAACGGTTAGAGCAGGGATTAAGTTGAAGGATGTGAAGCAGGGATGAGGATGAGAAGAACACTATGACTGAGGATATAGCACATTTTGTTATTGTAAGAACACTATCATCAATGTTTCATAGCATATGCACAATGAGAAGGCGTGCGTGGAGCAATAAAGAAGGCAAAACAATCGGCTTTGAGAACACTGTCATTTATGTTTCATAGCACAAGGCCTCATGGATTAGAACACTATCGTGCACTTTGTGTAGCACAAACATTGCAGTGAAAAGCAGAATACAATATAGAACATTTGAAATATAGACTCTTTCTAGACTCTTTTGAATTATAATAGTTGTCCAAATTGAAAAGTGCACTTGAAGAGAATAAAATCCACCACAATCATTTGATAGAAATATAAAATGTGCAAAATCATTTTAAATTTGGATAAGATTCTGGCCCATAACAATTGCAACCCTACACAATTGAATTCCCCAATTCCCGGGGAACAAATTGGAAAGGGCCCTTAATTTGGCCCCAAATTAAAAGACATATAAAAGGAAAAAAAATAATAAAATTGAGAGACTTCTGGTAATAGAATAAAAATAACATTTTTATGGCACCCATCCAACACGTCCGGATATGCGGACCTCCGCACGCAAACCCATTCGATAGTACTATACCCCATAATCTATATGCAACTCAAAAAATTACCAATTTTAATACTAGGTGGATTTTGGAGTTGCATATCTATTACTACCTCCGTTTTCATATGTTGTTGACGTTTAGTAATGTGTTACTATTCACCCACAGACTTTTACTTAAAGTTTTATCATAGTTATACAAGTTAAAATATAGTCAAGTGGGATCTTGTTAGATTCGTCTCGTCGAGTAGTTTTTAAATATCGAACTTTTAGAATTTCTACTTGTACCGAACTTGAGTTATTAATGGTTTAAAATGTGCATTGGACTGCGTGAAAAGTGGGTATGTAAAAAACATTTGAATACGGAGGAAGTAATTATTTTAATGAGGGATTTAGTGTATAATTTAATACAAGGTGGATGTGTGGTTTATTTTAATGAGGATTTGTTTTGTTGTTTATAATTTTGATTTGGTATTTATTTTTTATAAATATTATAGTAGTATTTAATAAATTAATTTATTATGAATATTATAATATTTAAAAATATTATTAAATATAATATTATTTAAGAATTATATTTAATTTAGTTTATATTATTAAAATAATATTATTTACTAATTTATTAATATATATCTACATGAAATTTAATTTTAATTAATAATTTAAAAAATAAAAAATCATGCAATACTAAATCAACATATAGTATTATTTATTTATTATATTTAAAAATATTATATTTATATATAAATACTTTATTTTAGGAAACTAATTTTTGTTTAAAAAAAGCAAATCATCATAAACTATACAACATCAACCCAAAATATTAATTGTATAATTATAATACGGTGCACTATCAAACACGTGTAATATTAATTTAATACAATTTTACAACATAATATTATACATCTGTAATATTCATTTTAGCACTTTGACTTTTATTTTTGTTATAATTTTAGAAGACAAAATATAGCTAAGTGGGATTTTATTGGATTCGCCTCATCTTGTAGTTTTTGAATATCAAATTTGTAGAATTCTTACTTATGCCGAATTTGAGTGATTAATTATTAAAAATGTGATTGACATACATACAAATGAGAAACGTTACACTTAAAAAATTAGGAAGTATATCACTCTCATACCATTGGCTTGAAAAAAATTACTATACTTACTATTCAGAGGGAGAGGTTTTTATTTAAAGTAAATATTTAAAGGGCGCGGCTATTTGCACTCTACGTTTTGCTAAGTTCACCCCATTGGAAAAATACAAAAAGTACCTAAAATCTAAATTCACCCTAACCCCAATTACATAATTACCCTTGTCTACCCAAAAGATCAATAATTGAATTACTTACTAAATTCATCCCAACTCACTCACCCCACTTTCATTGTTTGTCTTCATCGTTCTTCCCCCCTCATCTTGTTTTTAACGGGACTTCACGGTCTTCTTGTTCTTCAACATTTTTTAATCAAATTCAGTCGACCATTAGCAAGAAGAAGGAATCAGAAGTCATACATCTCTAAACCACTACACAAAAATGGATATATTAAGAGATAAGGTTTTATTTTAATTAACCCATTTGAAGTAAATCTAAATTTTGTATGTTAGAAATATTAAATTTGTGTTTTGGAAGAGTATAATTACATTTTCCGGGGGTGAAATCATGCTTTGAGTTGAAATTTTGGTTTATTTTCGAAAATCCATGGGTTGCTGGCACCAGGTCTGTTCGGACCTGGTGCGCCGTGCACGGCAAGGCACGCCGTGCACTCAAAGAAGTGCACGGCCAGGCATGCCGTGCACCCTGCACAGCGCACGGCCGCACGACGCCGTGCGGTCTAGGTTAGGGGTGGACATAACGCGTGTTTTGTGCACGGTCAGGTTGGCCGTGCACTATGCATTGTTCACGGCTGGGTTGGCCGTGCGGCATGCTTTGTGCACGGTTGGGTTTGCCGTATGCCGTGCTTGGTGCACGGCCGGGTTTGCCGTGCGCTGTGCTTCGCGCACGGTCGACCAGGTCCGAACAGTTGTGCGAAAAATGAAAAAATTCAGTATTTAAAAATCCTTATCTTTACATTCCAAAGTATTTTTCTCTCTTTCATTTGTTTGGTAATAAGTTCAAGACCACTTCTCCTTTGATTTTTTATAATTATTTCATTTGTTTGTTGATTTTTTATGGTGATAGGATTTTTTGTATTTGGGTGATTTAGGGCTTTTTGTAGGTGACTTAGGGTTTTGATTTTAGTGATGTTGGAAATGTTTAAAGTTTGGGTTGGTTTGTAAAGTTTAGGGGTGGGGGTGGATGTAGTAATATGTAGAGTGTTTGATTTTTTATTTTTTATAAATAATAGTATTGTTTAAGGGTATTTTGGGTATGAGAAAAAAGGGGTGGAGTGAGTTTAGAAAATAATAGAGTGAGAATAGCCGGGTTCATATTTAAATTTAAATATAGATTATAAATAAATAAATAAATTGAGATGAAAAAGAGGGCGGTGGCATTGCTGCGGAATATTCGCTTCTCCGTGTTTGTTCAGTTACCCTTCGCACAAAATTCCGTAGAGAAAAATTGAAAACCCCACCTTCACTCCCAACTCCAACCGCGGTTCCACCATGGGCGAGAGCGGTGTTGCCATGGCAGACCACTCCGCCACTGTTTCCACCTCCGCCGACACCCCTGACTGCTCCGATCGCCCTGTCCGTGTCTACGCCGACGGGATCTACGATCTCTTCCATTTCGGTCACGCTCGTTCCCTCGAACAAGCCAAGAAGTCGTACGGTTTCATTTCTCTTGATTCACTCTAGATTCGCATTTTATTTTTCACTTCTCTCCTGTCTATGTGCCTAATTCGCGTTTGATTGGAATTTCGGTGCTTGTACGGTATATGTTTGAGTTGTGTAAGCTTTTAAACTGTTGTTTCTTCTGTTGAATGGAGTTTTGAGGGATCACATGTGGATAGATATCTATTCCTTGTAAGTTGACGGCTGAACTTCACTTTGTGCATCTCTTTAGTAGAATTTATTCATCTCTTGAGTTGTGATTTGATTTGTGTGCTGGTAGGGTTATGTGTTTTCCTGAAAGGGGGATAGGGGGATGGAGGATCATGTTTTAGTTGTCTTAATTAAGTGCCTCCTTTGCGTTGCTTTAAGAAATGCTTAAGTAATTGATTCATTTCTTCAGTGATTTTATGTTAGCTTATTTGATTTGGAAATTATGTAAACAGGTAATTTAATTTCTAATTTGGATTTTCTGCTTTTGAGCTAGTGCTGATATTCTTGTGTTAACTTAGGTTCCCCAATACGTATTTGCTGGTAGGCTGCTGCAGTGATGCGGTTACTCACAAGTTCAAAGGCAAGACTGTTATGAATGAAACAGAGCGTTATGAATCCCTTCGCCACTGCAAGTTTGTACCTCTCCAATTGGTTCATTTGAAGTTTTTCCTTTTAGATCCTTATGAATGTGATTCATCATCATTAGGCAGTAAATGGGTGGTTGTAGGAACTAGGAAGTGATAATACATGTTCTGTGTATTTATTATTGGAGGAGGATGAACTAGACAATTATCTCTCCCCCTCTCTCTATATATTTGTGACTTGATAAAAATTAGTGTTTATTCTATATTTCTATTCCTTTTTAAACTACACTTTTTAACTTGATTTGAACCATGACGGGGTTGGATGCTGTTCTCTTGCTTAGAGTGTGTCTGTGTCTTTATTCATTTTCTGATTGTGAGTCTTCTTGTTTGATTTGTGGAGCAATGGAACAGCTCACTATTTATATTTTCAGGTGGGTGGATGAGGTTATTCCTGATGCCCCATGGGTAGTTGATCAAGAATTCCTGGACAAGCACAAAATTGATTATGTGGCTCATGATGCTCTTCCGTAAGATTCTCTCCCCTTGAGACAGTTCTTATGCACTTTAAATTGAGTCCATGAAGGTGTTAAATAATATGTAGATCCATTATTTCATGTTTTAACCTTTAAACTTTGTAAGATAATGTCATTTGAGTATGTGCCTATGAAATTCAAGATTATTTTTTGTGCCCTACCCACTTTGTATGTGTCTCTTTCTATATATAATTATCCAGTGAACTGCATAAGGTGAACAATGAACTACACAATCTATTGACAAAGAGGTGCCATTAGTGTGGTTTTCTAGGCCGAACCTTTTGCAAATTCATCTTATGAGGACGTGTTCAGTCAAGTGACGGAAATTGAGTAATTATTCAGCCATAGTTAATAATCATTGGCTCATTATTTCTGATAAATTATAAATTTATAATTTGGCACAAAATGCCTAAAACCTTCATAACATTGTTGAATGAAATTCTCCTCCATAGAAAAGAAAATATGCAACAAGATTAAATAAAACCAAGGTTTACATACTTGCAAGTTTTATGAAATCATTTGCATTCCAATTAGAGAACGGAGGGCATTGATGACACAAAGTCACCAACTCATTGATTTAAATTCTTTCTAGTACTGCATGATCCATGTTGATTTTTACACTGGTATATTATACTTTGAGCAGTTTCTGGTTTGTTAAAGAAATACACATGCATCAAAATTGTACTTAATTAGGAAAAACCATAAATTCCACATTCAATGGTCTCAGGATGCAAATGGATATTCTTGTTTTGGTGTGTAATGGAGTAATGGACTGAGCTAATATGTTGCTTTTATTTTTGATATACCTTTACCTAACCCTGTCAATTACACTGCTTATGCTATATAACCTTTTATTGCAGTTATGCTGATGCAAGTGGAGCTGCAAATGATGTTTATGAATTTGTAAGTATGGGATTCTTTCAAGATAACTAAATTTTGCTTTTATGTATGTTGCTGATCTTCCTTTTTCAAGTTTGCCTTCACTAGTTAATCACAGGTTACCTACATCTAATGCAGGTCAAAGCTGCTGGAAAATTTAAAGAAACTAAAAGGACAGAGGGAATTTCAACCTCCGACATTATCATGAGGATAGTGAAGGATTACAACCAATATGTGATGCGCAATTTGGATCGTGGATATTCAAGAAAGGAGCTGAATCTCAGCTATGTCAAGGCAGGCTTTTACATATGTTGTCTTCTTTTGTCATGAATTGTTTCTGGTGTATGATATACTTTTTCTTATCCATTTACCTGAATATAATCTCTTTTTTTTTAAGAGTTGGTAACTCATGATTTATTACACATATGGCAGGAAAAAAAATTAAGGGTGAACATGCGACTGAAGAAGCTGCAAGAGAAGGTCAAGGAGCATCAAGAAAAGGTTGGGGAGAAGGTAAGATTTCTTTTGAACAAAATGTTTGTTTTTCTTTTCTTTTGCAGACCCAATGATGGCGAAATTGCTCTGAGAATTGTGAGGAAAATAGGGAATAAACTTGCTTGCCTTTTTCCCTAAAAAAGCTACAAGTTTTTCTCTTAGAAGAAAACTATATCAAACTAGAGTAAGAATGGAACTTTTGAAAATGTTTTGCATTGTTGCTTTGTTGCAACCCAGGCAATATTAAGAGTTTCACTTTTTCTCTTTGCTAGCCGAGTACATGTATATAGTTTCCACGATTATTCTTTTTGATGCTTTTTGCTACTGCGAACACGGTTTACAAGTTAAACTTATGATTCTACCTTGCGGTAGTTCTTGTTTTGGCCTGCTAATTTCTTTTCTCTTAGAACTGGTTATTATTGTATGAACATAAATTAATTGTCCGTTTATTTGGTAAAGTGACACCAAATCCGTTCTGTTTTTGAATGTGTCTCCAGATACAAACTGTAGCAAAAACCGCCCGTATTCATCGTAATATGTGGGTTGAAAATGCTGATCGATGGGTTGCTGGATTTCTTGAGATGTTTGAAGAAGGTTGTCATAAAATGGTGAGTAACGTATTTTCAAATGGTAGTGTTTCTCATCCAATAGGGTATACATTGAGATATGCAATTAGTCTATACATGCTTATTCCTTCCCTACTTTTCGATAAAACTGTATCAGGTATAAATTTGAATCTGAAGATTGAATGATCTGAATCTGGATAATTAAGTAAAAGTTGTATATTTAAACAAAGAAAATTGATGATGAAAATTATTCTTAATATTTTAAAAAAATATTTGAAGTTCTAATTTTGTAGTAATAAGTGAAATCATATCATTTAGGCACTCATCACTTGATTTGAATGATTAAAGTAATTCAGTTTTATTCTGCTTCATTACCTGCATATGCATGGCCCTTAAATCTCTGAGCTTCTATTTCTCAGGGGACTGCCATTAGAGATCGGATTCAAGAGAGCTTGAGAGGACAGTCAGCGAGGGGCTTACTCGAAAATGGTGATGAAAGCGATGATGACGAATACTATTATGACAGTGAGGAAGAATACTATGATGATGAATATTCCGACAGTGGCAGCGCTGAAAAATGATCCGTCCTCCATGTGGCAAGGTTTTTAGTTGCGTACCACCTGTTCCTCTATTTGATTAATATGTTGCAGAATAGGACAGGTAAATTATCCAGTATGTGTTACGGACCTTCAGAGGTTATGGCGTGCATCTGCTGGCTTTAATCTTTGGAGCTGTTTTGGGTTTTCATATGGTGTCAACTGTTTTGTCAACTGTTTATTACTGTGAATTAGAAGTGCAAAACTATGATAAGGAAGTATGGGGCTATGTTTGGATGCTATTTTGGGGGGTGGGGGATACAATATGAGTGCATTTTTGTGAGATGTGAATAGGAATGAATGTTTGGTTTTCAAAAACCTGTGGTGTGTAGGGGCAATGGAAGTGAGTTGGAGCATCCCAAGCTCAACTCGATGCTTTTGCTCGTGCTCGGGCAAACTACTTGCCTTGATGTTAAAAGTTTTTCGTTAAATTTTCATATTTAGATGCTGCATCTGTTAGATCGGATACTGGTTTGAAACATTATTAATGCGAAATTAAACTAGTTTCCCCATGTAGTTTGTTATTCAAGTTGTATTTATTATGTAGAACATATGGTATATGGTGCAAATTTTAATTTACGCAATGGTAGTGTAAAAATATGAATTATCGTCCAACACTGTTGCACTTGGTTGTAAGTTGAGTTTGGCATTGCTCTCTCTCTCTCTCTCTCTCTCTGAGCTAATGGTGCATCAAATTCCATCATGTTGAATAATAAGCAACTTTATATTTTTTTCAACTGTAATTATGTAGGAAAATTCAGGATCCTGTTCCCATTGGAATGTGATGAGTAATTTTTTGTGAGTCTTTGTTGTAAAATTCATTCTGACGTTGTATTCGGACACGAAATATAGTTCCTTTATATTACTAGAATAGTACATTCGATTTAAAGGTGAGTTTTGAATATTTAATGAGTTTTGAGTGGGGTCTAGAGCTTGTAACTGAGACTGGAATGCTGTTTAAAAATGATTCAGGTGAAGATTGTTCTTGAAATGAAGTTGGATTACATTTTCATAATGATGAGGAACATAGTTGAGGAAGTTGGTGGAAGACATTGAAGGAGGTTGACCTAATAGTAACATTGTGAAGAGACTGCCTATTAATTACTACTCATTTAGGGGGCCTCCAGTGATGCGAGACTTGTACTATTAGTGGAGCAAGTGAAGGGGACATTGGCGTGGCCTTCCACTTTTTATTCTGCATCCATCTTTCCTACTGCCAAATCATTTTAGGGATATGATTAAATAATAAGGTAATACTCCGTTTTTTTTTTTAAGTTCACCATTAGCATAGTAGATACTATTCATTGAGTAACTTTAATTTAACTTTTTTATATAGTTATATAAGATAAAATATAGTCAAGTGAGATCTTGTTGGATTCGTCTAATCACGTAGTTTTAGAATATCAAACTTTTATAATTTTTACTTATATATAATATGAGATATTGATGATTGAAAATGTGCATTGGATTACGTGCAGTGCAGGATGGGTGAAGTTAAAAAAAAAAACGGAGGGAGTAAAACACTTCTTCACCATAAATACGGAATAAGTACCAGAAATATCCTTTATGTATCGAATAATTATTAATTTCGTCTTTCAATTTTAATAATATCAAAACAGATAACTACCCTGTCTATTTCAGCAAAGTGCGTTTCACCAAAATTATTTTAAAGACTAAAATGCACAAAATCAAAGATTTTCAAAGTAAAAACTAACAATTTAAAAGTTTGGGAATGAAAAATAATTTGCTGAAAAAAATTTAGGGTGAAGCAAAAGTTAGAAGAAGGGAGATGGAAAAGAAATAAAATAAATAAACATTCAATTTCAATTTACAACAATGTAATGTTACAACCAAAGCATAAAATATCAACAGCAGTGACTTGAATGGATTGTAGCTCTAATATCTAAAGCAATATATTGAATTCGAGCCTTATATATGCAAAAAATTACTTTAAAAAAAGTGACCTTAATGGAAAATTATTAGTCTTGGGTCGAAAGTGTCCCAGAGTATCCGGTTATTCACAAGAAAAAGGTAATCCATAAAAAGCGCAAATCTTCTCTAACTAGTTCACTATTACACAAAACTGAACACTCTCCGAATAAACCTTCCCAAGTATTCATACGAACTTCCACCTTCCTTCAACACCTCTTTACACTCGGCCGAAATTGCTCTCACCTTTTCCCTTATTTCACTCCCAGGTTCCATAACCCTCCTCACCGCCGCCTCCACTGTTTCCGCCGCCACCACCATACCGGCATTCCTCCGGTAATCCATCTTCACCTCCACCGCCATCCCCAATTCCACCACCAATTCAAACGCATTTACCTGCTGCTCCGCATACAACGGCCAGATCGCCATGGGAACGCCGCACCACAAGCTCTCCAGCGTCGAATTCCAACCGCCGTGCGACACGAAGCCGCCCACCGCGGCGTGCGACAGCACCGCCATCTGCGGCGACCATCCGATCACCCGCCCCACCCCCGCCGTCCGCTCCAGAAACCCCTCAGGGAGAATCTCCCCCGGATTTTCATACTCTCCCGGGAATTCAATCTTTCCATCCCGCGGCGGTTTCCGCAGCGACCACAAAAACCTAATTTCACCACTTTCCACAATTTTCTCCAGTGCTCGAGCGATTTCCATTACCTGATTCCGATCGAAACAACCGCCGCTGCCGAAGCAGAGGTACACAACGGAGGAATTAGGCTGCTGATCGAGCCACGCGACGACTGCGTCACGATTACCGTCGATTTCGCCGTCTCCATCACCGGCGAATTGGAGAAGCGGTCCGACGGGGAACACCGGCGGCAGATTCTGATTCGCGCCGCCGGAGAACGATTGAATCGCGTGAGTTTCGAATTCGAGGAAGGAATTCACTATTATCCCCTTTGTCCGCCTGAAATCCCTAGCAATCTCGAGCAATCCATCGTCCTCGTCAAAAATTGAGTGCGGCCAAACCCTAGCCGGAACCTGATTAACAAAGCTCGGAATAGCAACCGCCGCATCGGATTCCAAAAACTTCTTCAGATTTAAATCCAGATCGTGTTTGAGGCTCTGGAGATGCAAAAACAGCCCCAAAGTCGCGGCGCTGCTGCTGAAGAAGATGTAGCTCGGCGATCCGAACTCCTCCGCCACATCAATCATCGACGTGCAGAACATATCAAGGACGAATCCGGCGATTCTCGTCGAATCGGAGGCGATTTCGGCGACGGCGTCCCGGACGGCAACCTTCTGGCTCTCGGTGAAGGCAAGGATGAAGTTTCTGCCGGGTTGGGCGGGGCCGGCCTGGTGGTGAGGGAGAGGGACAAATGTGAGGCGGGGGTTGGGGGAATTGGAGGTGGCGGAGGTGATTTTGGCGTCGCGGCGGGGATTCATGACAAGGACGGAGATGGAGAGGTCGGCGTGGCGATCGGCGAGGAGGACGGCGGTCTTGACGGCGGCGAGGAGGTGGCTTATGGTCGGAAAAGGTATGAATATGAGTTTGGCTTTCTTGTTTGTCGCCATTATTGCGTGCTTTACAAATTTTGGTTCGTCAACATATGTTATACAGTATATTATTAGTAGATAGATAGAAGCTTCGGACACTGTTCCTTGCCTTCCTTGGTAGGAATTTAATTAATCAAACTAATACTAATAGTTATGCGAAAATAATTAATGTAGTAGTAAACAATTAGATTTTATTTGGATTCGGGGAATTTAAAATTTATAATAATAATTTTTCTATTAGGTGTCAAATATAAAAGTGAATGTCCTACTATAAAAGTCTTGATATGATTTGTCAAGATTCGATAATTGCGTGTGAATTAGGGGTGTGCATCGATCGTTTCGGTTATTAACCGGACCAAACTCCAAAACTGAATTAAAAATTAATTTTTTTTCTAAAAATCAAAACCGAACAAAAATTACTAAAAACCTGTAAATTCGCCATGTCAAACAAATAACACTGTTCCGGCTAACCGAACCGAACCGAACTATTTTTCTAAAAAATAAAATATTTTTTGATCAAAATATCTCTATTACCATTTTCAAACATGTAAATTCGTCATGTCAAACAAAAACATCATATCTACATATAACAATAAGTGCATAATAGTAAACCATTCCAAATTGCATTGTTCAAATTACAAAAAAATGAAATGACAAAATAAAGAAACGGTCACCGAATAGTTCAAATACGAAACAATATAAAAGTCTCAAAACTCTCAACAATAGTTTTCACTTCTCATTCACACAAACAGTCACCGAATATGGGTATTATTTTGTGTTTATTATATAATGACATAATGTATTTTATATATTTTTTAATATATAATTCAAATTTCGGTTCGGTTAACCGAATTTTAGATTTTTTAAAATAAAAAACCGAATCGAAATTTTGGATTTTCAAAACCAAAAACCAAACCGAAATCCAAAAACCGAACCAAATTGTAAAATTCGGTTCGGTTCAGTTCGGTTCGTTCGGTTTCGACCGAAATTTGGACACCCCTAGTGTCAAATATAAATCCATGACACAAAAGTCTTATACATCATAAAAGACTTTTTTGGCAGAGCATGCACTTTTAGATTTGACACCTAATAGTCCCCCTTGCATGTCTATATTACACGAATAATATGCCTCATTAAAACCTTACGAGAAAAAACTATGTGGGAAAAAATTCTAGTAAAGGGAAAAGAATACAATATTCTTGTATTCATTGCTCGTCCTGATTTGGACATCAATTTAAATATCGAAACCACTGCATTCCAATTTTCTTCACGAAATTCTCGAATGACGCAGTCGGCAAGGCTTTGGTAAATAGATCCGCTAAATTATTCTATGAACAAATTTATTGCACATCAATTTCACCATTCTTTTGAAGATCATGATTGTGAAGAATTTTGGTAAGTTATGCTTCGTTCTGTCTCCTTTGATATTCCCCTTTCAAATGGACTATAGAAGCCGAATTATCTTCATATAAAATTGTTGGAGGGATTTGTGGTTCAATGATTAAACCACAACTTTCCAATATATATTGAGTCATTGACCTTAACCAAACACATTCTCGACTTGCCTCATGGATTGCTAATATTTCGGCTAGATTTGATAAAGTAGCAGTTAAAGTCTGCTTCATTGACCTCCAACAGATGGCAATTTCACCACAAATAAAGATATAGCCTGTTTGAGATTTGGCTTTGTGGGTCTGATAAATAACCTGCATCGGCATGCCCGATTAACTCATGTCGAGAGTCTTTTGGGTAAAATAACCCAAGATCAATTGTTCCTTGGAGATAGTGAAAAATGTACTTCATGCCTTTCCAGTGTCGTTGAGTAGGGAAAAAACTGAATCTTGTGAGTAAATTGATTGCAAACGCGATATCAGGTCGCGTGCTATTTGCAAGATACATTATCGCATCAATTACGCTTAAATATAGCGTCTCTGGACCAACTTATTCTTCATTATTTTCTTTTAGCCTAAATGGATCGTTTGAAGGATCAAGTTCCCGAACGACCATTGGATTATTTGGCGGATGAGCATAATCCCTTCAAAATTGCTTTAATACCTTTTAGGTATAAGCTGATTGATGAACAAAATTGCTCTTTTCCAAATGCTCAATTGATAGGCCAAGGCAATATTTCTTTTACCTAAATCCTTGATTTTGAACTCTTTTTTCAGATATTCAACTGCCTTTTTAAACTCTTCAGGAGTTTCAATTAAGTTTAAATTATCACATAGACTGCAACGATTACAAATTCTGACTCATTTTTCTTTATAAAAACACAAGGGCATATTGGGTCATTTGCATAAACTTCCTTTATTAAACTTTTGCTGAGAGCCTGAAACGATTATACCACATTCGACCAGATTGCTTGAGCTCATATAAGAATTTTTGCAATTTGCTGGAATAAGTTTTTCTGGGTTTTGAGTTACAAGACTCGGGTAACTTAAACCCTCCAGGTATTTTCATATAAATATCATTTTCCAATGAACCATATAAGTTAGTCTCATTTCAAGATTTTCTCATACTGCTAGGCTCATGAGATACTTGAAGTTATTCCATCCATAATTGGGGAATATGTTTCTTCAAAATCAATTCCTGGTCATTGATAAAAACCTAGGGCTACAAGCCTTGACGTATACTTCATTATTTTCATTTTTTTTTCTCACAAACACC
Organism: Hygrophila difformis; assembly: GCA_030278955.1. Taxonomy (NCBI): domain Eukaryota; kingdom Viridiplantae; phylum Streptophyta; class Magnoliopsida; order Lamiales; family Acanthaceae; genus Hygrophila; species Hygrophila difformis. Next base: position 56,951,071 of record JAOANR010000009.1, read on the forward strand.
CATCTGTAGCCAACAGGCTTCACATTTTCTGGTGTTTGGACAATAAGGCCGAAAACTTTTCGTTTATACGAGTCTAGTTCAGACTGAATCGCATCTTTCCATTTTGCCAATCATTTTTTTTCCGACATTCTTCAACTGATTTTGGTTCAAGAATCCTCGTCATTTTCCATTACATCGAGTGCAGCGTTGTATGCAAAAGCATTATCAATGTTTGTTTCTTTTCGGTTCCAATACTTTCCAGTATTGATATAATGAATGAAGATTTAATAACTTCATTTTCATCTGAGTGAATATTTTCAGGTTCAAAGTCTTCAGGGATTGAATCAATTGCTCCTTCAGGAGTATAATCAGTGATTGATTTATCACCAATATGGATAATGTCATGGATCGAGGATTGGATACAATTTGTGAATAAGAACACCAAAACAGAAAGGGAAAATAAAAGGGATAGATTGAGATTACCAACTCGGAAAACACAATATTGGATTCGATTGCACCGTGTGTGCCGCATAATCCCTCTACCGTTAATCCTAATGGTGTTGATACGATCGAGCACACTCAAGCCCGAAAGGAATCCAACCAAATGGATGAACTCAAGATGACCTTTCAAACAAAGCATATTACACTCTCAAGTGTGTTCAAAATATGTTCATTTCAAAGGTGAAAAGACATAATGTTAGGGTTGGCATATATATAGGGAACCCACATTACAAGGGATTAAACAACCCTACACTAGAATTAAACAAACAAGGGGAAAATCTAGCTTAAAGCCACTGGGACGACGTGAGACTCGGACGACGCGAGACTCGGACGTCATAAGCTGGGATGACGCAAAACTTGGACGACGTGACATTGGTCCGCGATGTAACTTGAGGCTGGTGTCGTAGGCTCCTTCCAGTGTGACCTGAGGCAGGGCTTACGATGTGGAACAGGCTGGCGACCTAAGACGAGGATCGCGTCGTAAGCTCGAGGCTAGCGTCGTAGGTTCTGCCATGGAAGACACGAGACTCATACGACGTGAAACTAGATGGTGTCGTAACCTTGAGGCTAGCATTGTATGAGCCTTACGACGTGAAGACAGGATAACGTCGTAAGTCGAGGCTAGCTTCGTACTCCGAGGATAGCGTCGTGTTTCAGCCTTCTTTCACTCCTGCGGGGCCAACGGGCGGCTTCTCTTTCCTGCTTGTTTAATTGTCTTGTGCATGCATGCTCTTTGTTAAATTACAAATTAACGCAAAATATAATGTTCGATTTTCGGTTTCTGTTCCGGCGAGGGATTCCGGCCAATTTTCGGCGATCGACATCCGACTGCTTCTTGGTCAATTGTGGGCTTCCGGATCCAGTTGAGTGGGTCCAGGGCTTCCTCGATTTGGATCAGCAGTTTTAAACACATCTTCCCGATTTTGGCTTTCATAAGCTCATCTTCAACATTCCGGTCAGCAACTCAGCAATTCTGGATGTGAACTTTCTGGAACGTTGCTGGGACACCGGTCCATCGGGAAATGCGGGGATTATCAGTGCTCTAGTTCCGGCTTCCATGCCAGATAATTTTCCTCTTACACTGATTTTTATCCTTGGAATCCAAAGGCCTACCACACTTCAGGCGTGCAGTAGGTTTAGTTGCACTCGGAATTTGCCCTTCTGGGACATTAATATTAGCTGGTGCATTTCCTGCTGCAATATGTGATTTTAGCAGCATCATTAAAAGAATCGGGTAATTAATTTGCAATTCCCTGCAAATGCACAATTCTTTGAATTTCAAGTTCACTTTGCCTTGTACGAGGATCGAGATAATCAAATGGACTTTGCTAAGATATTTCCTTTTTCAGTTGATCTTTTCCTCCCCCTAATGTCGGGAATTGAGTTTCATCAAATTGACAATCTGCAAATCTTGCAGTAAATAGATCACCCATTTTTGGTTCAAGATATTTAGTAATCGAGGGTGATTCATACCCAAGATAATGCCCAATATTCTTTGAGGTCCCATTTTTGTATGTTGTGGTGGCATAATATGTACATAAACCGCATACCCAAAAATTCGCAAGTGGGATATATTGAGCTCTTTTCCAAACACAATTTGTGAAGGGGAGTAGCTATGATAGCTTGTCGGACTTATTTTCACAAGTGTTGTTGCGTGCAATATAGCATGTCCCTAAGCAGAAAGAGGGAGTTTTGATTTCATTAGCAAGGGTCTTGCAATTAATTGCAATTGTTTAATAAATGATTCAGCCAGGCCATTTTGCGTGTGCACATGAAGCACGGAATGTTCAACAATAATTCCAATCGACATGCGGAAATCATCAAATGCATGTGATGTATATTCTCCAACATTATCAAGGCGTATTTTCTTTATCGAATGATCTGGAAACTGTGCTCGCAATTTTATAATTTGTGCAAGTAACCTTGCAAAGGCCAAATTGCGAGTTGATAATAAGCAAACACGTGACCAGCGTGATGACGCATCAATTAGTACCATAAAATACTTGAAAGGTCCACACTATGGATCAATAGGTCCATATATATCGCCTTGAATTCATTCTAAGAATGTAAGGGATTCAATTCCCACTTTTACTGGAGATGGTCTGGTTATTAATTTCCCTTGTGAACAAGCAGCACAATTGAACTCGTTTGGGTTCAATATCATTTACTTTTTCAATGTATGACCATTTGAATTTTCCATAATTTCGCTCAACATTACACTGCCAGGATGTGCAAGTCTATCGTGCCAGGTGATAAATTCACTAGTAGCTTTCAAGCCTACTAGGTTATGTATTTTTGCGATACATATTTTTATATAATATAAGCCGGAGGAGTATCATGACCATTTTTCATTTGTAATTTTTTTTTGCAATTTTCAATTCTAGTTATCAAAAGACACCCGTGATATGTCTCTTCTGAAATTTCAATGTGATATCCAACTTTTCGAATATCATTGAACCTCAGTAGATTTCTTCGAGCTTTTCGTGAAAGTAAAACATTTTCTATCACCATTTTTGTCCCTTCAGGGAGAAATATAACAGCTCTACCAGAGCCTTCAATGCATTTTGCATTACCGCTTATAGTTTTCACTGCGGTCTTTTCCAATTTAAAATTGGAGAAATAACATTTGCTTTTCAAAATGCTATACGTTGTTGCACTGTCAATGAGGCAGATGTCATCTCCGACTTTTAAATTTTCAGCATCCATTTCTATACAAGAATATAAGAAGGTAATTAAACATCAGTAATATAAATATCATTAATGCAAAACAAACATATTTATATTATACAGGGGTTTAAAAAAGAGAAGTACAAGATATCATTATTTATATTATACAGGAATATATAGCTATATAATATGTCATTTAGCAACAGTATCTGGCTCAACAAGCTTATCAACTTCCAGGTGCGTGATAACATCATTTAATATGTCATCACATGTATCATCGTGAGCGTAATGGTGTACTTCAACACTTAGTCTTTCTTTTCGTGCCTTTGAGCCCTGATACAATTCAGCTAGATGTCTAGTTGTGTTACATGTTTGAGCCGGATGGCCTTTGATTCCACAGCAATCACAAATTTCATCATTGTATCCGTGTTTTCTTGCATAATTTCTTTGTTGTGGTTTGTAATGCTTTCTGGTATTATATTTGCAATATTGCTCAAATCGATGCTTATTTCAATAATTATTTTGACGATATGATTCAGCTCTGCCTCGATTGTGATACCGATTTTGGCCACGATCATCATTTTGATTTTTAAAATGCCCATGATCACACAAATATTTTGATGATTGAGCCGCGTTCACTTTAGGAACGATTTTGCACCTGCAGGCCTAGATCCATGATTTTTCAACTGCAATTCACTGTTTTGTTCAGCCAATAATAAGCACACGATAAGATCAGAATATTTTTTTAAACTTCTTTCATGGTACTGCTCTTGCAACAATACGTTCGTTGCATGAAATGTAGAATACGTTTTTCAAGCATATCTTCATCAGATATCTTTTGCCCACATAATTGCAATTGGGTCGTAATTTTGAACATAGCGGAATTATATTCCCGGATTGTTTTAAAGTTATGAAGCTTGAGGTTGAGCCAGTCATTACGAGCTTTTGGAAGCACCGTCTTCTTAATATTATCATATCTTTCTTTCAGCCTTTCACACAATGTCAGTGGGGATTCCACAGTCACGTACTCCATTTTCAGTGCCTCTTCGATATGATGACACAAGAAACTCATAGTTTTTGCCTGATTTTGATGGCTGGTATTTTTGCCCTCGGCAATAGTATCTTCTAGACCCATTGAAGCAAGATGCATTTTCAAATCTCGGGCCCAGGATATATAATTACTTCGTTCAACGGTTAAAGAAGCAAACTCCTGATTTACAATGTTAGAGATAATAATAATAATAATAATAGAAATGACAAGAGATTTACATAATATCATTCATTGATTCTCTTTCACCACTAACTATCTAACATAAGGCGTATGGTCTTTTTAACCCTTGCTATCTAATGGCCTTACCTATCGTAAGACCAACAATTCCCATTTTTGATCTCGTTCATATTGTCCCCGAGTGTCCTTTACTTCTCTAAATTCTCTCTAATAAAGCTATGAAACTATGACGCTTCTTTCATCCTTCCTTTTGCTCTGGTTATACATTCAAATCTATCAAATTATACTTTTATAATATATTTTTAAAACAAAAAGAAAAGAAGATGAGCCAGCCAAAAAAAAAAAATGCATATAGCAAATCATCGATCTTACAATATTATGTAATCTCTTGTCATTTCTATTAATATTAATATGTCTAACATTGCAAAGAAGGAGTTTTCTCCTTTAACCATTGAAGGAAGTAATTATATGTCCTGGGCCCGAGATGTGAAAATGAATCTTACTTCAATGGGTCTGGAAGATACTATTGCTAAGGGCAAAAATACCAGCCATCAAAATCAGGCAAAAGTCATAAGTTTCTTGTGCCATCATATCGAAGAGACACTGAAAATGGAGTACGTGATTGTGGAATCCCCACTGACATTGTGGGAAAGGCTGAAAGAAAGATATGATAATCTTAAGAAGACGGTGCTTCCAAAAGCTCGTAATGACTGGCTCAACCTCAAGCTTCATAACTTTAAAACAATCCGGGAATATAATTCCACTATGTTCAAAATTACGACCCAATTGCAATTATGTGGGCAAAACATATCTGATGAAGATATGCTCGAAAAAACGTATTCTACATTTCATGCAACAAACGTATTGTTGCAAGAGCAGTACCATGAAAGAGGTTTCAAAAAATATTCTGATCTTATCGTGTGCTTATTATTGGCTGAACAAAACAGTGAATTGCAGTTGAAAAATTATGGATCTAGGCCTGCAGGTGCAAAATCGTTCCTAAAGTGAATGCGGCTCAATCAGCAAAATATATGCGTGATCGTGGGCATTTTAAAAATCAAAATGATGATCGTGGCCAAAATCGGTATCACAATCGAGGCAGAGCTGAATCATATCGTCAAAATAATTATCGAGATATACATCGATTTGAGCAATATTGCAAATATGATACCAGAATGCATTACAAACCACATCAAAGAAATTATGCAAGAAAGCACAGATACAATGATGAAATCTGTGATCGCTGTGGAATTAAAGGTCATCCTGCTCAAATATGTCACATAACTAGACATCTAGCTTAATTGTATTAGGCCTCAACGGCACGAAAAGAAAGACCAAGTGTTAAAGCACACCATAACGCTCACGATGATACATATAATGATATATTAAATTATTATATTTTGCACCTGGAAGTTGAGGACTTTGTTGAGCAAGGTACTGTTGCTAAATGATATATTATATAGATATATATTCCTGTATAATATAAATAATGATATCGCGTACTTTCCTTTTATAAACTCCTGTATAATATAAATATGTTTTTTTTTTGCATTAATGATATTTATATTACTGATGTTTAATTACCTTCTCATATTCTTGTAAAGAAATGGATGCTGGAAATATAAAAGTCGGAGATGACATCTGCCTCATTGACAGTGTAACAACGCATAGCATTTTGAAAAGAAAATGTTATTTTTCCAATTTAAATTGGAAAAAACTGCAGTGAAACTATAAGCGGTAATGCAAAATGCATTGAAGGCTCTTGTAGAGCTGTTATATTTTTCCCTGAAGGGACACAAATGTTGACAGAAAACGCTTTGTTCTCACGAAAAGCTTGAAGAAATCTACTGAGTGTCAATGATATTCGAAAAAATGGATATCATATTGAAATTTCAAAAGAGGCAGATCACGAGTATCTTTTGATAAATCAAATTGAAAATGACAAAAAAAAATTGAATGAAAAATTGTCATGTTACTCATCTGGCTTATACTATAAAAAAATATATGCCGTAAAAATACTTAACATAGTAGGCTTGGAAGCTACTAGTAAATTTAGTACCTGGCACGATAGACTTGGGCATCCTAGCAGTGTAATGCTGAGGCGAATTATTGAAAATTCAAATGGCCATACATTGAAAAAGCAAGTGATATTGAACCCAAATGAGTTCAATTGTGTTGTTTGTTCATAAGGAAAATTAATAACAAACCATCTCCAGTAAAAGTGGGAATTGAATCCCTATATTCCTAGAAAGAATTCAAGGCGATATATGTGAACCTATTGATCCACAGTGTAGACATTTCAAGTACTTTATGGTACTAATTGATGCGTCATCACACTGGTCACACGTTTGTTTGTTATCAACTCACAATTTGGTCTTCGCAAGGTTACTTGCACAAATTATAAAATTACGAGCACAGTTTCCAGATCATCCGATAAAGAAAATATGCCTTGATAATGTTGGAAAATATAAATCACACGCATTTGTTGATTTCCGCATGTCGATTGGAATTAGTGTTGAACATCATGTGCCTCATGTGCACACACAAAATGGTCTGGCTGAATCATTTATTAAACGATTGCAATTAATTGTAAAACCCTTGTTAATGAATCAAAACTCCATGTTTCTGCTTGGGGACATGCTATATTGCACGCAACAACATTTGTGTAAATAAGGCCGACAAACTATCAAAGCTACTCCCCTACACAAATTGTGTTTGGAAAAGAACCCAATATATCCTACTTGCGAATTATTGGGTGTGTGATTTATGTACCAATTACGCCACTACAACGTATAAAAATGGGACCTCAAAGAATATTGGGCATATATGTCGGGTATGAATCACCCTCGATTATTAAATATTTTGAGCAAAAAATGGGCAATCTATTTACTGCAAGATTAGCACACTGTCATTTTGATGAAACTCAATTCCCGACATTAGGGGGAGAAAAATATCAACTGAAAAAAAAAAATTCTTGGCGAAGTCCATTTGATTTCCTTGATCCTCGTACAAGGCAATATGAACTTGAAGTTCAAAGAATTGTGCATTAGCAGGGAATTGCAAATCAATTACCCGATGGTTTTAATGATGTTGCTAAAGTCACAAAATCATATATTGCAGCAGGAAAAGCACCAGCTAATATTAATATCTCAGAAGGGCAAATTCCGAGTGCAATTGAACCTACTGCATGCCTGAAGCGTGGTAGGCTTTTGGGTCCCAAGGATAAAAATCCACGTAAGAGGAAAATTATCCTTATTATGGGTGATAAATCAATCACTAATTATACTCCGGAATGAGCAATTGATTCAATCCCTGAAGAGGTTGAATCTGAAAATATTCACCCATATGAAAATGAAGTTATTGAAACTTCATTCAATTATATCAATATTGGGAAATATTGGAACCGAAAAGAAACAAACGTTGATAATGTTTATGTATACAACGTTGCACTTGATGTAATGGAAATGACGAGAATCCTTGAACCAAAATCAGTTGAAGAATATCGGAAAAGAAATGATTGGCCAAAATGGAAAGATGCGATTCAGTCTGTACTTGACTCACTGTATAAACAAAAAGTATTCGGCCCTACTGTCCAAACACCAGAAAATGTGAAGCCTGTTGGCTACAGATGGGTGTTTGTGAGAAAAAGAAATGAAAGTAATGAAATTGCCAAATATAAGGCAAGGCTTGTAGCCCAAGGTTTTTCCCAAGACCGGGAATTGATTTTGAAGAAGCATATTCCCCAATTATGGATGGAATAACTTCAGGTATCTCATGAGCCTAGCAGTACGAGAAAATCTTGAAATGAGACTAATGGATGTTACTGCGTACTTATATGGCTCATTGGAAAATGAAATTCATATTAAAATACCTAAAGGGTTTAAGTTACCCGAGTCGTGTAACTCAAAACCCAGAGAAACTTATTCCATCAAATTGCAAAAATCCTTATATGGGCACAAGCAATCTGGCCAAATGTGGTATAACCGACTCATCAAAAGTTTAATAAAGGAAGGTTATACAAATAACCCTTTATGCCCTTGTGTTTTTATAAAGAAAAATATGTCAGCATTTATAATCATCGCAGTCTATGTTGATGATTTAAATTTGGAACTTCTAAAGAGTTGAAAAATGCAGTTGAATATATGGAAAATGAGTTTGAAATCAAGAATTTCAGAAAAACAAAATTTTGCATTGGCCTACAAATTAAACATTTGGAAAATGGCATATTTGTTCATCAATCAGCTTAAACCCTATGCGCAAAAGTTATTAAAGCAATTTCAAATGGATTATACTCATCCACTAAATAATCCATTGGTCGTTCGAGCATTTGATCTTTCAAATGATCCATTTAGGCCAAAAGAAGATAATAAAGAACTTGGCACAGAAACACCATATTTAAGCGCAATTGGCGCGTTAATGTATCTTACAAATAGCACGCAACATGATATCGCATTTGCAGTCAATTTATTCGCAAGATTCAGTTCTTGCCCTACTCAACAACATTGGAAAGGTATGAAGCACATTTTTCATTATCGCCAATGAACAATTGATCTTGAGTTATTTTTTACCCAAAAGACTCGACATGAGTTAATTGGCTATGCTGGTGCAGGTTACTCTTATACAATTATTCTTATAGTAATACTATTTTTTGGTAAATATTGACACCTATGTGTCGGTAAAGCTTTGTGGGAGCCCAAGCCGCACAAATTACAAAAAAGGATAATGGGGAGGGATAGGGGGTCAGGTGGGAATCAAACCCCCCAACCTATGATTGGAAGGCAGTGAACATGATCACTTGAGTCTAAGTACCATTCCCAATAAAGTAATACTATTGTTAAAAGATTTTAAAACAGCAGTTATTACAGTAGCGTGTTACTTATGATTTAATAATATCACCAAGAATTGTAATAGGAAGAACTACATAGGCGACAATGTCTAATACCATTATTATTCCGGCTGAACATTTGAATTTAATTCATTTACCAAATTTGGACCTTAATCCGAAAAGTAATTAAAATCCAGAACTCGACCGACTTCTTTCGGATATATAGATAGGAGTACTGAATACTACTACTAGTATTGTGCAGTGCACAAAAGCGAACAGAATGAATGATAGAAAGAAGAATGAAGACAGAAGACGAAAATTGTGGCAATAAACGACTGTCCTGATGATGAATTGAGGTCAGAAAACTCATTCATCAGATGCACGCAAATTTTTCTCTCTATTGTTGTAGTAGTAGTAGTAGTATTTGGTAGTGAGCTCTGGTCATCCCCACCTCCTCCTCCATTATTCAATCCCATTCCAATCCAGTCACTCATCTTCTTCGCTTTCACTCTTCTATCATTCTCAATCAAATCAAATCTTGGATTCCTCTAATTACTACTAGTATTTTAGTGTTGAATCATCGAATCAACATCAAGGTAATCAATCCCATGATTAAATGCACAATAATATCTTTTACTACAATGGATGGGAACTACATCATATAGAGAAGTCAATCTCGTTTCAAAAGGTAAGTCAATCTCCTGTGGTTCCCATATGTGTAGTCAAGAAAGGAGAAGATTCCTCCAATCTTCACATTTTTTCTTGTAATCCTCAAATCTGATCTGTCAAGAAATAACTTCTCTTCATACAGTGTGTATTACCTTTTTCCCAAAACGGGCAAACCTTGTAAGTCCGATCCACTTTTGGTGTTGGAACAGGTCGTGAGCATGGGTCAAAATTGCGAAATTAGGTTCTTTGACCCCAACAGGAAATATAGAGATGCCCGCCTCTGCCACCAAAGCAGACGATGAGAAACCTGTAAGGTGCCTGCTGGATAGAGAAGATGCTTCTTGGTATCAATAATGGTCAATCCATAACGTATAGCTGACCAGTGACCACACACAAATACTAAATGACATCTTTTTTTAAAGAATTGATATAAGTTAAGATGAATTCTATAGTATCACTAGCTCATTAGCTATAGCCTACATGTTATACTCCCTCTACTCTATCTTAGACATCACTTTTTTCCAAAATCTTACATTATTTGGTGTATTGAAAGACAATAGGGAACGACCACAAAGAAATCAATTTAAAAAGACAACGGGGAAAGACTTCTCAAAGAAACAGATTAGAAAACAGAACGAATCTCCATTTTTTTTTAACATATAGGGCCATTGTTGTTTCGTGGCCAAAATATTTTAGTATGGACGGTTTCCTATAATACAAAAAAATAAAACCAAGGGGGGGGCCAAAACCGACATAATAAAATCAAAGAATTTAAAAACTCTTCATTCCTTGTCTTGGCAACTTGAACCACACCCATGCCACCTCAACCCACATGTGAGACAAATTAAAAGACCTAAGAGCCCGTTTGCAAGGCTTCTAGTAAGGTGGTTTTGGCTTTTGCTTCTGCCAAAAGCACTTCTAGTAAAAATTAGATGTTTGTTTTGACTTTTAAGAAAAAGCAAAAGCACCTCGAAAAGCCAAAAAAGTGATTCTATGAGAAGCAACCAGGAGGTGTTTCTCCCAAAAGTAGAAGCCAAAAGCACCTCGTAAAATGTGCAAGGACTTAAGGGCCCGTTTGGATTGGCTTTTGAAAAAAGCAGAAGCCAAAAGTAGAAGCAGAAGCAGAAGTCAAAAGCAAAAGCATGTAATTTTTGTGTTTGGATGGAATGTTTGAAAAGCAGCTTTTTCTAAAAAATATGTTTGGATGAGTAAAAATGAAAAGTGCTTTTTGAGTGTGGTAATTACCAAAAAGGACATGCTACTTAATATGATAATAAGATATATTTATAGTGTAATTTATATTAAGTAGTGGGGGTATTTAAGTCCTTGCACATTTCACGAGGTGCTTTTGGCTTCTGCTTTTAGGAGAAGCGCCCACTGGGCTGCTTCTCCCAGAAGCACTTTTTTCGCTTTTCGAGGTGCTTTTGCTTTTTCTTAAAAGCCAAAACAAACACCTAATTTCTACTAGAAGTGCTTTTGGCAGAAGCAAAAGTCAAAAGCACCCCCCTAGAAGCCAATCCAAACGGGCTCTAAATACCCCCACTACTTAATATAAATTACACTATAAATATATCTTATTATCATATTAAGTGGATGTTTGGGAGTCAGCAGATCTGCTAACAGATAGCAGATTTGGAGAGCAGATTGTGAGACAATTCTCTCTCCGGATCCGCTATCCGCTAGCGGATCCGGCGGCTTCCAAACATCCCCTAAGTAACACGTCCTTTTAGTAATTACTACATTTCAAAAGCACTTTTCATTTTTATTCATCCAAACATATTTTTTAATAAAAGTCGTTTTTCGAACATTCCATCCAAACACAAAAATGTAAATTACATGCTTTTGCTTTTGACTTCTGCTTTTTTCAAAAGCTAATCCAAAAGGGGCTAACAGTTGTGACCCAACAACTATTAGTATCCACCCATTGGGAGTAATGGATAGAGCCCACATGGTCTCCCCCTTAATCTCTATCTATTAAAGGGTGTATCATCCATCCAACGAGCTCCAACCACAACAAAAACAAATCATAGTATAAAATATTAAAATGCATCATAAAAAAACACATACTGCAGTGACTAACAAATACTCAAGAAAACAGAGAAGCATACCTTCATCCCCAACAAAGTCAGCTTCAGCCATGGAGGGCAAGGAGAATCACCTAATCTTCCTTCCCGGTCCAGGGATAAGCCACATCGCCCCTGCACTCAAGGTGGGAAAGCTCATCCTCAGTCGAAATTCATCCCTTTCTATAACATATCTTCTCATAAGTGATCACCGTAGTCATGAAGGTATGCACGAACCATTTCAATTCCATCCGAATCAACGCCTCCGGTTCCTCCACCACCCGGAAGCAGAAACTCAAGCCAACTCTAGTTCGGAGGAGATACAGAAGCTAACAGCAATGAAAGATGTTGAAAACATAAGCAAACATATACCAGAGGTGAGACTAGCAATTCATGACATAATCAATAACATGAAAGCTCATGTTGTTGGATTGATTGTGGACATGTTTTGTGTGTGTATGATTGATGTTGGTGGGGAATTTGGGATTCCTAGTTATGCGTTCTACGCTTCGAGTGCTGCTTTTCTTTCATTCCAGCTGTTTTTTCGGAGACTTAGGGATGAACAAGGGCAGGATATTACTGAGTACAGAGATAGTGATCAGGAATTCTTAATCCCTGGATTTGTTAATCCTGTGCCGGCAAAGGTTATGCCTTCTATGATGCTGGACAGGAATGGAGGATCAGAAATTGTTATGACGTCGGTACGACAGATTCTACGAGCTAAAGGGATTTTCATCAATACATTTGAAGAGATAGACTCAACTGCTATCAAAGCCCTAGTTGATTTAGACGGCGGAATTCCCTCAATTTACCCAATTGGACCGGTGATTAACCTAAATCCCCAATTGGAACAAACAGATTACAGCATAATCAAGTGGTTGGACGAACAACCACCTTCATCTGTGGTGTTCTTGTGCTTCGGAAGTCAGGGGACTTTCAACGAAGCACAGATCGAACAGCTAGCGCACGCAATCGAGTCATGCGGTTACAAATTCCTATGGTCATTGAAAAGCCCTAACAGAGCAACCGCGAACGAGATCTTACCAGAAGGATTCCTCAATCGAACCGCCGGTAAAGGGAAAGTGATCGGATGGGCGCCGCAAGCCGCCGTGCTATCCCACCCGGCTGTCGGGGGATTCGTCTCGCACTGCGGCTGGAACTCCATACTCGAGAGCGTGTGGTTCGGCATCCCGATCGCCGCCTGGCCTATCGCGGCGGAGCAACAAGTGAACGCCTTCCATATCGTGGTGGAGCTGGGAATTGCGACCGAAATCAAGATGGATTACCGTGGGGAGGCGAATCAACAACAACAGATCGTGGTGGAAGCGGAGGTGATCGAGGGGGCGATCAAGCGGATTATGGGCGAAGAATCGAGCGAAATGAGGAGAAAAATTAGGGAATTGAGAGAAAAGGGATTCATGTCATTAATGGCGGGAGGATCTTCAGATAGGTATATGGAAAGGTTGGTTCATGACATTCTGGCTAATTCTCGCAGCAACTAATTTCAACAGAGAAACGCATAGTGCTCTGTTTGGTTTGTACATAATTTGAAAATTAACAGAAAGTGAAAATGGATCATATTCATGTGTAGAGGGAGATCATGAATGCCAATTTAGCTTCTAAAGATTGTCCATTATTCAATAAAAGAGAATTGTTTTCTTTGTTTTAAACCCATTTAAATTTGGCTCCCATTTCCCTTTTCTAAAAACAAACTACACATTGAGACAAAAAAAAAAAAAAAAAAGAATAGGTGAACCAAAAATACTCAGTATGATTATTATTCATTTCCCCAAAGTGGATTAATTTATTATTACTACAACCTAGGATTAGGAATGGGATGCAAGAGCAAGATGGTGTAATAAGCATGGAGCAACTGATGGAACAGCCTTTACACAAACTGAACAGGCCTTTGCACATTTCCCACAATTGTTTTTACGGCAGTCTTCATCAGTTTTGCACAATCACCACCTTCCACCTTTGGGATTAATACCAATGCTACAACAACACAATTGTTCCAATGTCAGAATTAAGATTCTTAATTCTTTATTAATATTATAATTATTCATCAGTTTAGTGTCCATGTCTTGTTTTGGCAATCGAACAATGATTTTTAGAGTTAATTGTTATGTAAAAAATCAGGCTATATATAGGTTTGTACTCCCTCCGTATTCAAAAAATTTTAACATTCCTTGTTTTCACGCAATCCCAATATACATTTATAAAGAGTAATATCTCAAATTTTATAAAATAAAAAAATTTATAAAACTACGCGATTAGACGAATCTAATAAGATCTCACTTGACTATGTTTCATCTTATGTAACTGTGTGAAAAAATCGAATCAAAATTACCCAATGTAAAGAAATTAGAACGTGGCAAGAAGATACAACAGAGAGTAGATTACAAAGATAGAATTAACACGGATTTATTTTTGTGTTTTGGAGAATATAAATAGATGTTTATTTTGCATATAAAAGAAATACCTGTAGAGAGCATCAAAACAGCAACAACGATGAATTTCAGAGCTCTCAAATTGGCCATCTTCTTCTCTTTTTTATCCTTTTTTTTTCTAAAAAAAAAATAATATATGTATGGAATATCATGAAAGGTTGATATTCTGATATACATATAGATGTACATTGAGTTCATGAAGAAAAAAATATACTCCAAGTGCAATAATTAATAATAAATTCCGAATCTGCAATTAGTAATGGAATATATTTGGATAATGTATAAATAGTTGGCTTTGAATGAATCCTAGACAAATTAGTAGAATGTGTAATTGTGGAACATTCAGCAGGTGCTGCTGCTATGTTGACCTAATGATGTGTGTTAATAAGGTTTGTGTTGGGTATTTAATTGCATATATACTGTATAAAAACATTCACCACATACAAAATGTTGATTCAGTACATACAAAATAATCATTCAAACACTTCAATAAGAGACGATTCAACTCCTAAATCAAATTCTAATATAATGATATGGTTGAAAAAAACATTCATAAGTAGGGGTGAAAGCGGTACGGTAAATATCCGACCGATCCGATGCCGTATCCGATCATATTCGAATCCGAATCCGTTTTCGACTATCCGGGCGGATATTTCAATATCCGTATCCGAATCCGAATCCGTATTTTAATATCCGCATTCGTATTCGTATTCGAAAATATCTGACCGTATCCGAGAATATCCGACCGTATCCGAAAATTGATAGGATATTATCCGGATTTTAAATATGGATATCCGAATATATTAATATATTATTATTTAATAATTAAAAATGATTAATAATTATAAAAAAATATCAAATTTTCAAAAAAAATATAAAAAAATTATTCGATAATCTATATCCGATTGAATCCGTATCCGTCATATATTCATCCTGTATTCGTACCGTATCCGTAATCCGAAATATCCGAAACCGTATTCGTATCCGGCCCATCCGTATTCGATACCGAATTCGACAAAAAAAAATATGGATAATATCCGTATCCGACACTATTCGACCGTATCCGTACCGTTTTCATACTGTCCTTCAATATTGAAATTTCAAGAGACTAACCAAACGCAGTTGGCCTGAGTGATATGGGGTTCTGACAGCTTAAGCAAATATTTTGGGTTCGAGCCGTGGTGTATGACTGGAGATTTGGATCTTTCTAATTTGAATAGTACCACTCGTCACCTTTTGAAACAAAAATATTGTATTTCCAAAATAATAATATAATAATAATAATATTTTATCTATCTCATTTAACTTGTTATGTTTGATTTATGCACATAATTTAGAGTCTGTTTGTTTTAACTTATTTTTTCTCCTTTTTGGCTTTTGCTTCACCCAAAAGTTGTTTTGAATTTTTTTAACTGTTTATTTTGACTTTTTTTAAAAGGAAAAGGAAAAGCAAAAGTTGAATTCAACTCTTTTTTCAAAGTAGGTAGGGGTTACTTTTTTAAAAGGAGAAGTCATTTTGGAATAAAAATACAAAAATGTCTCCATTTAAAAAGAAAATAAAATATATTGTAAATATCCTTACAATATTTATGTCAATTTTAGTAATTTTAATATACCAAAAGTACAATTCATCCAAACATGTTTCCGTTTAAAAACAACTTTAATAATGTCAATCCAAACAATTATTTGAACTGCTTTTACTTTTGAATTCTCCTTTTATCTCCTCCTCCTTTTACTACTGACTTCTTCATTTTTTTCAAAAGCCAAAATAAGCATGCCCTTAATATAGTTTTTCAAGTACTCCTATATAAATAGTTTTGTGATTAAGTTTTTGATGGTGTTCCGCCAAAAAAAAAAAAAAAGTTTTTGATAGTACGATAAGACACGTGGTCGGTCATCTAAAGCAATGAGTGATTATCCAATGCTTGAGACTTAAGAGGCATCTTTTACTAACTATAAATGCATACAACATTTTTTAACCGGACATGTTGGTATGCGAATTTTCCATATACGCACGGTGCGGAATGATATTGTTATCGTTGATTCATTTTATCATCCAATGATTGAAATTATTTGGAGGGTTTAGTTTTGTAATTTTACTTGTTCGGTGTGTTGAATTCGCAACATAGGTTATACAATTCAGCGATATGACATACACAACTCAGAGACGGAGCCAATCCAACTCAGTGATGCGGCCTATGCAATTCAGCGACATTATTATGTTCATCTCAGCGATGTTTGAAGTTAGAGCCGTTTGAAGCAAGGTTGTTAAGATCGGGATCCTATTTGAGATTGTTTTTCTCTTTGCAAGATCGGGATCGTAGGATCGAATCGGGATCCTAATATCTTATGAAATTGCAATAATAGATAAACTTAATTATGATACTAACAAGTAAAATATTATTTCGTGTGTTTATAAATCTTGCAAGTTAATTAGTACTACAATACAGTATAAAAACATCATAATTAAACATAAAATATTTTCACATACATACATATTATGTTTTTTTACACATCATACATAAGGAGTACAAGTTCTTAAGTTTAAAATTAAAGAAAATAAGTTATTTTGATTCCAAATCATAAAATACTATAAAAAAAAATTATGTGTTTAAGAGGGTATAATCGTAGGACCGTAGAAGCGTTTGAGGGAGTATGACCATAAGATCATAACACTCTATGATCAGGATCAGGATCTTATTAATTTTAAGATCATACAAGGATCAGGATCATTTCAGAGAGGTGTGATCTAAAATCGTAAGATCTTAAAATCATGATCGGGATCTTAACAACTATGGTTTGAAGTTCATTGGGATTTTAAACGCATCTCAGCGACGGAGACTTCACAATTCAGTGACATGGCCTATGCAATTCAGTGACATTATTGTATTCATGTCGGCGACACAATTTTATACATTTCAGCGACATGGTTCTATGCATTTGAACGCATCTCAGTGACGGAGCGTTTACAATTCAGCGACATGGTCATCACAATTCAGCGACTTGATATAATACTTCTCAGCGACATGCAATAGTATATTTCAGCGACATATATAGTTATTTCAGCGACATGTTATTCTTATCTCAGCGACATATTTTCGTGATTTTGGTAAGTAAAGAAACAGTTATATTTTTTGTGACAATAGTACCCTTATCAATTTATGACCGTTCACTTGTGGACATATTGAAATGTCCGCACCT
Organism: Hygrophila difformis; assembly: GCA_030278955.1. Classification (NCBI taxonomy): domain Eukaryota; kingdom Viridiplantae; phylum Streptophyta; class Magnoliopsida; order Lamiales; family Acanthaceae; genus Hygrophila; species Hygrophila difformis. The sequence continues at coordinate 56,968,654 of JAOANR010000009.1, forward strand.
TAACCACACCCTTTTTTAACAACAATTGAATCACAAACTGCACTTTTCATAGTCACAAATTCTTTTACACTAGCACAAAATTTATTTTTAATTTTTGGCCGCTTCATAATCAAACTTCTTTTTTTCCTACTTTAAGTATTAATCAAATTCGTAAGTTGAGTACTTTCTTTCTTCCAGTAGTTCCGTCTCACTTTCTTTTTTATTCATTTCATTATAATTATTGCATTTCCTTTTTAAGGAATAATTAAATGTTTTAACTACTAAACTCAATCCCATCACATCACACTACTAAATAAATATACTAAAATTTTAAACACATAACTATCATATCTCACCTAAATAAATCAATTAAAATTCAAATTTATTACAATCACGTAACACCAATTTCTAATTAACTCTCATTTTAAACATGGGAAAATTTGAGAAAAAATCCTCCCACCAAAGATTCTTACCTTATACTCCCTCCCTCTTTGAAAAATTGTAACGTTTGGAAATTTGATACTGTTCATACACGCACTTTGACTTGAAAATTTTATCATAGTTATACAAGTTAAAATATAGTTAAGTGGGATCTTGTTAGATTCGTCTCGTCGAGTAGTTTTTAAATATGGAACTTTTAGAATTTTCACTTGTGCCGAACTTGAGTTATTAATGATTTAAAATGTACATTGGACTGCGTGCACTGTGGGTCCGTTTCAATTTTTTGAAAACGGAGTGAGTATTCTTAAATACTACTCCCTCCGTCCCACTAATTCCGTCCCATTTTTCTTTTTGGTACGTCCCATTACAATTGTCACATTTCCCTTTTAGGAAATAATTAAATACTAGTACTTTAATTACCAAACCTACTACCAACACATCACATTAATAAATAAATATATTAAAATTTCAAACACTAATGTACCTCCAAATTCAAATACATTGCTATCACATCACACATATATAAATCAATTAAAAATTCAAATACATTGCAATCACATCACATAAATTCCTAATTTACCCCTACTTTAAACACTAATGTACCTCCAAATTAAATACTCCACCAACTATCCCCATAAAATACCGTGCCCAAAAGAAATGAGACACTATTAGTGGGACGGAGGGAGTATTAACTATTCAGTCATAAAATACCGTACCTAAAAGTTTTGAAACTCAGTTCGTGGGACGGAGTACTAAATAGTAAGGCCCCGTTTTTTGCAAATGTGTTTTTGGCTTTTACTTATGCCAAAAACACTTTTGATGGAAAAATGGTGTTGGTTTGGCTTTTAAAAAAAAAAAAAAACAAAAACAAAAGCACCTCGAAAAACTACAAAAATGTTTCTGGGTGTCTCTCCGAAAAGCAGAAGCCAAAAACACCTAGTGATGTGTGCAAAATCTTAAATGCCTCCACTAATATACAAAGTATTTAAATTAGACTATAAATATATATTATTCTCGTAAGTAGCATGCAATTTTTGGTAATTATAACATTCCAAAAGCATTTTTTATCTTTACACATCCAAGCACATTTTTGAAAATAAAATTATTTTTCAAACATTCCATCCAAATACAAAAATTATCTGCTTTTGTTTTTGGTTTTCACTTCTGCTTCTGTTTTTTACTTTTGCGTTTTTCAAAAGTTAATCCAAACCGCACTAAGTAAATATAGTACGTACTTGTCTGTAATTTCCCAAGGGGGATGCCAAATGGAAGATCAAAGGGCAAAATCGGAAATGGAGCCTCGGATTCAGCAGCTCGTCACCATGGGCTTCGCTGCCGACTTGGCCGCCGAAGCCCTCTCCGCCGTCCACGGCGACCTCCACAAAGCCACTGATTGGCTTCTCACTCACACCGAAACCCCTCACCCGACTTCCCAATCCAATCCCAATTCCAGCCCTCCTCCCGTCGTCCAACCCAAAATCAATCGATTCTTCAATTTCCATCCCAAGAAGGAATCAATCGACGCAGATGAACCCTTACCTTCTCAAAATTCCCCTAAAAAGCGGCAAAAACTTTCAGAGAATAGAGACGATCATCCGTTACCGGCGCCGGCGCCGGCGCCGCTGGCTGAGAGAATGCGGCCGCGCGTGCTCGACGAAGTGGTAGGCCAGCACCATTTGTTAGCCCCGGATTCCCTTCTCCGCGCCGCGATTGCCTCCAACCGCCTCCCGTCCGTCATCCTCTGGGGCCCTCCCGGCGCCGGCAAAACCTCCATAGCCAAGGCCATCGTCAGCTCCTGCGGCGGTTCTCGCCACCGATTCATCGCCTTATCCGCCGTCACCTGCGGCGTTAAGGACATCAGGGAAGCCGTGGACGAAGCCCTAAAATTGAAATCTAGGGCTAACAAAAGAACCGTCCTTTTCCTCGACGAAGTCCACAGATTCAACAAAGCACAACAGGACTCATTCCTCCCAATAATCGAAGACGGCAGCATCGTTTTCATCGGCGCCACGACGGAGAATCCGTCCTTCCACTTGATCACGCCATTACTGTCCCGGTGCCGAGTTCTCATGCTCAATCCATTGAAGCCGGACCATCTATCAACCATCGTGAACCGAGCCATTTCCGACGAGGAAAGGGGATTGCCTTCAACTTTCAACAAAAGAGCCAAATTCAAAATCGACGATAAAGCGATCGAATTCTTATCACTGCACTGCGACGGCGACGCCCGCATCGCGCTCAACGCCCTGGAAGTGGCGGCCACAACCGCCGCAGCTCGGATCAAACACCTCGACACTGCTGCTGCTGCCGCCATCATTGATATCAACATCAACGACGTAAAAGAAGCTTTGCAATGCAAGCATTTGGCGTACGACAGAGCAGGGGAGGAGCATTACAACATGATAAGCGCAGTGCACAAGTCGATGAGGGGAGGGGACGCCGACGCCGCGATTTATTGGGTGGCGCGGATGCTGGAAGGAGGCGAACAGCCGTTGTACATTGCTCGTCGCCTGATAAGATTCGCGAGTGAGGACATAGGTTTGGCGGATGCGCAGGCGCTGACGCAGGCTGTTTCGTGTTATCAAGCCTGCCATTTTATCGGGATGCCTGAGTGCAATGTGGTGCTCGCCCAATGCGCGGCCTATTTGGCGCTAGCGCCTAAATCGGTGGCTGTTTACCGGGCAATTGAGGCAGCACAGAGGGCGGTGGAGGAGTCGGTGGGGCAGAATGAGAGGGTGCCGTTACACTTGAGGAACGCGCCGACTAAGCTTATGAAGGAAGTAGGGTATGGGAAGGGATATGTTTATCCGCCGGATAATCCGGGGGATGATTCGCAGACATACTTGCCTCCTTCATTACAAGGGTGCAAGTTCCTACATTGGCCATAGGGGGGAATTGGAAGATGTTTTGGGTTGTAGTAACTTGTAAGGAGTTGATGTTGGTGTAGTAGTAGAAAGGGTGTCCCAATGTTTTGTAGAAAATGGAAAATGAAGAAATGTAAGGGTTTTGTGGGGTGAATTTTTGTTGCAGCATGGACTCGTAGTAAAGCTCCAAATTTTGATCACGACAATCACATCAATTTCATAGGAATTGATTGCAATAGAAGTGTGGTGTGGCCCTGTTTGTTTTAATGAGTTTTTTTTCGTTTGATTTTTACTTTTAAGAAATAAGTAGCCCTGTTTGTTGTAACGAGTTTTTTTTTCGTTTGATTTTTACTTTTGATTAACAAATAAGTTTTAAACAGTCATTTTAAATTTATTCAAAAATTCAAAACCTAAACATAAGGGCGAATTTGAAATTGTAGGATGAATCTAAATAAAATTCAATGCTAAATTCATTCTCTAAACATAAGGTTTGAACTTCAAATAAAATTTGATATGCTACTCACTATGTTTAAGAGAAATAGAAACAAAAAGAATTGGCCGACCAACATGCTCGTATTCGGCCAATCAGGGAACGAACACGCTCAATTTCTTTTCTATCCCAAAAATTTCAAATTCAACACAACCGAACTTCAAATTTTATGGATCTTCATGGATTTTTCAACGAGGAATCCATATTTCACAAAATTAGAATCAAGAAATGATGCTTACGAATTTTACTATCATATGAATGAAAGTTGGGTGCGGGTGAATTGAGTTAAAATGGTGGTTGCTTGTTTAGTTGACTATTATTTACTTCATTAGATGAGTTGGGATATTTTGAGTGAACTAGACATGGCTGTATTTAAAATTATACTCTATTTTAGTTGTCTCTTTCAGCTTAATTTCAATAACCAAGATATGCATTAATTAACTCATAAATTTTCATTTTTACCCTTCAACTAAACCATTTCGTAATAAATGTCAAGAAATAACATTTATGTAAAGTAAATGGCAATACAGTAAAAACATAACATAACTACCTAAAACTACATAAAAATGACAACTATTTTGAGACACTTTTCATCTCTTGGAACGGAGGGAGCACTATAGTTTTAAAATTTATTTATGTAATAGATGTATTTAAAAATGGGTTTATGAAGTAAAATGAGGAGTGCAAATATCCAAGCCCAAATGAATACAAACAAATAAAAGATCATAGCAAGAGATGCAAGATTCCAGCTCCTTTTGGAATCACCATTCAAAAATGAAAGTTGGCATAACACGTTATCCCTCCATTTTTTTTATTAAGAACCCACCAAGCACACAATCCAATACACATTTTAAACCATTAATAACTCAAGTTCGGTACAGGTAAAAATTCTAAAATTCGATATTTAAAAACTAGAGATGAATCTAACAAGATCTCACCTATATTTTAACTTATATAACTATGATATAATTTTAAATCAAAGTGTATGTGTGTGTGTTGTGTGTGAATAGTAGCCTAAACATCAATGGAGCAAATAAAATAAAATAAAAAATAGAGGGAATACCTTAAACCACATTTGGCCAGAGATTTGGAGCAATACCATATCATCATTTTCATGTCAAACAAACAGTAACACCCCAACCCACATGTAACCAACACAGACTGAATTATTCAGATACCATTCAAAATCAGCGACGATAAAGATTATCAAGAACTAGGGTAACAACTCGAGATTCACCTTGCAATGGCCAGAGAATCTATATATGGTACATTACATAGCAATCAAAGTAATATAGGAAAGGATTCAACAGAACCACTTATCTAGCCATGACCAATGGGGGGTTTGTATCCTATCCATCTACATTACAAGAGTTACTTGAAATCACAACAGGTCAATATTCGATCTTATATACAACCCCACAAGCTCACACAAACACAACCACTAGTGTTTGTATGTGCAAGAAAATTGGGGGTTAATAGATAATGACAACAAAAACTAGCTTCATGTGGATGAAACATTTTGAGTTCTCGATATTTAACAGTTTTCCAGCCCGCTCTACAACACGATCTTCAAAATATGGGTACAGGTACAGCTATGTATATATTTTATATACCAGTGAAATATCAAGAATTTCTACGAACCTCTGCTGATCGTTGCCTCATCATTTCTGTTACAGCAGCCCTTCGTCGTGAATCAGATTGTTGCTGCAGCCTCTTCAGGTGCAATTTCAAGTCCCTGCATAGAATGCGAGAAATAAATGGGTTTCAGGGTAGAGTGCACATTGAGGATGTCAAAAAAATGAGTTTCTACATGAACATACTTGCAACGAGGGACAAGGCATTGGGATTCTTTGCATGCTCGGGCATGAATCTGAAGGAGGTACCACATTTTCTTACACAATTGACAGCCTCCAGAAGCACGTGTTTGGCATCCCATACCATGCCGGAAAAGTGCCTTCACCTTGCGACAATTGGGGTATAGGCAATTTGTTGATCGGCACTGAGAAGCATGCACCAAGAGATCGAGCATTTTCCTCAGCTGCAAGGTCAAATAAGTTCATCACATGACCCAAGGGAAAAAAAAAATGAACAAAACTACATGAGTCAAGCACATTTCCACTTGGATTTCACAAACAATCCAAGCACCAAGGAAGAGCTTTATCCTTACTTTCCAGATAATCATTTAGGTTATTAATCCTCTCCTAACCTTGATATCTTTACTAGGATATGTTGGCGATAAGCACTTCATAAACCATCAAGAATAACGGCAAGTTTCATCTTAAGCAATTAGAGATGAATTTGAAAAGAAGATATCTGTGCAACTCAATAAAGTGGCAACAACCAGATAGAAATAAGACTTGGTGCCTGTAAGCAAGGAACATTAAAGCAACAATTACCTGCATAACACGTAATTGCCGAGCTTCTTGGTTCTGTGCATTGTGATCACTAGATTTTTGATTTGTCAATTTATGAGGATGATCTTTTCCTCCATTCTTCTGATAACAATTGTTGCAAACATCATAATCAGGGCATGTCTCGCATCGCCACACTTGCCCAGCTTCTATATCCAAGTGACATGTAGCACATTGTGTCACAAGCGCTGGTGCAGTAGGATTGTGAAGATGGTAGAGAATCATCATGGATGAATGCTTGGCCCGGCGAAGGGTATCATATTGATAATGATTTACTTGAGAAAGATTTAGGAATGCCTGCCTTGTGTCAAAGAATTCACTCTCAAGAATTTCATTTTCTTTTGTATCATCAGGGATTCCTGTTATCTCGACCTACAGGATCATTAAGTTCTCCCTCAGAATGCTAAACTAAAGAAAAATACAATAGTACAAGTGTACAACAAAACCCTCATCAAACAACATTACAATTTGTAGACTCACAGGATAAAGTGTATGTTTGTTCTTTTGGTTGATAGGATGTCTCTCCTTATCTTCAAGTATTTTTTCAGCATTATAGCACCTGAAAATAGTAGGTTTGAGAAAAACCATGCATCAATAAAATTAGGACTGCATGAATGCCACCATCACTTCCACCTCACCCCCCACCAAGGTAAAATAATCATTTTCCTTCTCATAGAATATATACGCTAAACAAAATGTTATCTAGAAATTGGAAAGCAGAAATTTTACTGCATCTATGCACAAGTATGCAGCTTCTTACTTGTCACAGAGCTGAAAATTATTGCACTGTCTGCAAACCCAACGAGTACCAGAGACCATTAGAATGCAGCAGTGTGAGCATGCATGCTGTAAGTGAACCATGATAAAGTCTTCCTTCATTGGAAAGATTGCCTCTCCAAGCTGGAGAAACAAGAAAGATAATTATTTCCCTTTAAAGAAAGTAGCAATTAAGCTTGCAAGTATGTGTGCATGGATAAATATAACGAACAAAACTGTGGGTCGGTGGGCACAAAAGCACCCCTGATAGATAGTAAGATGTTGTATTGAACATCTTGGATAGAAAATTACTTTCCGCATTAAGATCAGATCTTTTGATGCATTGCCAGAAATATCAGTTTGGCCAGATGCCTTTAAAGCTCTTTTTGTAGAGCTCTTCTTTGTGCCTCCCTTCTTCGGCTGTTTCCTTTCAGCATCTTCTTGTTGCAGTAACCAAATAAAGTCCTCCGCAGCACCGGGCCAATAATCTCCATCAAAATATGGCAAACGGGCTGCAGTAACTTTGGCTTTACATTCACCATTAGAGACAAAGAAATGATCATACAGGTTAGTGAGATCAACTACAATATTTTCCTTTGAAGCCTTCCGTAGCATGGCCAAATACCTGAAAGAGATATAATTCATCCTTTTTTATATGTAAAGAAAAATGACGAATACAATAGCGCATGTCATATATTCAGCACTGTGTCAAGCCTTATGATTGATCATCAGTCAAACTTACCATTCCCGAAGTTTATCAGATTTTGGTGTCTTTTGAATTTCTGGATGGCAATATAATATGTAGTCTTCGCCCTTAAGTGGAGGGCAAGCCCATATATAACAGCTAGTGAAACCACGCATTTTGCAATGCTCCAAGTATCCAATCTGAAATGAAAAAGTATATAGCTATTAAACTACTAGAAATCATAACAGCAATATATATTTATATATATAAAATGTAGACATATTTAATCAACTAGAAAAGTGACAGAATAAAAAAAAAACAATGCAGTTAGAAACTTGCCAAAATTTCATGGTATACAAAAGTTCGAAGAGCCTCTCCTGTCACCACTTTGATATCTGGCCTGAAATACTTTACAGAGTCTAAATAAGACAGGTAGACTCTCCGATGGTTAGGCTGTGGGCATTCAGATCCATATTCTTGCACATACATGCCGAAAAGACACACTTCAACACCTTCAATTCTTTGGAACAGTAGTATCACCTGAAAGGAAGTAAACATAAATTGAAATGAGAGGAGCAAAGAGAAAATATGCTCGAACAACTCAGAATTTTTAGTCAAATTCGAAGGAAGGATGTAAAATCCCTGAATAATTCCAAACATGCCATTATGTGGACTCCATAAATACTGGCTCGAGGAAATTCTCAGGCACAATGCCATGGTATCTTTTCAGACCTCAGTCACACACACAGAATTTAAGCCTCAAATATTAACTTTTTATCTTGAAAATCCATTTGCCGCTTGAATATAAACAGTACTAAAAACAGATATTCAAATTATATCTTATTTAACTCCTTCCATATTGCTGACGTCTCAGCAAAATTAATTAAAGCAGCAATCACAAATCCAATTTGATGACAGCCATTATATTCAACTCTCATAAGTTTTACCTTTGATTTGTACGGGAAATCCATTGGATAATCATTTTGGTCAGGGAAAATTTCACGAAAGCGAGGTTTGACATCCAACTTTTTGTCCACGGATGAGACAACTCTTACAACAAGGGCTTCTGCTCCTGGAACCTGGAAATTTTGAAAGAATAATTAGATTAAAAAATCAGGATATAGAGATTTAGTATATTTGAATAATAGAATTTCTCCCTGGTGGGAACATGGACTGACACAAAAAATTATAAGTAGTCGACACATAAGTCACATGCCTGTAAGCAAATTTGTCTGCGAGAAAATTCAAATGAGGAAAACAATTAGCCAAATTGTTCGTGACAGATCCAGAGAAGAGATATTAGATATAGATATTTCTCCTGATTAAATTCACAAACACAAACATTGTTATAACGGAGAACTGCAAGACCAAGTGTGGGCCTGTTTGATAAAATCGAATGAGTAAATTTGAATTTTGAAATCTGAAGGATTAAATGAACTAAATATATGTCATTAAACGTTCAAATTTGAAAAACAAAAATAAAATTAGTATCTAATTTCTTTTTAAAAATTAAAAACTATTTCAAATTAATTTTGAAAGTGAAATTTAAATCACTGGACTCCATTTTACTCATGATATTAGGACCCACTTCATCAATCAGTGCAATAACACAAACATAGAAGTTAAAAAAATAAAACAGAAATACAAAAGAAACTGATCACCTCATCATAACTTAGGCCTTGAACTCCTGCTCTGTTCTGCCTCTCCTCCTCTAGTTTCACAAATAATCGCTGCTCCAAGTGGTCACTCAAATTAGTGCTGGGTAAATCCTTTGCTCCAAGAACAGCACTCTGTGGCAATGGCACTCTTTCTCCTCTCTCAACTTCTGCTATATAACAATTTGGACAAGTGTACTCAGCCTGCCCACCTTCATTTCTTCGACCATTAAATAATGCACATATTTGATGTTGCCAAGCTTCACACTTGTCACATTGAACCCACTGCGAAATCACATTGAAGATAACATTTAGTATAGAAGGGTACTATATCTCGTGTTCAGCACAGGTAAATAAACATACCCATTCATCAGTTTCCTCATCATTTTTCTTCTTGTCAAACCTACTCTTTGGAATAGAACCTCCATCTACTACAATCATGTCACCACGAGCCTCATTATTATAGCAGGGAATACAAAAGAAATAACGAGTTTCACCAGATCCACAGGTATAATACATAGCATTTCTTTTAATGCGAACACCACAAGGTGTACAATACATAGGAACAGGGTCAAAGGCGAGCCTCTCAACTCCACACAGCTGACAAGAATTTTCACTAATTAAGTTCCCCATTGCTTGATTTCTTCCTGCTTTCGCTTTGCTCTGCATAACAGAAAACATATTTAATGTTTAGTAGAACTGAAACACCTTCAGTGCATTCATAGGGGGGATTTATAAATATATATATATATATATATATATATATATATGAATATGTGTATGGATGGATGGATGGATGGATGTATGTATGTATGCATGAATGATCTGATGGGGTACACAACATAGTCATATAAGTTAGCTACCCCATCTCTGCCACCAACATGAAACAGGTAAACTCAATAATAATTAAATAAAAACTTGAATGTGAAAACACCAGCAACTACCAGTAAGAAGGCCATACATAATCAGAGACACGTCCCAACCATGCCCCCTACCTGAGAGCAATTTTCAAAATCCCAAGTTCTATTAACCCATAGTCACAATATATCATTACAATATATATCCTATTTAGTTTGTTGATCATGGGTTCAGATCTTAGATAGGGATGTTATGATTTTTTTTTTTTTTTTTAGCATGACAGCCTATACAGGCTAGAGAGTAAAATTTGAATTTCAAAAAGAAAAAAGAAAAAAATAAATAAACAAGAGAAAGAAAGAAAGTTCATTACTAAAATATAAGGTTCATCATAATTAACCACTTGTAGATATGTCTAGTTAGAATGAACCATCTACATTCTTAATAACCATCAACGTAGACTTTAGAACCTGGAGCTTTAACGGCTATGCTACCAGAATGATTGTATTTCCTTGCATTAATAACAATTATAGACATGTACTCCCTCCGTCTTCAAATAAATGAAACATTGGCATAGTAACTACTATTCATTGAGTAACTTTGATTTGACTTTTTAACACAGTTATATAAGATAAAATATAATCAAGTGGGATCTTTTTGAATTCGTCTAATCGCGTAGATTCATATTATCTAACTTTTATAATTTTTACTTTTATACAATTAAAGATATTGAGCGTTAAAAATATGTATTGGATTGCGTGTTTCAATTATTGAAAAACGGAGGGAGTATAATTTTTATTTGGCTCACACATGTGCTTCATTTACTAGTATATTCTTGTTTCTAATCATTCAAACCTGATCAACTCTTTGGTGGGGGGGGGGAGAACATAAACCAAATAGACTTCAGTGATGATGGTAATTTTAACAACTGCATGTCAAATTCATGGATCAAGTTCGTGAAGATAATTTTTGCGATGGCAAGAACTGAATCAGGAATGTAGAAATGATTGCTATCCGAGAATACATGTTTGCAGCACTTAAATCAAACAGAATAATAACAAACATATAAGAGTGCAAGACAGACCTGGCCTATCCATTGTCTAAGACTCGCAATATGCTCCTGAACTTGTTCAATGGTGAACAGTTCTACCATTGAAACTGCCTGTATTTTCGTCTTCCCTAACTTGGGAGCATTCTCTGATACCATTGTTGTACTTTCCAGTTTAGGATGCTGCGTTTCCTTCTCAGTCTTCATAACCTCAGGCATAGAAACCCGAGCAGTATTATTTGGTGCTACAGGATGACCTTCAGAAAGTGGGACATAGGCAGCATCCAAGCGTTCCTTTTTCATTTCAATACCATGTGTATTGGGGCTTAATTGTACAACACTTCGATCAACCTCCACTTTCACTTCGGTGAGCTCAGATTTTATTTGACTATGTTCATGATGTTGCTCAGTGTCCTGCATTTCCTGGACATGGGTATCTTTTACACTAGAAGCAAGTGCAGTATTGCATTCGCTCTCAGAAACATGAGGCTGGCAGCTTTTCTCAGTTTTCTGGCGCTTAAGTGGTGATTGTAGATCTCCTTCAGTTTCAGCTACCACAGGAACTGCCACTGGAGTTGATTTTTGCATAATTTCAGCAGTATTCAAGGAATTGCCAGATAAATTGGCTGAACTAGTTGACCCTGAATTTAAATTAGAACGACCTAGTGACCTCCTCTCCTGTACAAAATTTTTTACAGGAACACAGACAGGGCATTTTCCATCTTGACATTTCACATGATGCTTGATTAAAACCTTTGAAGCGCGACATTGAGGTACCGGACATGGAGATGCATCACATTGCTCTATATGTTTCCACAGCTTCTGAACAGCAAAGCAATTAGGCTCTCGACATTTTCCTTCTGAGGCTGAGCATTTACGAGCATGTTTTAAAAACAACAGCCATTTCTGAGATCTAAGTATACCGTCATTTATCTTTGAAGGTTCGTCTGATCGGGAGGAGTCACATCGACCAATCACTGACTCCTCTGATGATAAATTATTTGGTTGAGCTACATCATGACCAGATAGTCGCTGATGAAATTCATTTTGCACATTTCGTTCAGGTGGAATTGATACTTGTACACAAGATCCATCTTCAGACCTTGAATTTTTTTCACTATGCAAAGCTACATCTGATAAATTGCTTTTATTAGCACCAACTCGTTGCACCTGCTCTGATGCTTGAGTTGGTGATATGCGGACATTTTCTGTATCAGATGAATGTGATAATAGTTTAGTATCTCTAGAATGCCCTACCATCGAGTCCCTCCGGTGTGCATTCTGCATATCAGAAAAACGGAAAGGGTGGGAAACTTGAGAATGCGACCCTCCATCATGGTGTCGTGTTCCAATCCCAGACTCTGACTCAGAAACAACGTTAGATGATTGCTGAGGTTGACAGATAGTATCACTTCTTGGTGGAAGCTTGTTTTGCAGTTGCTTGTTTTGTCCAACTTGATGCTGAGCAAGTTGCCTGTTCTGAAACTCATGCAATGGCTGTTGAAATTGTTGGTGTTGTGATTGATTGTTTGACATCAAATAAGAGTTTCCTTTTGATATGGATTCCGTGGATAAAGGATCCAATCTATGGTTATTCATTGTTGACCCATAAGCGGTAACAGGTGCATGCAAGTTTCTTGAGCCAGAATTACCAGCAGATACACCCATTCCATTTTCACCGCCTGCAAGAAAAGGAGCTCAGTGACAACACAAAATGAAAGGCTCCATTCAGGTTAAGATTTTAATAGTGGACAGAGTAAGTTTTCTAAAAGCATGTACTAGGACCTACCATAAGTGATTACGAACAACCCCAATTTCAAATCACATGCAGATGCAAGATATGCAATCCTGTGCTGGACTATAAAAACTCACAAACACAAACATGCAAGGGGATTTAAAATATCCTGTGACACTGGATGTGGATGCTGTGGATGCAAGGATGTGGTGAAGTTTCCAAACACTGTACCTTCTAAATGCACACCCTTGGCTCCTGTACCATTTGTCACAGGTGTACCTTTTCCCATCCCCAGCTTTCCAGCTGATGGCCCACTAGATAATCCAAAAGACGTCTGCTGTACTGTAGATTTGCTTCCACCATCCATACGCCTACCAATATTATGTGAACTATGACTATTTTGACCACCAATAGGCTGCTTTAGAAGCATTGGCTGTGATGCACCACTAGACTCAGCAGTAACACTTGCACCAAAACTATTTGATGGCTTTATGTTCATGACAGTGTGGTTAGTACTCGTGCTGTTGTTGTTATTTGAATTACGAATTCCAGGAGTAGGGATCATTTGACTTCCCATACTCTGTACACCTGTGGATGTGACCATGTTACTTCCCCCACTATTGCCCAAGAAAGGAGACAAGTGTTGATGTGCACTTGCAAAACCCCCTGCAAAGTAAATAACTTGAGAAACGAGAAAGCACTGTAATTCTGATTTTATAGAATACTGAACCAATATCAGTTGTACGGCAGAAAGAAACACCTTTGAAAATCCCAGAAGAGCCATTTCGAGTAGGAAGGGAACTCCCAGGATTGACGGGAGAAGCAACTGGATTAGAACAATTAGTGGTCACCAGAGAACTACCCACAGATGATGACCCGACCGCGCTTGAATTTTCAATATGTTGAAACCCAGGAGTTGGAATCATGGCACCAATAGAAGGGGAAGAATTCACATGAGCAAATTGCTGGCTGTGATTAGTCATAGGACGTTTAATCATACTCTGCAAACGTCTTTCCAAAGTTCCTAGGTCCAAATACTCCTCCTGAAAACAATATAAATATATTTTCCACAAATATAAATGCTCTTAGTCAACCCCAATATATATATATATATATATATATATATATATATATCCTTCCATAAGTGTTTTGGAACTATTAAAATGTTTTAGAGTTCATTAGTAAAATACTTATTTATTCACAAGTATCATACAAGGCCCAATCATGTAAAAAAAACAAGATGAAGCAATGGATGACAAAATAGCCACCTTTGACTTAGCAATCCTGCACAAGCCCTCTTCTAAGCGTTTCACTATATCCATCATTCTCTTAGGAGGTACTTCATGTGATTGTCTGCCCCGCTGCATAAGAAATTCCAAGCTGAAGAAAAGAAATCTCAAGTATTAGCAGCCCGAAAAGCATTCAACATCAGTGATAACAGCATAATAATGCCCCTTATTATGCAGCTAGAAGCAGCAGTATAACAGTATAACAGTATAGCACTAAAGGAAGTTAATAGAAGGACAACAATATAACTGAACCAGAAACTGCAAGATTTGTCATGCCTAGATGGGATGAAAGCGCATAAGATCCTTCTCTAGTTCTCCACAACGCAATGTCAAAAAAAAAAAAAAAAAGTAATGTAATTACGTTAGAGAAACAGAATTTTTTTAATGGATAAATGAACCAAACAAAATAAGGTTAAATGATAAAATAAACAACATATATCCATAGTGACTTTGACCCCTTCAAAATCTGTAAGAATATGAGTAAAAGAATTGTCCTATAAGAAAGCTGCATAGCCCGTGAATCTCAAAGCTCTGATATTCTCGAAACTTGAAAATAAAATAAAAAAGAAAAAGAAAACCACCGAACATAATTTCCAGATACTGAGGGCTGATGTCCAGAATCCAGTCACATGCACATTCAGCAAATTAGACCAAGAAATGCAAGTACTCCCTCCGTTCCGTTTTAGTTGTCTTTTTAGAAACCAAAAAGCATTCCAAAATAGTTGTCATTCTACATATTTATATCATATTTTTCCACTATTACCCTTTAATCTCATAAATGCATTCTCTCTCCCAATGAAAACCCACCAATCCAAGCAAATCTATTACTAAAAGTGTGGAGGGTAAAATTGGAAGAATGGAAAGTAATGATTAATTTCCTTGGTATTTGAGCTTTTTGCTAGAACATCAAGTATTAATGAACGGAGGGAGTATCATTATAGTATTCTACCAATATTGTGTAATTGATGGACACAATAATACAATTGCATCCTGCACATAACAAAAACCAGAAAGTTCAATATAATGTCACCTAATGCATAGAAACTTCAAATTGGTTACTCCATGCAATCTTTAAACAAGAAAAGATTCTCACATTCTTTCTTGCATGTATTTCCGCATTTTGGAAAATTCTGGGTCCATGCTGAACATATTCTGATGAATGTTATTATTCTGCATCTGGCTAGCAAAAGAAGTTCCACTTTGCTGTGGTATTCCAGGCAACATACTGCCAGATTGGCTGGATACCTGTCCAGATATCTGTCCTGAATGGTGTGTTTGCATATTCATCTTACTTGAGAGTTTAAAAGAAGAGCAGTGTCCTCATCACCCGACATAGTGTTCCCAATACGAAACCGAAAAAGCCACTATAAGTTGCACACCCAATGGCAAATGTGCAACTTTGTCAACGTACCTATAAAGGAAATACTAATGGAAGATTAAAGAATTATTTTAAATTTAATAAATAAATAAATAAAATGATAGTGAGTAAGCTAAATTTCTGATTAAGTTGAAAAGATTATGATCATGCAGAATATTTTCAAAGGAGCGAAAGAAATGATTGGATAGATAAGAGAAAGATATAAGCCAAATAATCACAGACGATTGATTGCACTTGGAATATAGTTTAACTTCAAAGAACCAAAACAAAAGTTAAAACTTCAAGGCATTTGAAAATTCAAACTTCAATTCCAAATATAGAAGCCTTCATTCATAGCACTTTCCCCACATAAAAGCAGAAACGCAAGAATTGATTTACCCGAGTTCTTTTCCCACTAAATGACTATTCTAATCCAATAACTATCACAAAATATCATGAATACAAAAAGTATAAAAAATGAAGTATTCTTTTCATTAGTTGTGAAAATTTACTTGACGATCATGTCAAACTTATTTTATCCAATTTACATATATGTGCAACTTGATTGATTGGCTGCAGGAGACATGTTCCCTAAAACTGGGATTTCAGTTACCTTCACAATTAAATCAAATTATTGCCATTACATTTCCAGGAACTTTGATCACAAGCATAAACAAGGTACTATTTGCAACTGCGCGTGCATACTTATTGAATGAGCTGAAATCAACCCCACATTTTCAAGAACACTCATATGAGTCAAATAAAGTAGTCTTCCGAAAGTGCTAGGGTTTTGTCAAATTGGGGAAAATGAAGTTAGGGCTTAGATGTTGATCAAACAAACATAGGATTTTTCAATTGGGGGGAAAACCTCAGTATAATCAATAATTTAATCAAGCATATAACAATGAAATCAAACATCACAACCTCGGGAGAGCTCGATGAACCTCCCTAACTAATAACGCGAGAAATAGGGTCCAAACTAACCCGATGGCAAATCCAACACCCAATCGCGTTATCAACTCGGCAACAGGAGCCGCGTTCACGATTAACCGGCGCCCCGACAACGATTACAGCTGACGGCGGCTGTCGGAAACAATAATAAAAACAAAAACAAAAACAAAGGTTCGATTTCGAATTTGGGTATATTTTCCTTGATTTGTCACTGTAGAATGCGCGGTATTTAACTTTTCCCTTTTCCATTTCTCCGCATAATGCTGTATAACAAATTCAATTCCCCTTGCATTAATTACAATTTGCCCCTCGGTAATACAACAAATATCAATTAACCCTTAGTTGTTTGAACAAATAAAATCATACTATGAAATGGAAAGAATTTCAATATGATGGAGTACAAAAATACATCATGTACTACTTCCGTCTCAGAACGTTGTTTATCAATTCATTTTTCGTTCGGTACAAATAAAATTCTAAAAATTCAATATTTAACAATTACGCGACGAGACGAATCTAAAAGATCCCACTTTATTACTATCTTTTAACTTATATGACTATAATAGAGCATTACCAAACATAAACTTCGATTTAAAACGGATGAAGTATATGCATAGTTTTCTTTTGGTAAGTATATGCATAGTTGGGTTTTTATAAAAAATGATAGCATTATAAGTATAAGTAGAAATAGAAATTAAAAATATTTGTGTACTTACTTTTTACAAAGTTAAAATTTGTCATCTAATCAATAGGCGATATTATTAGGAAAGAAAAACGAAGCAAAATACAAGAAAGTCACCAAAAAGCGCAGAAAAGAAAGGCCAGTGATCAAGGCCAAAAAAGGTAGCCGGGCAAACGCCCAAAGGACTCCCCGCCGGCCTCGTTAAAACCCTAACATGGTAAAACCCTGTGGGAAAAACCCATGAAAGGGAAAAAGAGTACCAGGCAGAAAAGGAGTGAAAATCTACCGTACAGATCACATAAACCTAGTGAAATCTAAAGTGCTCAAAGTGCAAGTCCTGAAAAAGGAGATTCTTCAAAGCCGAAGGGACCGAGGTGTGCCAAGCCAGGTCGCCCCCAATAGAGGATAGGGCATCCGCTGCAGCGTTCCCTTCCCGAAAGATGTGAGAGATACGGAAGTTAATGGTTGCCAAGATGTCCATTGCCGCCGTCCAACGTCCAAAAATGCGCCAGGGAATGTCCGGATGGGGTTTCGTGAAAGCGTGCACTACATAAGTGGAGTCTGTTTCCATCCAAAGATTAGACCAACCTTTCTGATGAGCAAATTCAATGGCAACGCATGCTGTGATTAATTCCGCTTCAAATGCAAATCCAATTCCAAAGCCACTGGAGAAGCAACCCAGCGCGAACCCCCTGCAATTGCGAAAAATCCCTCCACCTGAAATCGTACCTGGAGCGCCTGATGCATGCCCATCCACATTGCATTTGATCCAGCCTGGGAGAGGAGGGTGCCAGCGGACACTAGTAATTTTCGGAGCTTTACGGGCAGAAACTCGAAGACCAAAAAATTTGATTATGCGGAGATCCTCTTGCGTGTTGTGCATACTCCCGAGAGGAGAGTGATCCGCCTCCTTCATAAGAGCCATGATTGTCGCTATGATGTGGGATTCCCAAAAGTGAGACAAGTGGTCGCTATGCATGAGCGAGTTACGAGTAGACCAAATGATCCAGACATAAGAAATAATAAACAGCCTCCATAGCGAATGAACTTGGGCGCTGGCCTTGATATTAATGCATTTAATAAGGAAATCCAAGAAGCTGTCGGCAGCAAGGACGTTTAAATGGAATCCAAAAGCTTTAACAAAATGGAGCAAAACTTTGGAGGAGGGCGCACACGAAAGGAACAAGTGATCGAGAGTCTCCCCATGTGCGCGACACAGGTAGCACATGGACGGGCCATTAACACCTTTGGACTGAAGGACCTCCCAAGTAAGTAATACACCTCGGATAGCTTTCCAAGCAACAATCGATCGTCGCCTGGGGATGAAGTTACCCCATATCCATGATCCCCAGGAGGTCGCCGGGAAGGATGGCCGCAAGTGCCTGTAAGCAATCTGGGAGGAAATGTTACCATGTGTAGTTCTAGTCCACACCCTGCGGTCAATTGAGCTGGGGGATAGGTAAACACCCCTAATAGCTTGAATGAGATCCGGATAATTCCCAACAAAATTAGCTAATATTTGATACTAAAGCTATTTTTTCTCAATTAAATTAGGGTACAAAACAAAGACATTTGATACTAATATTGACGGTCCATGTCCAAACCTTCACTCTTATGCAAAATATGGAGTATTTCTTTTTGCGGAAAAAATATGGAGTATTTCATAATATAGATAGAATATACTTCACTAATTAAAATAACTAAATTAAATTGTAATTTTTTTTGGCTTGTATCGTGTATATCCATATATCACATTGGGCCTAAAATAAAGTAATATCCTCATACATAGACACTCGAACCCGGAATATTTGTTTAAGCTGTCAGAGCCTCATACCACTTAGGCCAACTGCATTTGGTGATTAAATTGTAATTTAATTAGACATATCCAATGTAAAAAATAATAATAATAATAATAATAATAATAATAATAATAATAATAATAAGAAGAAGAAAATAAAATGCTCTATTTTTCTTCTCCCAAAAGCACAAACAAATTAAATTTAGTAAATATACACTTTTGGAAATGTGATTGCCTACGACTATATATTTGGTCTATATGTATAATCAAATTTTAACTTTCAATTACCAAATGCAGTTGGTCTGAGTGGTATGGGGCTCTTGCAGCTTAAGCGAAGGTCTCGGGTTCGAGCCTTTGTGTATGCAGAATTCCTCTTTGGGAGAGGCAACCCTTCAATGGTCTTGAGTCCAATGAGGCTTGAGGATACCCTGGTATTCACCTAAAAAAAAATAACTTTCAGTTTAACCGAATGCATATTCTTTGTTCTCTTTCTTTATTCTCAAGTCTCAGTATATTTTCTATTTGATAAGTATTATAGTATGTTCTAGAATAGATAGAGGTGTAGTAGCAGCTTTCATCTGTAAAATTCTGTTGAAATGCCATATGAGAACAAGGTTGGGATATAGGGTGCAAGGTAAGGTAGTTGATGAAAAGCTTGTCATCATCGGGTGTAAAGAGAGAACTAGTAATAGTTCTTATAATAGGAAAGGAGTTGTATAACTATAAGGTATCTCGTTAAATGTATTGGTATAATTAAAATGAGACACAAATAATAAAGAATCATACTCTTGATTGAAAGCATAATTACATAGTCCGTGTTTCGTATTCAACGAAAATTACAACACCATCATTGTATTATCAATTATGTAGGAAGGATTTCAATATCCAAAACACATTCACTATCTAATGATAATTAATTAACACAGCACTAACCTTTTGAGATTTAACTTTATAAATTCTTATTGCACAATTATACTTAGATGGCAATGCAAACAATATATTAGTTAGATGGATAGGCCGACCATATAAGAAAATCAAAACAAGTGAACTAAGAACGTGACAGCCTGATTAACCGGAAACTTGAGAAAAGAGAACACTCTGTCTTATTCTCTTTCTCATTCTTCACACCACTTGATCACTCGCTTCACGCAAATGAAAGGGCTCATTCATATTTGACCTAGACATGCAATTCAATGAACTTTTTTAACGTTTAATATATCAAAATATGTACAAGTAAAAATTATACAAAATATATATTCTAAAACTATACGATTAGACGAATATAATAAGATCGGACTTAACTATTTTTTCTTTCAAATATATACTTGTATTAAAATTGAGTAAAAGTTGAACAATAATCAATATCAAATAATCATACATGACAACTATGGTGGCACTGAGGGAGTAATTATTAATATGTTACATTAAAAAAAAAAAATTTAAGGATAATTTTACACAGACGCATTTCTTTCTTTCTTTTTTTTTTTAAAAATTTTTATAGAATTCCAACAAGTTTTGCTTTTGAATTGTGAATTAGAAACTTGCTCGAATTGGATCATTTCAATTTCTATATATGGAAGATATATTTACGAAGTTTTCCAATGGATTGATTAGCATTTAACTTTAGATTCTTACCCAAAAAAATGAATTAATCCTTTCTACTCGAGCTCCGTTGTGGACTATAGTTTGCATTGATTGCTGACATATAGTCCTTCACATTCTCCATCACCATCATCATCACATTTCGAAGCGCACACTTATATAGTACTGTATAACTTTGCCTCATTGCCCATATGCATCCACCACCTCACCACCCGGTCACCATGCATAATTGCTCATTCCCTGTATACTTAGTACTCCCTCCGTCCCACTACACTTGTCCTGTTTGACTTTTTTATACTGTTCATTGTTCAGTTTTGACTCAATTTAATTGCAAGTATATATTTAACAAAAAATAGTCGAGATGAGTCTTGTTAGAATCGTATGATCACGTGGTTTTATAATATATATTTTGTATAATTTTTCATTGTGTATATTTTGAGATATTAACAGATAAAAAAGTGCATTGGATTGTGTGCAAAAGTGAAACAAGACAAGTTAAATGGGACGGAGGGAGTATTTAATTTTAGGGCTCCAGGTAGCATCAATCCTATCAATCAATCTCCATTATATCTCTTATCTCTTATCTTATATATATATATATATATATATATATATATATACTCCCTCCGTTTTTTTTTTTTACTTCACCCATCCTACACTGCACGCAATCAAATGCACATTTTCAATCATCAATATCTCATATTACATATAAGTAAAATTTATAAAAGTTTGATATTATAAAACTACATGATTAGACGAATCCAACAAGATCTTACTTGACTATGTTTTATCTTATATAACTATATGAAAAAGTTGAATTAAAGTTACTCAATGAATAATATCTACTATGCTAATGGTGAACTTAAAAAAAAACGGAGGGAGTATCTTATAAGAGAAGGCTCCAAACTTATATTCAATTCTGGGCCGTTGATCCGGATTGAATTTGAATCTCCACCGTTCGCTGCTTAATTCATTACTTGCCGTCGGATTGGACACTGCACATGGAGTCTCGATTCGTGACCATCGGATCAATATTATGCTGGGCTCAAAATGCTACACGCATTTGTTTCATTCATTTCCGTCTCGTTTCCGATTCTCCGCAAGCCGACGCCCCCACGCGACTCGTCCTCCACCGGAGTAATACTCGCCGGACTGCGCCGGTTCGACGCCGGTGTCCGCCGGACCCCGTCGGCTCTTGTTTGGGTACGTTTCCCTCTCCCGTTCCGTGCTTTAGGGTTCTCGAATGCGACTCCCTCGATGCGTAATACTCGCGCATTCCGCCAACCCTAACGGCGTCGCGCAGTCGCTCGCCGTGCTCTCCGGTAGGCACCGCTGTCCGTCGGCCCCGTCCGCTCTTGCTTGTGTGTGTTTCCCTCTCCCGTTCAGTGATTTAGGGTTCTCGCAGGTCTTCGGGATAAATTTTGAGGCCTCGCGCGCCTCACAATTTATTGTTTTGGAATGTTTTTGTTATCGTTAATGTCTGTGTCAGCAGGGTTTGTCATCGTGTATAATCAGGCCTGTGTTCCTGCCTTGTTTTGAAGAAAAGCCCAATTGTTTGAAAGTATTTTCGATACTATTTGTTATGTATCAATTTTGTTTGTTCATTAACAATTCACTTGTTTTCTTATGTTGGTGGTATTTTTTTTATGTTTAGTTGTTGGAGCTGACCAGCTTTCTTCGTTGGCCTTCATCGATTTTCTTTATTTCCTATTGCAGCCTCTGCAAGGTTTGTGACACTAATTGGTAGTTAGGAAAGATATTATATGTTTTCTGTTTGCTCTTGTGAATTTCCATGTATTGGGGGAGCTTTTCCCCGGTTCATTGTAATCAATCGTATTAGTAATATGCTATGAATTCACTTGTTTGGTTTCAGTGTATTGGCGTGCATGAACTGTTTCAGTACTCTGCCGGGTAACTGTCCGTGTTTGGTCATGTGGCAGGTTTTGTCGGATAACTGCTTGTGTTTGGCCCTGGGATTTCTTCTGTGTTGTTACAGTGCTATATATTAGTTTGGCTCTTTCATTTGGGTGTTTGATCCCTGCCCATTTTTCCCCTGTTGTGTTAATTTTATTCGTTTTAGATTATGATAGTTTTTGTTGTGTCGTGTGCTCACACATATTATTTTCCTTAAGAATGTCGTGGTTCTTTGTTTGTTTCCATGCTGGTGGTTTGAATTATGGAAGTTGTTTTGTTGGCCACAGGTTGCTGTTGGGTTGTGTGCAGGTTCTTTTTTACTGGGCCACATCTTGTTTGAAATGGATGAGTCTTCAGCACTTGGTTTTGAAGATGGCTTGGTCGATTGCTTCGTTCACCCTTGCCGTTCAATGTCGGGTGTACGCCTCGGCTGGCCTCCTGAATGTGTATCTGCTCGGGACTTGCCAGATCAAAGTATTTCTTTGAACTTTTTTTGCCTTTATTTGGTTCCTTTTATTTTTTTAAATCCCCTGCTGTTTCAGGCATTGACCCATCAACGGTTGTCCCTATCCCCGTCACTCAGCTTTGCCTGGGGAATGTGGGAACACGGAAAAGAAGTGGTTGGTTATTTATTAGTGGATAGTTCTGCATTTTTTAATTACCTGCTGGCATATTTATTCTGTGGGTGCATTCTTACTTATTGTAGTTGGTGTGCCGTTCCCTGCCCGGCCAGCACAGCGCCCGCGCAGCCATCCCTACGGTAAGGCTACATGCGGGTCTTGCTATCGTGTTGCAGCAGTTCTTAGGTGGCATTCGAACCATGCTTATTTACTTTTTGTTATTACCCTTTCCAACACAATAAAGTGGGTAAACCTTTGGTACAAGGCCCGGTTCTGCGAGGTCTTCGGGATTGCCGCTGTCTGCCGGGCCGCGCCAGACCTTGTTGTCGTTCCTTATTGCTGTCTTCGGAATTTATATACGATTTTCGAATTTTCTTATTGTTGAAGTAATAATTTCTTGGTTTCTGCATATCTTGGTTTAATGGAGTTTATTTTTTATTTTGTTGACTCATTCAGGGTTCTTGTAGCACTTTCCCTTCTGTATCTTCATCATGGAGCAGAGAGAGCAAGGTAAAACATACTTCACACAGATTTCGTCCAGTTGGAAGAAAAGATAGGTTAATATATTTGAAATGCAATTCACGATCAAGGTGAGAGCTTTAATACATATCACCTTTATGTTTATGCTTTTATATATTATGAGGATCCTAACCCACTGAAATCTGTGAACCAGCATTTGCATTTGCATTTCCATGTATTTGGTTTTTCCAATAAGTACCTTTAAAGAGGACCAGCATGGGTTTGTAAATGATGACAATGAAATAAATAATGCATACAGATTTATATCAAATCTGAGGAGCGGATTCTTTTCATTGTAGATAAGTTTTAGTTAGTAAATGATGCATACATATTTATATTAAATCTGTCGATGAAAATTTGAAATGCTCTTGCCTCTCTTAATTTTCTTCAACTGAAACTGTATAAATAATGAATGTTTCATATCAATGTTCATTTTATAGGTTCAATTTTGAGTTAGCTACTAAGTTAAAGAAATTATGCTTTTTGAGTGTATAAAATGTTGACGTGGCATTTCTAGGTTATTGAGTGATTTAGGGTTCTGGAAACCGCATAAGGCCCGGTTCTTCAAGGTCTTCGGGATAAATTTTAGGTTATTGTTGTTGTTCGTTGATTATTTACCTTAAGAAGTTCGGTTTATAGTAGTAACTGTCGCCTTTAGATTTGTATCAGTAATTGTCGTTGCGTAAATTGGATTTTAACCCTTTAAAAAAAAATTGGCAAAAATGTTGTTCTGGGTTTTTGGGTTGCTTGATGCACTCATTGTTGCCATGTGTTGTAGGTGAATTCTACAATTTGAATCTGTAAAACTTTGCTTTCTGCACATCTGAAATATGTCTGATTTCTGTTTGCTCTTGTGAATTCTCATGTATTGGGGAGCTTAATGTGCTATGAATTCACTAGCTTGCTTTCAGTGTATTGTCATGAAGTGTTTCAATACTCTGTCGGGTAATTGTATGTGTTTGGTCCTGTCGCAGGGTCTGGCTCGTTTGTTTTTTGGGCTCCGGGATTTCTGTTATGCTGTTGCAGTGCTTTATATTAGTTTAGCTCTTCCATTCGGGTGTTTAATGCCTATTCATTTTTTGCCCGTTTTGCTAAATTTATTTGTTTTTAATTCTGATAGTTTTTGCTATGTCGTATGCTCACACATATGTTCTACCTTAAGAATGTCGTGGTCCTTTATTTGTTTCCATACTGGTTTTCCCAATCATGGAAACTGTTTCATTGGCCGAAGGTTGCTGTTAGGTTGTGTGCAAGTTCTGTTTTACTTAGCCGTATCTTGTTTTAAAATGGATGAGTCTTCAGCAGTTGCTTTTGAAGATGGTTTGGTCGATTGCTTTGTTCACCCCTGCCCTTCTATGTCGAGCGTACGTGCCGGCCGGACTCCTGATTGTGCATCTGCTTCACCAGTCGACAAATGAAAGTACTTTTCCCCTTTTACCCTTTCTTTTGGCTTACTGTTTTCCTTTTTGTAGTCGGAGTTACATCTGCCACTTTTCCGAACTGTTTTTTGCTTTCTATTATTTTCTTCTATTTTTTTGAATCCGCTGTTGTTTCAGGCATTGATCCAGCAACGGTTGTTCCTGTACCTGTGCCTCAGCTTCGTCCTGTCCTTTCCGCAGGTTTGTTGAATTATTCCTTTTATGTTTGGTTAGTGTTATAAACTCTTTATCAATTTTATTTTCTTATCGATGCTTACTGTAACTTTGTGTTCCCTATGTTTCTTGGTTTTCTGGCCCAGAGAACGCAGTAGCACGGAAAAGAAGTGGTTGGTTATTTATTAGTTGATAGTTTTGTGTTTTGAAATTACCTTCTGGAATATTTATCCTGTGCGTGCATTATTATTTATTGTAGCTCGACGCCTCTTCAGATACTATTCTTATACTAGAAAACAGAGTTCTAAATCAAGAAGCAGTGCTGCTAAAAGTATCGTATCGGGGTTGATTTTAGTTTCCAAAGCATGTGGAAATGATGTCCCTAGGTATGGGTTTGCTCCTAATTTTACTTCCGAAGGTTCTTTCCTTTTGGATTTGTGTTTCTTTCTTTTTCATTTTTTTTTCCTAAACTTTTTAAAAATTAGTCAATATGTCTTATACCTTTATTGAAGTATGTGGCATTCATGAAATTGCTATTTGCTGGGAAATCAAAATTTTACATCTTTGAGTCAAGCTAGAAATCATTCTCTCTAGATTGAGTTTAGTTCCATCCACACCAGCGGACCATCCAGGAGTGATGCTTGTGGTTTCTTACGTATTTGTCTATAGTAAACATGTTCTTAAACATTTGTTTTAAAGCTTATAGTTCCGTTTCCTGTGATGGAGATTAGCTTTATGGCTATCAAATCCCATTGTGCTGAGAGTGATTATGAGCAAGTCCTTTGAGGACAGTAAGTTGCACGGTGCTGTTCAACCTTCCATCGTGACAATAGGTAACCAGAATGGGAAGAAAAAATCATTAGTACTTAGATGGGACTCCTTGGCCAGGAAGGGTACAAGAAATGCTATTGAGGATTGCATTGGTGATTGGGAGAATCTTTCACATTTGTGACTGCACTGGAAAAGGTTGAAGCTTGGATATTATCCCAAATTAGTGAATCTTTATGGTGGCATGTACTTTTTATTTTCTCAAATTTGTATGGAATGCTTAGTTAACTTTCTCTTAGCTGTAAATAAGAAGGCAGGTTAACCAAGATTGATCTAATAGTTGAATATATTATGTTGGCATTTACTTATATTTTTTGTGTGAAGTTCATTGAATCACATTACTAAGCTGCTCTCAATTTTCGTTCCTCCAGACTTTTACGCCACATATGCAGTCTGGAAATGCTGAAGAAATTCACAGCAGTTTCGATAGTGAATCCAATAAGTTACTTCGAACAGCTAGCTCCATCGATCAGCAGCAAGGAAACTTTTCTATGGAACTCTGGAAAATGGCCTTCAGGGATACATGTGAAAAGATATGTGTGGTTTATGAATAATGAATATGCAGCTGGGACTCTAGAATCTTGCCTGTTCAATGCTTGTTTTTAGCTAACTTATCTATGCTTTTTGATATTTGGATAAGTAGGATCTATTAATTGTTTTCTTCTTCCCCTTCCTTGGTTATAACTTCCTGACCTGATAATTATACTTATGTCCAGTATCCAATTTACTTTAGGTTTGAGAATGATCGTGTTCATGCTGTGTTAGCTGAAATCTACAGGGCAAAGCCACTCGTCAGCCTGTGATAGCTACGACTGACGGGTGAGTTGATACATTAAAATGAATTATTTAATTTCAAGCATTGTAGGTATTTGTCTGTTCTCTATCATGATTGTTATCTGAGTCTGATTTTTCTGTGCCTTCTAGCATTCCTAGCCAAAACAAAAATTCATGCTTATTGGTGCAAACTGTCAGCTCATTATTGCTACTTAGTCCATGCTGCTTCGTTCTGCAAGCTGTGTTGTTTATTTATCCTGGCGAAATTTTTCAGTGACCATGGTTGCATAACAACTCATGCGGTTGAACGTAGTAATGGATGATATTGCTTTCTATGGTGATGCATGGATATTGTACTAATTTTAAGCTCATGCAGGAACAGGATGTTATGCATCCCATTATTAATTGTATTAGAAAGGGGAAAAGGTATTTGTGGTACTTCTTGTGAACCTGTTGCTTTTTTTAATATCACTAATGATGGCTGGGGATAAGTTAAATGGTGGAGTTTCTTTCTATAAACTGTTGCTCATCCTGAAAAATGCTATAACCTGTGCACATAATATTCCCAACTCTTCACTGGTTATTCTTCACATAAAGTTTACTGTATTGTTACTTTTTTCCCCTTGTCTTTTCTTTTCTGTGTGTCCTGGCTCCTGTTTGACTTTCTCCAGGGTTTCATATATCAATTTCAAATTGGCATGATGCCTTACTCCTGACTGGTTTTATTCTTTCGTTCTCAATGTACATTTAATATCTCTTTGCAGGCTTTTGGTACATTGCTTTGCATTATACACCATATCTTCTTCTGCTTGTCTCCTTCTATACTTTGTAAGGACTATAACAGGGTATTGTTCTTCTGGTTTTGAAGCAAGAGTGAATAATTAGAAGTCCTTCGGTTTTTTATGAATATCTTTTGTTGTTTCTTTCTACTTCCCTGCAGGAATACAAAAACATCACAAAAATGAGATTGGCACAATTGCTGACTCTTTTTCCAACCCAAGTCACTTTACCATACTTCTTGAAGCAATTTCTTGGGGATGCGTAATGGGCTATGACTATCATATAGTGATTGTCTCCAAATTCTTAACTTCTTTGTACCCTTGATGCTATTTGTCTTACCAAATGGTTTATCACCCAGGAGCCATCAGGAAATTGATGGTGAGAGTTTAAATAGATTTGGTGATGAATCGTTATGCATATAAGAATTGACTCGTTTGTTTAGGGTTCGCTTCCGCATTACTGTTAGACGGTGGTGTGACCAGACATGGATGGCGAGTTCGCAGAGGAGAGGCTCTTTCTTTATGGGCTTCCAGTACCTCCGATGTCCGCTGCCGTCGTGCGACTCTTTGGGCTTGAGCTTTTTGGATGGTTTCGTGTTATTGTATTATGTGAACAGGATTGAGATTTCTTTTGATGATGTCCATCATTACGGCTCTCTGTTTTATATTATTCTTACCGTTTTGATGACGGGGAAATTTTTCTTCTGATTCATGTTCAATGCTGCCTTTTTTAGATTGATCCATGCTACTTTTCAATCTTTTGGTGATTTTGCAGCGTTCATTTGAACAATCATGTGTCATCCTCCTTATGCAGATACAGAGATTGATTGAATGCCTCTTTGTTTCATTACTTAGCTACTATTTTTGTGCTATTTTTTTTCCCGTCCTTTTTCTAAGCATTTACAGGTCTAGTATCATGATTTGACCATGCAATTCTTTACCATCAACAAGGGAAAATTATATACGCATAACCAACTGTTAAGCCTCCCTTAGCTCCAGAAATTTAATGTTTTGCCCTAGCTTCTGTTAATTTTTCTCATATGTGTTTTCAGGTAGTCACCCTTTCCCTGCTGGTGATCAACCATAAAACTGAGCTTCGGGGTAAGTAATGGTTTTACGATTAGGGCGTGTTACAGCAGGGGGAAAAGAAATAACTAATTTTTATATTTGATTAATGGTTTTTTGTTCTGGTTGTTGGAGCATTTTAATGAACGGAGAAGAATGAAAATTTGTGGATTCGATTTTGTTCTCTGCATGAATGAGGGTCTATTCATTTTGCTTATGTGTTTTCACTTTTCTGGTATTCACCCTTTTCCTGCTTGTGATAACCCGTGAAACTAAGCTGTAAGTAATGGTTTCATGATTAGGGCGTGTTTCAGCAGTGGTGAAAAGAAAACCATAATTTCATGATTAGCCTAAGAATAAAGTTGCAATTGTAATTGCCTATTCCACCTTTAGTTTCAGCTCTAAAAATCTGAATTGATGAGAATGAATGCCAGCTTTGACAACTTATTCGTAGCATTTTGAGTATATATTTGTCAATATATATGGAATCTACATATATGAGGTCATTGGTTTTCTCAAGCAAAAAGTTTGGAGGAGCATACCAATGCTTTAGTATGTTGCTGAGCTATAGGCTTTTACTTCAGCTGCAGTAGCTTTATTTGTCAACAAGTTTCTTGTATAAAGCTGGGAAAAGAGTAGGTATACATGAGTTATACAGAGTGACGTGACATGTCCAGTGAGGATGTACGCGAAAGTGCTTTCTGCTGCGTATGTTGATGCTTGTCCGTACTTTATTGGCATGATTAGGCTGTCTGGTACTTGTAGTAAGTGAATCTGCTTAGAATGTTTTGAATTGTATATGGTTTATTTGGTTGTGAAATCAGGTTATGGAAACCATTTGCAATATATCGAATTTTTGTTGAAATTCTCCATCCCTTGCAATAACTAATCTTCTTAAAACATAATAAATATAATATATATAAGGAAACCATTTGCACTCACCTAAAATTATTTCTTCTTTTTCCATGGGCAGTTGTACATTCAAAGCATGCCTTGCATCGCACAGCAATAAATTGCTAGTATATATATAAGCTTCCATTTCCTCCACCGCCACAATCAACCAACCCCAATTAATATAAGGACGACCATATCATATTTCCTTCAAAGTGTTTAATTTTATGGCTGACAAGTACTGATCATTGCATGAGGAGCTAGCTAGGTCGTCCACATTATGGTGATCAAATTAAATCGGAAGCAAAGAAATCTAGATTGAGAGATAATCTACATGATGGATGGTGCCTGGCTCGATCTCAAAACCATGTTAAACGCCTAGCTAAGACAACATAGTATTTCGTTCATATTTATAGCTTTAGAATTAAGCACAGGCCCGACTAAAGCGCATGTGCGAGATCGATGACCTATTGAATAGGCCCCAAAAATTTGGGGTTCATTTTTGAAATTTATTTTATTAATAGATTAAAGTTTTAAAAAATAGAAAGAAAAAAAAAAATTATCCACTTTGGGCCTAAAATTTGGTTAATGATCTAAAAATAAATATAATGCACTTAGTTGATAAATTTGCTTCTAAAAATATTACTTAAAAGATTGCTCTTTTCAAGTAGAACATTATTGTTTTTTTTTTTTTTTTTTTCTTCCGTTGTATTTTTTCTTACTTTTACTCATTTGTAAATAACTATGAATACTGATAGGCAACCTTTCTGATTAAATTGTTTATATTTCAAACTTTTTATTATTATTATTATATAGTTTTAGTTTTACAAATAAGTTTGAAATTTGTAATTAATGCTACTAGCAAAATTACGGATTCAATTACAAAATGTACTGTGGTAGCTAAAGAATTTGCTACATGGTGCTAGTGTAAACCCGACATGGTCTCCTCTTGTAATTAATATAAGGAGACATGCAAAGCTTCCAAAAGCCCCCTTTTATAGGCTGCTGAAAATGGTATGTATTAGATGGTGTCGAAAGACCAAATGCGTGTAGTGGTGGACTGCACAATGATTTTTTGGCTGCTTGGATCGATGTGTATATATGCATTTTGATATCTTGCACAGAGTGCGGTATTTCCTTGTGATTAAGTGATTAGTTAAAGGTTTAATTTATGGAAAATGTGGAATTAACTGCTAAAAACAATGATTTTGTGTAAAAATAATTAATTGTGATCTCATTCATGACTTTATGCATTTTAATGAATTTTGTTGTGAGATTGCATGATTTTAGGTGTTTTTAGCAAGCTTAAGGAAAAAGGACCAAAAAGAAGTCAATTGGAGCTCAAAAACTCGGAAAACAGAAGACGGAAGAAGGATCGCACGGCGAATCGACCGCGCAACCGAGCGCACGACGAGAGGCAGGCGCGCGGTCTGGGCAGGACCGCGCCAGGACCGCGCCAGGACCGCGCGGGTTGCGGAGGATGCCCAAATCTTGGGCTGATTTCGGGTGATTTCGTGTATCTTCTGACTGATTCATATCTTCTGTTATCCAGTCTATAAATAAAACGTCTCCAAGCCAGTTGAGGGTTCCGAATCTGAAATTTAAAAATCCCAGAAAATTCATATCTTTTCATCATTCATCTGGGAGACGAGAAGAACAAGTTGAAGGCGATCCAGTGGAGATCTACACCGGACTTTCTTCACCATTATTGTCACAAAATATGTTTTCTTTTATTATTATTTTGCGTTTTTGTGACATTATGCTAGGCTAATCCCATTGTTTGGGGAAACCTAGATTTTGACATTGTTGATGTTTGCTTTTGATTTATGAATTTCGTTAATTATATGTTAATTTGTTCAATTCTTATGGGTGTTTGGTGAGACCGAAAGGAGATCTGAACTAGGGCTTTATATTGTTTGAGTGGTTGAAAAATACTTAAGCAAAAATAATTGAACAAATTAATTCTAATAATTGGTAACTTGAAAAAGAGCCAAAATTGTTAGAACCCACTTAGGATAATCACTAGCCGGAGGAAGTGCATGTCATTAAAACCGAGAGGTTTCTAAATTGTGATAATTCTAAGTAGGCATAATAATTAATTAAAAATTGGATTTTTATAAACAATAGCGAAGTTTAGCAACAATTGAAAGATCTAGGGATCCCCATTCATCATCTAGTGCATAAATCAATCATCATTCTTCTTTTATTCATTAGTTGGAACTTTTAATTATTTTATTTTAATTGCAATTTTAGGAATTTAGATAAACCAACTTAATCGCATTTTAATTTTCGTCGCTACTTGAATTTAGTAAATTATAGCAATTCATTGTTCCCTGAGGATTCGACCCGGTTTCACCGGATATTACTTGGACCGTACACTGCGGGTTGTGTTGGAAAATATTCCACACACCAAGTTTTTGGCGCCGTTGCCGGGGAACGGTGGTTTTTGTTATAGTTTATTGAATTTTTGTGGTCTCTTCCTTATTTCTTCTTTATTCTTATTTTTTTTATTTTATTTTTATTTTTATTCACTCCTTGATTTTCTGTTGTTTCAGGCTCTAGTTTATGCCCAGAAGAGCTCCGCCAGAATTCGAGTTTGATCCAGAAATTGCTAGGACTGAACGTAGAATTAGGGCAAGGAGAAAATTAGTGTTCACCATGAACGGGGGTGATAATGAGCGTGAGCGACAGGAACCCAGGGGAGCGGATATACCCAATCTGCAGGAAGGTGTTGGTGAGAATGCTCCCCGACCAGCACCTTTGACTCTCAGGCAGCAGATGCAACCAGCTGGGCAAGTTATAAATGATCCAATGGTGAGACCTAGGCCAAACATACCTTTCGCCATAAACCCTTCCTTCATTACCATGGTTCGGCAGGAGCAGTTTGGGGGTAGTGCCAGTGAGAACCCCAATATCCACCTATACCATTTTAGGAATCTTTGTAGTACAGTGCACATTGCAGGAATGACACAAGAGGAACTCATGATGCAGTTGTTTCCCTTTTCATTAAGGGATAGGGCTGAAGCATGGTTCCAGTCAATTCCTGCAGGGTCCATTCGTACTTGGGATGAGATGCTGCAGAGATTTATGACTAAGTTCTTCCCACCCTCGATGATCATTAAGCTTAGGGATCAAATTAAGACATTCAAGCAGAAAGGACATGAGACAGTGATAGATGCATGGGAGCGGATGAGGGCGAACATTAGGGCGTGTCCCCAACATGGTTTGTCTGAGGCAGAGATTCTTTATGCATTTTATCAGGGTCTGACTCCTGGAGATAGGCAGTGGCTTAATGGGACATCAGGGGGAACCTTTATGGATAGGACTGCAGAGGATTGTAGGAGGATTTTGGATGCCTTAGCTGAAGATGAGGAGTTGTGGGGGAATGGTGAGAGGAATGTCCCTACCAAGTTAGGAGAGATTGGAGCATTGAAGGAGGTTAAGGACGAGCTAGCTATGGTAGTAGACAGACTAGGATGCATGGAGATAGCCCTGAATAAGGTAGTTGTTCCAGTTCCTGGGAAGCCTGTACAACCAGTTCAAGCGGTTCAGACTGTTACATGTCAGTATTGTGGTGGACCTCATCAGTCCTACACATGCCCGACTGCAACAGCTTCTGAAAATCAAGGATATGAAGAAGTGCAGGATGTTCAGTATGTGCAGAACCAAAGGAGACCCATAAACCCACATACAAACAACCCACCATTTCAGCAGGGACCGCCAGGATTCTTTCAGCAGAATAGGCCTTTCTACCCACAGCAGCAGCAACCTAAGCAAGTCCCCAATCCTGCTTCTGATCCGACTTTGGGACTTCTTCAACAAATTTTGGATAGCCAAACTCAGACATCCAAGGAGATCAAGACTTTTGTAGCCCGAACTGAGGACTACATGGCTAGGAATGATGCTGAGTTAGCCAATATTAAAGCTGGGCAAAGGAATTTGGAACAGCAAGTAGGAAACTTGGCTGCA
Organism: Hygrophila difformis; assembly: GCA_030278955.1. Taxonomy (NCBI): domain Eukaryota; kingdom Viridiplantae; phylum Streptophyta; class Magnoliopsida; order Lamiales; family Acanthaceae; genus Hygrophila; species Hygrophila difformis. Next base: position 57,002,203 of record JAOANR010000009.1, read on the forward strand.
CAATTAGCACAGAGAGCTCAGGGTACACTACCTAGCAACACTGAATTAAATCCAAGAGAGAGGTGCCAAGCCATCACTACTAGATCTGGACTTACTACTAAGGACCCAGTGCCTAGACATCTGCAGATTGATGAGGAGGAGCCTGAAGAGACACAGAAAGACCATGCAGACAAGGAGCCTGAGAAGAAGAAAGCGGTGGTGGAAACTCAACTTCCCAAGTTGCCTTTTCCACGACGTGCACAATCGTCTGCTGATGATAAAAGTTTCAGGAAGTTTTGCGAAATTTTTAGCAAATTAGAAATTAATATTCCTTTTATTGATGCTTTAATGAATATGCCTAAGTATGCAAAATTTCTTAAGGATATTGTGTCTCGAAAGCGTAAACTTGATAGTGGGTTGGTTTCTATTTCAGGGGAGTGCAATGCTTTATTGGAGAAGCCATTACCAAGGAAGATGAAAGATCCAGGGAGGTTCACCATCCCTTGCACCATTGGAGGAGAAGAGTGCAAGGATGCCCTGTGTGATTCGGGGGCTAGCATCAATTTGATGCCCATGTCATTGTATAAGAAGTTGGGACTTGGAGAAGTGAAACCAACAAGGATGATTTTGCAACTGGCAGACCTTTCTCAAAAAGCACCGTTGGGTATTTTGGAGGATGTGTTGGTAAAGGTTGATAAATTTATTTTGCCGGTTGATTTTGTAGTACTTGACATGGATGAGAAAAGAGAGGTACCACTGATTTTAGGAAGTCCATTTTTAGCTACTTGTCATGCCTTAATTGATTATAAAAATGGAGTGGTAACCCTTAGAATTGGAGAAGAAACAGTGACATTTAATGTGAACAATATGGTTAAACAATCTTCTCATGCATCTGAAATTAATTTAATTGATTGTGTTTATGATGATTGTGATAGTGAGTTTAATGATGATTTTTGGGAGGAATGTGAGAATTGGTTGCAGGAACAGGAGGAGGAAATTAAGACAGCTGAATTGGTGCATAGGGTGTCAAAATTGGACCCCAATGGTCAAATTCGGGTACAAGACAGCTCAAAACAGCTTCCAGCACGCGAAACGAAGCCAGAACGCGAGGTCAGCGCGCGAAATGACGAAGCCGCGCGCACGTGGCGCGAGGCGAAACTCGACCGCGGAGCCACCGCGGCCGTTTCCGAAACGGCGCGGTACCCGCGCGGTCTGGGCGCAGACCGCGCGCCGAGCGCGCGGACAGAGCAGAGACTCTGTTCTGAGTCCGCGTGCTCGGTTTCCGACAGGGAGTCTTCTTCCCCTCTTTTGGCTCCTTCCTTACCTGTTCTTACACCTTTATTACCATCAATTCAATCTCCACCTGAGCTTAAATTGAAGGAACTACCAAGTCATCTTAAATACTTATTTCTGGGATTGAATGACACACTTCCTGTTATTATTTCTGCAGGGCTTTCAAGCGAACAGGAATGTGCATTGACTGAGGTGCTGAAGAGACATATTCGGGCTATTGGATGGACCATTGCAGACATTAAGGGCATTAGTCCTAGTGTTTGCATGCACAAGATTAGACTTGAAACGGACATGCAACCAGTTAGACAACCGCAGAGACGGTTGAATCCACACATGCAGGAGGTAGTCAGAGCTGAGATAGTAAAACTATTAGATGCAGGAATGATTTATGCTATCTCAGACAGTGAGTGGGTGAGCCCTATCCATGTAGTACCTAAGAAAGGGGGTATCACAGTGACAGAGACTGAGGATGGGGAGTTAGTAGCATCTAGGCCAGTTACGGGGTGGAGAGTGTGTATTGACTATAGGAGATTAAATTCTGCCACGAGGAAAGACCACTTCCCATTACCTTTTGTGGATCAGATGTTGGAGAGGATAGCCGGCCATGATTTCTACTGCTTTCTGGATGGGTATTCGGGGTATAACCAAATACCCATCGCTCCAGAGGACCAGGATAAGACGACATTCACTTGTCCATATGGCACTTATGCATATCGCAGAATGCCATTTGGCTTGTGCAATGCCCCGGCCACCTTTCAGAGATGTATGATGGCCATCTTCTCAGATTTATTGGAGCAGGCGATTGAGATTTTTATGGACGATTTTTCAGTATTTGGAAAGTCGTTTGAGGGATGTCTGCATAATTTAGAGTTGGTCTTGGCTAGGTGTGAGGAGTCTAGTTTAGTCCTAAACTGGGAAAAGTGTCACTTTATGGTCCGTGAGGGGATAGTTTTGGGACATAGGATCTCAGGGGAAGGGATTGAAGTAGACCGGGCTAAGATTAGTTTGATTGAGAAGTTACCACCGCCAGTTGATGTTAGAGGAGTGAGAGCTTTCTTGGGACATGCAGGGTTCTACAGGAGGTTTGTAGAAAAGTTTGCAGATGTTGCCAGGCCTCTTTCTGATTTGACTTGTAAGGATGTCCCATTTATCTTTGATGATAAATGTATGACAGCCTTTGAGACATTGAAGAAGAGACTGACAACAGCTCCTATTATTCAGGCTCCTGATTGGACTTTGCCATTTGATTTGATGTGTGATGCCAGTGACTATGCGGTTGGAGCTGTTCTGGGCCAGAGGAAGGATAGGAAGATGCATGTGATTTATTATGCATCAAAGGCACTTAATGGAGCACAAAGGAATTATTCTACTACTGAGAAGGAATTTTTAGCTGTGGTGTTTGGATTTGAGAAATTTAGATCTTACTTGGTAGGGTCTAAGACATTTGTCCACACTGATCATTCTGCTATCAAGTGTCTGACTGCAAAGAAGGAGAATGCAAAGGCTAGATTTATTAGATGGACTTGTCTTCTGCAGGAGTTTGACTATGAGATCATTGACAGAAAAGGGACTGAGAATCTTGTAGCTGACCATTTATCCAGAATCAAGCCTGAGAAGGAGGAGCATGATTGGGAGATTCCTGATTCTTTCCCTGATGAGCATCTTTTTGCTATTCATACTCCTGACCCTTGGTATGCTGATGTTGTTAATTATTTGGTTGCAGGGTATGTTCCTACTCATCTCCCACCACATCAAGTGAAGAAATTCATGAGGGATGTCCACATGTATCACTATGATGATGGAGAGCTATTTAGGTTGTGTTCGGACCAAGTGCTTAGGAAGTGTGTCCATGAAGATGAAATTTTAGACATCCTAGCACAGTGCCATTCTTCACCAGTTGGAGGACACCATGGAGCTAATCGCACTGCATTTAAGGTATTACAATCTGGTTTCTATTGGCCTAACATATACAAAGATGCTCGTATTTTTGTGCAGGCATGTGACAAGTGTCAAAGGCTTGGTGGAATTGGACCTAGGGATGAGATGCCCCTAACGAATATTCAAGAAGTTGAAATTTTTGATGTTTGGGGTATCGATTTCATGGGTCCCTTTCCATCTTCATATGGAAATCAGTACATTCTAGTTGCAGTGGACTATGTGTCCAAGTGGGTGGAGGCCTTAGCCATGCCAACCAATGATTCGAAGAGGGTGATTGCTTTTCTCAAGAAGCATATTTTCACTAGATTTGGAGTGCCTCGTGCTATTATCAGTGATGGTGGTACACACTTCAAGAACAAGTGGTTGGAGGCGGTCCTAGTCAAGTATGGGGTGAAACATAAAATTGCTACACCATATCATCCCCAAACTTGTGGACAAGTGGAAGTGAGCAACCGAGAGCTTAAACATATTTTGGAGACTACTGTCAAACATACAAGGAAAGATTGGGCAAATAAGTTGGATGATGCACTTTGGGCATATCGCACTGCCTACAAAACTCCTTTAGGTATGTCTCCTTTTCAATTAATTTTTGGTAAAAGTTGTCACTTACCTGTGGAGGTCGAGCACAAAGCCTTTTGGGCTACTCGGCTTGTCAATTTTGATTTAGCAGCTGCAGGAGAAAAGAGAAGAGAACAATTGCTAGAGTTGGAGTATTGGAGAGCTGTGGCCTATGAGACTTCAAATTCTTACAAGGATAGGACCAAGATGGTTCATGATAGGCGATTGAGGGCTAAGCAATTCAATGAAGGGGAAAAAGTCCTTTTATTTAATTCCCGACTAAGATTGTTCCCAGGCAAGTTGCGTTCTAAATGGTCTGGTCCTTTTATTATTTCTAAAATTTTTCCTTCTGGTGCAGTTGAGCTGAATGATGGAAGCACAAAGTTCACTGTGAATGGACATCGATTAAAGCCATATATGGAATTAGCATGTCGGTCCATTGAGTCATGGAGACTTGAATAAAGAGCTACATAGGGTGTCTGGCTGTCGACGTTAAATGCAGCGCTTCCGGGAGGCAACCCGAGTGTTTTTCAATTTTTATCTAGTTTTAGTTTTTAGTACTTTAGTTTTAATTTTTTATTTTGGATTTAATTGGTGAATTTTCTTGGCAGGAAGTGGTGTAGAACTGAATTGAAAAGCAAGGATGGAACACAAAATTTCGCACACATAATATTTCAAGGGGCATTTTGAAGTGTTGGGCGTGGCCACGCCTAAGGGATTAAATTACACTGAAGTTGACATGCGCGGTATGGACGAGTACATGCGTGGCCATTTTCCACCGCATTTTCCACCATCGGATCAGTGATACTACGGTTTTTCTTTCTTTCTTTTTATTTTTATTTTATTTTTATTTTTATTTTTATTTTTATTTGGAGTCTATGTCTAGGATGTAGAATTTATTATTATTGTTATTTTTAGTTTATTTTTAGGACTATGTTTTTATTTGGGGTTGTATTATGTTATATTTTGGATCTTTTATCTTATGACCCTATGCATGTTATGTGTTTATTTTCGTGTCATGTAGTATCACTGATTTGGATTATGTGCTTGATATGTGTGCCTTGGTTATTTGCTTAGTCATTGAGGACAATGCCAACCTTTAGTGTGAGGATGGGGGATACCCCAAGTTCATGATACATTGCTCACTGCACGTCACCACTAGTAGTTGTATTTTTGTCTAGGAGTTGAACTTGACTGAAAACTTATGAGAGTAGATTGATTAATTCAGTTTAAATGAGTCCCCTCATGCTACATAACCATTAGGTGAAACCAAAAAGCCCTTGGGTGAGAATTTTGGCCTTACTTTTTCTTGATTGTGTGATCCGGGCATGCTTGTGGAATTATTTATTTGTGATTATAATGCATGTGATTACTACTGGGATTTTGATGAGGAATATGATATAGGCACCTAGAAGCTCATGGCCTAAACACTTCCTACCTTTCACATATTTATCTCTAGGGAAGCCCCTCTGAGCCTATTAGCTTGTTTCTTTGATAACCCACTATATTTTCCTCACTAGCCACGCATTTTTATAAGCCTTCAGAATTTAAACCCGTGGAACAAGTGAATTTTTTTAGTGGTACATTTGGCATGTGGTAATTTTTTGGGGAAGCCTTAGAAGAAAAATTCTGTGAAAAGAGATGGAAGAATAGGAAGGAAATTTCTTGAGAAGAGTATAGTGCCTACATTTTGCTATTGTTGAAAAAAAAAAAAGCATGTGAAGAAAAAAAAAAAAGAAAAAGAAAAAAAAAAAAGAAAAAAAAAAAGAGAAAAGAAGAAAAGTGGATTTATATAGCTTACACAGTTGTTCCACTGACAAAGAGTTTACACTCTAAGTCAAGAACAACAAGAGTTGAAGTTCCGTCTGCACTATTTGGATAGTGGGATTCCTCTAAATAAAACTGTAGAGTTATGTAAATCCACCAAAAAAAGAAAAGAAAAAAAAAAAAAAAAAGAGAAAAAATACAATAGCAATTTATGTTGGGCACATACTACTACATTTTTATGCATTGAGTTGAGCTCTTGATGCGATGTTATGAGGCATCATATTTGTCATATTTGGGTATGTGGGATCATTTTTGGAGGCGTATTGGCAGTTGAAGAACTTGTTCCACTTTTGTTAGCCTACTTTATCCATATTTTCCTACCTCATGACCCTAGCCCCGTTACAACCATTTTAAAGACCTATTGATTCCTTATGAGAAATCCTAAGTTGGTGATTATGTGATTGTGTTACAAATTTATACTGATACTTGCATTGCCGTGGTATTGAGTGATTTTTTTTTTCCCTGATCATATATGAGAGCACTTCATACACTTATATATATTTTCTTGTGCGATCTTGGTGAGGGTTGAGCTAAGTGGAAGTGTTGGTATTGAGGGGACAAATGAGAATTTGGTTTTGACATCTGCTTGAGTTTGTGATTGGTTGGAGTTCGACTTTTAGACATTTTGGTGGCTATTATGTGTGTTGGACATTGCTAGGTCTTAGTTTTACCTTATTCGGGGACGAACAAGACTTAGTGTGAGGATGTTGATATCTTGCACAGAGTGCGGTATTTCCTTGTGATTAAGTGATTAGTTAAAGGTTTAATTTATGGAAAATGTGGAATTAACTGCTAAAAACAATGATTTTGTGTAAAAATAATTAATTGTGATCTCATTCATGACTTTATGCATTTTAATGAATTTTGTTGTGAGATTGCATGATTTTAGGTGTTTTTAGCAAGCTTAAGGAAAAAGGACCAAAAAAGAAGTCAATTGGAGCTCAAAAACTCGGAAAACAGAAGACGGAAGAAGGATCGCACGGCGAATCGACCGCGCAACCGAGCGCACGACGGGAGGCAGGCGCGCGGTCTGGGCAGGACCGCGCCACGACCGCGCCAGGACCGCGCGGGTTGCGGAGGATGCCCAAATCTTGGGCTGATTTCGGGTGATTTCGTGTATCTTCTGACTGATTCATATCTTCTGTTATCCAGTCTATAAATAAAACGTCTCCAAGCCAGTTGAGGGTTCCGAATCTGAAATTTAAAAATCCCAGAAAATTCATATCTTTTCATCATTCATCTGGGAGACGAGAAGAACAAGTTGAAGGCGATCCAGTGGAGATCTACACCGGACTTTCTTCACCATTATTGTCACAGAATATGTTTTCTTTTATTATTATTTTGCGTTTTTGTGACATTATGCTAGGCTAATCCCATTGTTTGGGGAAACCTAGATTTTGACATTGTTGATGTTTGTTTTTGATTTATGAATTTCGTTAATTATATGTTAATTTGTTCAATTCTTATGGGTGTTTGGTGAGACCGAAAGGAGATCTGAACTAGGGCTTTATATTGTTTGAGTGGTTGAAAAATACTTAAGCAAAAATAATTGAACAAATTAATTCTAATAATTGGTAACTTGAAAAAGAGCCAAAATTGTTAGAACCCACTTAGGATAATCACTAGCCGGAGGAAGTGCATGTCATTAAAACCGAGAGGTTTCTAAATTGTGATAATTCTAAGTAGGCATAATAATTAATTAAAAATTGGATTTTTATAAACAATAGCGAAGTTTAGCAACAATTGAAAGATCTAGGGATCCCCATTCATCATCTAGTGCATAAATCAATCATCATTCTTCTTTTATTCATTAGTTGGAACTTTTAATTATTTTATTTTAATTGCAATTTTAGGAATTTAGATAAACCAACTTAATCGCATTTTAATTTTCGTCGCTACTTGAATTTAGTAAATTATAGCAATTCATTGTTCCCTGAGGATTCGACCCGGTTTCACCGGATATTACTTGGACCGTACACTGCGGGTTGTGTTGGAAAATATTCCACACACCACATTTGTAAAACGCAGTTATTATTTCATTATTACGTTTTAAACACAATAATATAGTAATAATTTGGTTTGATTTATACACTTAATTAGTGTACAAATTAAACAAGATTAACATAGTAATTAAATAGTCAAATTCTAACTCGATGGTATGGCACTAGATCTTTGTGAGGAAGGGCAGTAATATATAGAGATAAAGAATTTTTTAGGCCATCAATAGGCAGGTAATTCACTTTTGGGCCACTAAAGATTGAATTATGAAATTAGGCCACAAATAGGCATTCGGGCCGGTTTTATAGGCCAAATTGACCAAGTCAATGCCACAATGGGCCGCGTGTGCGTCACGCGCTACCACTCTTCACGCGATGGCCTAAAAGCGAAAATTGTCTCCTGTTAGTGGCCTATTTTAGTTTTTTTTTTTTTTTTTTTTTTATTTTTTTTACTTTTTTTAAAATTAAAATAAATATTACTCTATCGGACAATTATCCAACCATGATTTCGAGACCAACTACTAAAATAAAGCTGCACATTTTGGCACACAATATGTGCATTTCCATCGGAGACCCAAATTTCTTCTGATCTTCAATTTTATTTCACTTTCCTGGGTGGGTAGAGAACACCTATTTATCTGTTTCCATTTATTTTTTTATTAAATTTTTACTACTTATTTTATTATATTTCATTTAATATAAATATGATAAATGGTGGGTAGAGAACCTTTTTTTTTGCCTAAAAACCTATAAAGGGTGGTGGGAGCCCATGCCAGAAAAAGGAAGGGATAAGGGCGGGGTGGAGAATCGAACCCCCAACCTATAAGTTGAGAGTCGAGGGACTTGACCACTAGGATAAGTTTCCATCCCCTTTAATATAAATGAATTCATTCAAATTAATTTATTTTTTAGATTTAATTTATTTAATTTAATTTTATGTTATACTATAATTTAATTCTTGAAGTTATTATTATTAATAATACAAATAATTTTATTTATTATTTGGTCTTTTTTTTTACATTTTCAATATATATTTATTTTATTTTTATTTTAATGAATATTTATTTCGTGTTGGGGTATTTTGAGCACGATATTTTATGTGGTCATAGACAGTATTTAATGTAGGATATATTAGTATTTGATGCGGTAGATTTGATAATTAATATTTATTATTACTATAATGAAAACGAGACAAAAACGTTGGAACAGAGAAAAATGGAAAGTGAGGCAAAAATAATGGAACGAATGGAGTAGTATTTATTTAAATTACAAAAAAGTAAAACAGACCACCAAAAGGAGATAATTTCCACATTTGAGCCATCGCGTGGCGAGTGGGTTACACGTGGCCCGTTTTAGTGTGATATTGGTCAAATTGGCCATAAATTAGGCCCGAATGCCTATTGGTGGCCTAATTTCATAATTCAATCTTTAGTGACCCAAAAGTGAATTACTTGCCTATTGATGGCCTAAAAAAATATTTATCTCTATACTAGAGACTAGACTCTCCAGTGTACGTGTTTAAGGTGGCTTGAGGGTACGGTGCTAACAATAAATATATTTATATAAATTGTTCAAATTTATCTTTACTTAATAGTATATGTATACAAAGTGTCTTATATTTTTTTGGTGAAAAAAGTGTCTTATATTTGCGTATTTATTATAAAAAAAAAAAAAACTATAAGGATTTCATTGTCCATGCTGATACTCGAGGGATTAGTCTTGGGTCCACTCCAATGTGGCATGTGGATACCCGATTTCACCAAAAAAAAAACTACAATGAAGCATTATTAAATCATAGAAGTATTAATTAATCTACGAGCATCCTATGCATTATACTCCTATTACACATCTAAAAATATTAATTTTAAAAATTTATTTACATTATTTATACAATTATAAATGTAAAAATATAAAATGGGTCAGGGTTGGGGTTTAGAGACAGTAATTTTATAAAACTATTAACCTGCACGCAACTTTTGGGAGCTTTTGGTATCTTTAGCTTTTATTTTAAACAAAAGCCCCGTTCTTCACACTAGCTTTTGAGAGCTTATAGGAGCTTTTGGAAGCTTATTTTTAGAAGCTACCTCTAGTAGCTTTAAAAAATAAGCTGGTAGCTTATTGTTGAGCAATTACAATTTTAACCCAATAACCAACTCACTACCCAATAGTCTACATAAATGTTTGTCATTTTATGTCATTTCATACATTTTTTTACAGCTACAACTAGTTGTACAGAACACTTAAATAAAACTGACAGCTATAACCTCCTGCTATATATATTGGTTTCACAATAATGCTTTTCTAGTTCTAGTAGTTTCCTAAAACCCACAGGCCACAGCACAACTTCTTTTTTTTTTTTTTTTTTTTTTTTTTTTTTTTACCATTACATATTTCATATTTTTACAAATGGTCCTTTTCATTGTTTTCACATAAAAAAAAATAAATAAATAAAATTTGCTTATAGTAATTCTTCAAAAAGCATTCTTAAAAGTATTATTAATCATAACATTTAGGTTTTGTGACACTTTATTTCCCACTTTTAATTTAGCAACACCTAAACGTTGTTAATTAAAAAAACATCACTAACCAAACCGTAGATTGCCTCCAACATTCTATCATAAACCGTAAAGTATCCCACCAAACTTTATGCTACTATATCACGGGTAAGGACACAACTCAAGGATTATTATGTAGTGCAAAATTCTAGTACTACTACTACTGTTGACTGTTGTAATACAGCAGTTGATGTCATCCAAGTGGTAGACAAACAATTCGGGTGGGTACGGTCGAATGTATGTGTGCCAAGTGTATGTATGATCGTATCGTATCGTATCGTCGGGAAGTCAAAAATCGCCTGACACAACGGCAGATACACACATTAATATTCCCAATTGCCTGTTCCTGCAATTTCATTACCACCACTAGTACCAATTTTCATGAGCTTTCTCACCAACATTTATCAAAATCATTCAATGCTCCTCATCAATTCCAACCTCTCCTCCTCAACTTCCCAACCAGCAAGAACACACTTACCTGCCTTTAATTCACCACCACATTCAATTTCCATTCCAATTCCCACATTCCTCTATATATTTTCTCATCACATTTCTGCTCCATCATCCAAACACGTCCTTATATCCCCATAATACACACACTGCACTACTACTACTGCTGCACCATGACCAATTCTTCATTACAGAATCCCCTATTGATCTGCACATCACTTGTATTAGCAACTGTGGTGTGCCTTCTAACTGCTGCTGCTGTCGCCGCCGCCGCAGGAAAAGTCCCCGCGGTCATCGTGTTTGGGGACTCCTCCGTCGACGCCGGCAACAACAACCAGATCACCACGGTGCTCAAGAGCAATTTCCGCCCCTACGGCCGGGATTTCTTCGGCGGCCGCCCCACGGGCCGGTTCTCTAACGGGAGGATACCGCCGGACTTCATATCGGAGGCGCTCGGGCTGCGGCCCTTCGTGCCGGCGTACCTGGATCCGCAATACAACGTCTCGGATTTTGCCGCCGGCGTTTGCTTCGCCTCCGCCGGCACCGGTTACGACAATGCTACTTCTAATGTCCTTGTAAGTACATACGAACGTTACTGCTATCTGTTATTTTTTGTATTGTTCATGAGTTTATTTAGCTAAATGAAATTCATTACTCCCTCCGTCCCATTCCAAATGTCTTACTTACTATTTTTGGATGTCCCACTACAAATGTCTCCTTTCTATAAATAGAAATAATTTTCCCCTCCAACAACTATGTGGACCCCACCATATACTCACAAACCAACTCTACCTTAATTTCTGTGCCCAACAGTAACAAGACACTTGGAGTGGGACGGAGGGAGTATAATTTTATCATTAAATTATTAAAAGTAATTATACGTACAAAAGATTTGTTGGAGGAGGTTTGATTCCTACACCGCCCCTATTCCCACTATCCCATACTTCCTCCTCCTCCTCCTTCTTTTCTTTTCTTTTTTTTTTTTTTTTTTTTTTTTTTTTTTTAAGTTCTCAATTTCTGCGCAACACGCAATGCAATGCATATTTTTAATTATTAATATCTCAAATTATATACATGTAAAAATTATAAAAATTTGATATACTTAAACTACAGCAAGAATATACTTCCTCCGTATAATTATTACGTTTGACTTTTTTACACTATTCACTATTTAGGTTTGATTCAAATTTTTATCATAGTTATGTAAGAAAAAAATATAGTCAAGTGAGATCTTGTTAGATTCGTCTAATCTTGTAGTTTTAGACTATCAAATTTTTATAATATTTTATTGTATATAATTTAAGTTATTAATAGTTAAAAATGTATATTGGCATACGTACCGGGTGGGTGGGTCCGTAACAAAAATATTGAGACGGAGGTAGTAATAAATTGATTAGATGAATCAACAACATCTCACTTGACTTAAAAACAAATGGAGGGAGTATATAAATTGTGCAGTTAAAAAAAAAATCATCTTCTTTTATGAATATAATAAGAATTTATAACTTTCATAGTAGTATATGTGAATTTATGGCAAGAATATTTACAAATTTACCATTGCAGAATGTGATACCACTATGGAAAGAGATCGAATACTACAAAGAGTATCAAACCAAGTTGAAAGCCTACGCAGGCGAATCCAAAGCCAAATACATAATAAACGAGTCACTCTACATTATTAGTGCGGGCACTAATGACTTCCTCGAAAATTATTACACGCTTCCAAACACACGGTCCAAATACAAATCGGTAGACCAATTCCAGGACTTCTTGGTCGGTGCAGCCGAGAAGTTTTTGAAACAATTATACGCTTTGGGTGCTCGAAAAATGTCCTTGACTGGCCTTCCTCCAATGGGTTGCCTCCCGTTGGAGAGGGCCAGAAACTACGTCATTGGTAATGGAGATGGATGTTTCGATGGGTACAATGTTGTCGCCCTTGACTTCAACAAAAAACTCAACGGATTAGTTGAAAAATTGAATGGCGAATTGCAAGGGATAAAAGTCGTGTTTTCGAATCCTTATGGAGTCCTTATTAACATCGTCCGGAAGCCGTCACAATTTGGTAAGTTCCTTTATGTTCATTCTTCAAATTAATTCGACTTTATAATGATCGATACATTCAATGATTTTTATTGCAGGATTTGAAGTGGCATCCACTGCCTGTTGTGCAACAGGGGTTTTTGAAATGGGATATTTGTGTGATCAAATGAATCCATTTACGTGTTCGGATGCAAGCAAGTACGTATTTTGGGACTCGTTTCACCCGACCCAGAAAACGAGTGCCATCGTTGCGGATTTCTTGATGAAACATAGTTTGAAAGAATTTGTATGAAAAACATGTTTCATGATTGGTGCGAAATTGTTTGGCCCTATCTATGATATCATAAAATGGTGTGTGTTTGTATATCTAGGTTTTGTAAGAAGTGGGCGTTTCTTAGTGTATTGGATTTTGCTTTTGTTTGGTATTTGTATGAACTACAACAAATGTATTGTGGACTTGTGGTACTTGTTATGTTAGTTATATACTACATGAGATGCTACTATTTTACTCCTCTGTTGAGTTCAATATGTACCAACTTTTTGATGATGATAAGATAAAAAGTAATGAATCATTTTTTTTTTTTTTTTTTTTTGGCTTAACAGTATGCTAGAAAATAGGTGGTGGGGCCCATACTACGTAATTACAAATGGATAAAGGTGAGGAATAGGGGAATCGGGTGGGAATCGAGTTTGGGAACTTAACCACTTGGATAAGTGGTCAAGTACCAATCCCGAATCATTTTAATTTAGAAACCCATTGTGTTGCAATTCTTATTTTGTTCCTTTTCATTGAAGTTTCCCCATCACCAAATATGGATCATATAAATGCGAATCAACAAAATTCAACGGCCAAATAATTTAATTCACATTTGGCATATCTCCCACCAACCTAGTGAATTAATAAACCATGCACCCATATTTTGTTGAACCATTAAATGCCATGGCAAATATGGTCAATGATATCCCTACTTTTTGGTCTCATGTGCATTCATGTACATTATTATTGCAACATTGACATTAATAATGATAATAACGTTTAGTAAAAATAAGGTACAACAAATAAAATTTCACAAGGCATGCAGGTGAGGCGGTCTGGGCGGAGTAGGGTCTATTGAGGGTGAATGGTAGCTATGGAGAACTCAGAAATGGATTGTAGAAACAAAGAAAATGGGTATGTGAGGAAGATGACTGATGTAGGAGACAGGTAGAGGGGAAAAAAAAGATAGTATGATTTGGTTGCTGGCAACATGCTGCGATCGATGCTAGAGGGTTCGAAAAATGATGGGAACGTTTGAAAAAAAATTTGATAGATATTCAATTTTTTATGGAGATATATCATTTTTTATGAAGAAAGCATCATTTTGTAGATGCTGGCAAATCAAGCACCTTTACACGGGGGCGTAGAGCCCCACCTCTAAAAAATAAAAATAAAAATTATATTGTAGAATTGAATAACCCTAGATGTCCAGCCCTTCTCCCTTCCTCTAGCCCCACCTCCCCCTCCAGCCCCTCCACATATTTCATGAGCCTTCTCATCATCAAATCTAATTGAAGTTTAGGCTGACCCCATAATCTTATCATCCAGAAAACCTAGCTATGAATCCGAACATCTCTCCGTCAAATGCACCAACCATAGCCATTTTGCAATTGTAAATGAGAAGCTGTAGAGAAAAAAAATTAAGATCAAATTTGATGAGAAATTCTTATTATCCGAATTATTGTCAGTGAAAAATTATCTAATTTATCTTTTCATAGTTGGATTTTTTTTTTAAAAATGAATGTCCCCTTTGTTTAAACTTTGAAACTAACGGTGCGTTTGGTTAGAGAGATCTTGGATTGCCAGTGAGAATGTGATGGTTGAGAATGTCAGATTGCTGGAAATCTTATTTTTTGGTATTTTAAGATTATTGCGTTAGATTGGATTAGGAATCTCGGATTCCTATATGACATGAATAGACCATAATGCCCTTAATTCAAAATTATTACTGTACTTAATAGTTCACATGAAGTCTATTTCTGGGTCAAATTAATATGCAGCTCATTTATGGAGTAATAAAATCCTCTTTTTACTGTATACAATTTAAATTATTAATCTTTCAAAATATGTATCGACATGCATGAAAGTGGCAAATGGTTCAAATCCAAAAATACGGAATTAGTATAACTATTTAATATAGTAAAATCAATAAAAGTGTAGATTTTTTTTAATTTTTTTTATTTTTCAAGAGGTATCTTTTTTTTTTTAATAGATAAAAGTTAAGTTATATAAACGAATATTTTTGAATAATTGAAGTAATTAAAAATGATAATGGCTTATTTTTAAAAATCGAGTTTAATTTTTTAAAATTAAAACATTTGAGTAGAAATATGAAGGCTTTGATATGTCATTACTCATTCCTTTGATAATTTATTCTTTGACGTGGAATTATTAAAAGTTTTAGGGAGCAAACTGCAAATTGCACGGAACGATTGAACATGGTCTTTTACTCTTTTATCGGCTGGGAAATTCCCCGCCGTCGATTCAACGATGGACGTCCTCTTCAACACCATCAACGTTCGCGATCTTCTCTCCTCGCCGGAATCTCCCTCCTCGCCGTTGTCGGCGCCTGATCTCCGCCTCCTCATCTCCCGTCTCGACTCACACTCCATCCGGATCAAATCGACCGTCCAATCGTACCTCCTGTCGCACCACGATGATTTTGCTTCCCTTTTCGCACAGTGTGCCGACGTCGTTTCCAAGTCCGATCGCCTCTCCGACGAAGTTTCTTCGCTAGTGAATCTTATTTCCGGCCAGCCGATTGAGGCGGAAGTCGCGAGAATAGTCTGCGAGATTGTGGAGAAGAGACGGGAGGCCAAGGAGAGGAGGGAAATTCTCGAGTTTGTTGAGGCGGTTTTGGAATTGGATGGGAAACTGGGGGTTGTTAGGGATGATGTGAATACCGGGAGATTGGTTGAGGCTGCGAAGGGATTGAGGGAGTTAAAGGTGGCGCTTGGAGTGGAAGGCAATGGCGATAACGAAGCGGCGGCGGCGGAAGTTGAACCGGCGGTGTACGGAATACTGAAAAAGCGATGGGCCGATTCTTTTGAGGAGGTAATCCGAATTGTTTTTCCTTCTGCTACTTCTTGCTTATATTCTTGATGAAATTGATATCGGAAAATTAGGTTTGCTTTTGTTGTCCATTACTAGTGAGCAAATTGAAATTGGTTTTGTATTTAAGTCTACAATGTGGTGTGTCATTGGTGAAAGTAATTCTTCCAGTTGAGCATTGGGGTTCTTCATTCTTGATAAGGTGTTGATATATGATACATGGGTTTCTTTAAGAAGGATTGTCGCCCCTGCTACATGCTTCTAGGGTATGAATACAATTCTTCGAAAATGAGTTTTAAAGATTATATTAAAATTATGCATGATTACTAATATAAATCAGGCATGTTTCAACAGAAGAACAACTTTAGTTATGCATGATGTAAACTGACAAAGTATTATGCAATCGTTGTGAAACAGTTTGTATTATGTAAGAAATACTAGTAAAGTCACACATGCTTTCTAATGTAAATTAGATATGCTCTAACAAATGAAGATGTAAATTATAGTACATATAATATATAAACTGATAAACAAAACAAGTATCTATGATAAAATCATTGTGAAATTAGTTTGTGTAATGGTAAAAGTGCTTGAGATGTTATGTATTCATATTTCTACATCGATTGTTCATGCTACCAATACGGGTTCTCTTAGTTATTTATACATGGTTTCTAGACTTCCATTGACTTATGATGCCTCTAATAGTACCTCTTTGTATTTGAGATCAAATTTATCTTTTAGTATTCTGTAGTCTGTCACGTCCATTGAATAGAATTGTTAATAATTTTAGTGGAATTTTTATTTTTAACATTGTTGAGTAAATTATGGATTTGTTCTAGAACATAGGGGTTCTTCTGCTCTGCAGCAGGATAGTTTCTAGGACCCTACTTCTTCCATTCATTGCTACCAACTACCTTTTTATTACATGGAAACATTTCAAGTGAATTTTTAATACTCTCTCCGTCCCAATTGTATTGTCTCATTTCTTTTGGACACGGTATTTTAGGTAGAATGAGTTATTGTGTTAAATTGGAGTAAATAGTTGATGTGATGTTTGTTTGAAGGAGTAAAAATTTTCTAAATAAGGAAAATGTGACAATTGAAGTGGACGGACCAAAATAGAAAATGAGACATTTGAAATAGGACGGAGTGAGTATTTTTCAGTGATATTGAATAGTACCCCCTCCGTCCCATGTAAAATGAAATGTTTCTATAAATAGCAAAATGTTTAAATTTTGACTCCAGTACCATCAATAAATACAAATTCACTACCATCACATCACATACACTAATAAATAAATCAATTGAACTTTCAAAATTTCTGTTGTTAATAAATTCTGATATCTGTCTCACAACCATCACATCATACCAATAAATAAATTAAATAGTTAAATTTAAACCCCACACTATCACATTCACATCATACAAATCCCTGCAATTAAATCCATAACCCCTTTTGCATAAAATAACCGTGTCATCCTCCAAACTTTCCATCTCAAGCGGGACGGAGGGAGGAGTATCATAGTGATTTTATCCAGTATATGATTGTTGTTAGAGCCATTCATTTTGGATGTAGATTCAAGAGCTACTTTTGAAGTTTATGGAGAATGCTGTGAGATTCGAACAGGAAGATAATTCAGTTGTTGTGAAGCATCAAACAACTGAAGGCGAACTTGAGGGGCTCGAGCTTTATACAGTTTTGAAAGCGTTGGAAGTAAGTTAGTGTTAATTATACCAAACTTCACCCTGAACAGGAGCATTCTCAGCCTCTTCTTGTCTAATTAATGTGCTATTTTGCACGGTAATCTGTAGGTTTTAGGCATCCTGGATTATGGGATTGCAAAAGTTGCCGATTTGATTACTAAATATGTAATTACTCCAATAGTGACTTTTAGAGTGATCCCGTCAATTATAGAAGAAATCAATGAAGACTCTGGGCAGTTCCCAGGGGCAATTCTTAAGATGGTTTCATCAGGTGATCCTGAGGTACATTGTGAAGATGGCATCCATGATTATCATCCACATTTGTACTCGAAGTTCATACTGTTTACATATGCCATTTGATGAGTTTGTCCATAATTTGTAATTTCTTCTCTTTTTGACGTCTTAATTTGCAGGGGGACAAGTTAGACGGTGAATCTATGTATGCTAACATTGTTAAAGTTTTTGAATTTATCAACAAATTCATATGCTTTAACAATGGTTCTTGGATGCGCTGTTTTGGAAGATTGACTTGGCCAAGGATGTCAGAAATGATCATTTTAAATTTCCTCTCCAAGGTTGTCATTCAATTTTTTCCAGGATTCTTCATAGAAATAGAAGTAACAGAATTCAGATCAGTGACTAGTGAGATATTCTAATTTGACTATTTTGAATTCAGGTCGTACCTGATGATGCTTCCAAGTTGGCTGAGTTCCAGGTGATCAGAAAACTAACAGTTGATTTTGAGACAACTTTAAAGGAACTTATGTTCTTCCCTCCGTCAGACATCAAAGACGACAAACTGAGCAAATTTGCTGACAACGTGGAGGTTCACTTTGCCTCAAGAAAGAAAATTCAGATTTTGGCTAAGGCTAGGAGCATACTTTTGCAATCTAGTTTCAGCCTTCCTCAAGTGAGGACATAATTGGATCTTTACTTATTACTTCCTCCGTCTCGGTGTTTTTGTTACGGATGGTTTTTTTGGCACTATTCACTGTTTAACTTTGATTCGAATTTTTATTATAGCTATGTAAGAAAAAACATAGTCAAGTAAGATCTTGTTAGATTCGTCTAATCTTGTAGTTTTAGACAATTAACTTTTAACTTTTCATTGTACACAATTTAAGTTATTAACCATTAAAAATGTGTATCGGCATACGTGCTGGGTGGTCCGTAACAAAAAATAGTGAGACGGAGGAAGTATATGTTTGTTTCTTTATCCAACCAATATATTTCCATGCAGGATCGCGTTGCAAGACTTTCAAGGGTAAATAAAGAACAAATTACCGAAGGTATCCCTAATTCTGTTGTTCTGCTGTTCTCATCTGAGAAATGTGTCATATCTGATGCAGCTAGGCAACTAATGGAGCTTGTGCATCAGACCCTTAAGGTTAGTTAACCATGGATTGAAGCTACCCTTTTATGCTTTGAAGCTCCATGTTTAACTTCCCCGTGAAACATGGCTATCATTAAGTTATACTTCATCACAATGTATGGATTTGGTATCATTAGGTAGAGGCTGAGGGGAAATAAATACTTAGGGATTCAATTCTTCACATAGATTATAGATAGAGTGGAATAATGATTAGTTGGGTTGTTTGGTATCTTAGAGAGTTAAGAGGTCTTCCAACTGCTCCAAAATTGAACTGATAATTCATCGTGTTGAGTTTGAGCCACACCACCATTTTGACATTGCATTTTGCACATTATTCCCTTGTTTGTGTTAGATATTCTTACTAGAGTGATCTGTGCAGGATGTGTGCTTCTTACCGCCAAAAGTTGGGATGGAATTCTATCTCAGTGCTAGAAATGCCCTAATTCTCTATGAAGCTATTATACCTGTGAAGGTTAGTGGGGATAACCTTTGAAATGTTACAGATTTACAACTTTGCTTTTAGCCTTTTAGGATACTGTTTCATAATTTCAATTCTTTCAGTCAACCTTCCTAGATATGATGGCATTGCGATAGTTGAATGTATATGTGATTCTTTTGTTTCATGTACTCCTTTGAATGTCTTTAGCTTCAACGGCAACTTGATTCCATCAATCAGGCAGCTGTTCTCATTCACAATGATTGTCTATACCTATCTCAGGAGATTCTTGGGCTTGCATTTGAGGTATGCAATGGAATTTTATCATTTTGAATGACGCTGCTTCACTTACTTGAACATTACAAAAATACAAGTGGTTGGGTTTAGGTTTCTTGTTTATTGCTCTAGGGTCTAGGCACATCTTATTTTGGGCTGGCACAATCTGTATCATACTGTAACCCTTGCATTGTTTATAAAATGAATTTCGTGTTTTGTTTCAGATAATTTTGTTATGTCAATTGAAGGAATATAAGAGGCACTTTTAATTCCCAAAGAAGTGTTTCTGGTTTTGTTATGAGTGGTTCATAATCGTCTTATTTTGTTTTGAAGTATGATTTCCCGAATCACCGTGACTCATTTTTTTCATTTGCCTGTACTGCTTGAGTTGACAGTTTAAACAACAAAATGACATGTAGTCAGTAGTCACTCATGTTAATCATTCTTCTAAAATGACTATTTACAAAATAAGAAAAGAAAAAGGAAAAATGATACCAACTGAGTTGCTGTTAACATATACAGTAATGCACAATAGTAATTAATACTTCATTACCTCCCCATTCTCTAATTTTTCAGTATCGACCATACTTTCCTAGTTCAGTGAAGGAGCTAGCTACTTTCATAGACTTGGCCCCCAAATTTCAGCTCATGGCTGAAGAAGTTTTGCAGCGGTTAATTAAACTCATCATTTCTAATTTGAACAAGGTACATTTGGTAGATTCATTCAAATCTTCTGGGTTATCTTTTGCAGATTTTGAAATCATTCGATTCCATCTTATTATACTGCACTTCCCTTATTCGTAGGCTATTGATGGAGCTGATGGATTTCAAAATACCCACATGAGTAAGCAATTTGAATCTGCCAAGTTCTCAATTGATCAGGTATCACTGAGAAATTGGGTTTCTATAATTCTATTCACTCTGTAGCCCTGCCACATTATTCCTTTATATTCCAACCTGTTTTGAGTTCTTTTTTATGATCATTTATTAGTGTTGATGCTTATTATTGTGCCAGGTAGCATTTATAATTGAGAAAGTGCACATCATTTGGGAGCCGCTATTGCTTCCTTCAGTGTACGAGAAAAGCATGGCCATAATTCTAGAAACTGTCTTTACAAGAATTGCAAAAGAAGTACTTCTTCTAGATGATATGGCAGCCGAGGAAACATTGCAGGTACAATAAAAAATAAAATTTGAAACATGAAGTTTGAAATCTGCAATGGATTCATTAATTTACTTGAAAAAGTATGTACCTAATATCAGAAGTATGTGTACACTTTACAGACATGTACGGAAATTACCACATAATTGCTGTATAACAAGTTTTGTAAATTTTAATTCTGAATGGAGTTACTTAGTTGACTAGTGTAAACCATTAAGAGTTAAGCTGAAATTACTTTCTTCTTGCTTCAAATAAAGCTTCAAAAACTCATCAATCTGCTGTTTGAGCATCTGACATCTTTACTGGAGCCTCTGTTGGCCATTCACCTGAGCAAGAAGTCTCTAGAAGCCCCAAAGGAGAAAGATGAATTTATACTATCCATTTGGAAGTTGAGAAAATTAGCTGGTATCATTCTGACACTATGCATCAAGTTTCTTCTTTCAAATGGTCGATGATCTACATTTCTTTGCAACCAACCTTAATTTACATTTTCCCTATCTGTTGGTTTAGAACTATTGGACATGTCTTTGAAGTCGATTACTTCTGCCTGGGAGAGTGGAGAACTTTCTGATTGCAATTTTACATCATCTGAGGTATAAAAAAGTCTCTGAAACCATTCTAGTGTATTCAAATACATCAAGTTACTTTGCACTTAAAGCAGCATGTCATGGAACAATGACGAATAAATTTAGCATAAATGAAAAGGAATGTACAATTATATGTTAACTCAGGAAGTATAACTATTGTGAAGGAAGTAGTTCCTGTCTTAGTTTGTTCCAGAAGTTTTTACGCTATATTATAATTATGGAATCAACTCGCATATAATCCCTTGCTGTTCTCATTTACAGGTGGAAGAGTTGATTCAATCAATCTTTGCAGATTCACCTTTGAGAAAAGAATGCTTATTTAGAATTGAAAATTTGAACCTTCAATAGGAGGAGATTGAAATGCTGTGAAGAAGAGTGAAGAGCCTTGTAGTCAATAGCAAGTGGTTTTTTGGGCATTTTTGGGCGTCCTTTTGTTTCTATACAAGAATATGGTGAGGATAAATCATTGGTAGAATGTTTACAGTGTTGCTGCCCTAGGATAGCCTAACGGTCGAAAGTATGCCTACCAACCTTGATGGGTGCTGGAAAGTGGAAAACCTTTTGGTCATTGTGTATGAATGTATATTGTAACTAAAGGAAGTTTCATGTAGTAATTTGGACATATTGTGCCTAATTATTCAAGAGCTGGGAGCAATTAAATAAATGCAAATGGTTCATAACATGATTTTTATTTTTAATTTTTTTTTTAGGGCAAATCATACTCATACGTGATCGGTTTTGAGCATCTAGTGTTTGGTACGAGGATTTGACGACAACAGGATATTGGGGGTGTTTTTTATATATATATATATATATATATATCGAAATTGTACCATGCTGAGTTCATACTTTTAGCATTTTCATACGCATGGAAACACTTGAGAAGATGTTATTGGGCGGTTCATATTATGGCCTATGGCACAGCGGCATTCTGATTCAGATTCAGGGTGTTCGCAGAATATTGCATTGTGGAGTTGAAAACACTCGTTTCTCATGTGTCCCACTCAATCACATTTTCTAAGTGTTTTCCAGCAATAGTTTCAAGGCATAATTGAAACTATTGCTTAATTGTAAGAGGAACTTGTTTAGTATTTTCTAGCAGTAATTAGCACTTCTTTCGCCATATAATCGTAGAAACGAAGTCTAGCTTCATCCCCATTTAGGTTAACGTTAATTTTTTTTAATAACTTCAATAATATAATGGACTATTTTATTTTCTTTAATGCAATAATACTCCACAATCGAGTACTCTATTATCTTTAATTCAAATTACATATCATTTACCACGACTCCACCGCCACCATCAATTCACAAACCATTCATTTCTCAGCTAAAATGCCAAGGGAAAATGAAGTATAGTGCCTGTCTGTTTGTAAAGCAATCCATCGAGTTAAAAGTTCGACTACAATGACAAAAGAAGCCACAAATTTTCCAATCCCATCGTCTATGATTCTCAACTATAACAAGCATCATTGTGAACAGAGCACATCAAAACTGTCTACGGTGGAAAACTTAATGACTTACAACTCGTCTTTGCTTGCAGAGTCATCTCCCATGAGTTCTTCGAGGGAGAATTCATCTTCTTCGATGACTTCTCCATCTTTGCCATCCCAGGGTTCGGTCTTCACAATCTCGGGGCTGCTTGCTAGTGGCAGGTTGCCTTTTCCACCGCGCCCAGCTTCCTTCACAAACTCTCTGAGAAACAAAAAGATGTTCAGATGAAAAGAAACTGGGAAGATAAATGAGTCGGGGAAACGAATGATGAGCTTACAGAATTTGAGTGTGCTCGAAGGCGCTCTTAAGTGGAGCATAAGCTTTCTTCTTCAGATTAAGGGCAACCATAGCTGGATATCCATATCCTCCAACCCCGACGTGGTTTTCAAGATCTGGCTGTTTGCCTGCTGCCACCCACAGGTAACTGCAGCAAGTTTCGTTAGGTTATGAGCATAATTAAATTATTTGCAATGTAAATTGTGCTTTCCAAGGTTGCCGATGAAACTCAAGAGGTGCTCAATCTTGCCTGTAAGGACTCTTTTTGAACTTTTCAGCAACTGACAATAAAAGGTCGAGGTACTTGTTCCTGCCCTCCGCTTTTGAGTCCAAAATGTCAGGAAGGAAGGAAATGAAGCAGATTGCGGCAGAACCACATTTCTCTTCCAGTACATCCTATATGATGCCAAATCGTTATACTAACAAGCCACAACAACCTAATGCTGAAGAGGCAGTCTTGTGTGTGCATGAATGTGTGCGACTAACTGCACAAGTGTGTGTAGAGAGAAAGAGACAGCACAAACTAGGGGGAAGTGAGGAACTAACTGGGCTAGTTAATTCAGTGACTTCAGGAGGGGCTGCGTTTGTTTCTAGCTGCTCCAAAGCAAATGATTCAATAGCTGGTGCTGTTCTTGCACCTTCATATGGGAATGGGCTCTCTTTATCAGCACCAAACACCATAATTGTGGGAAAGCCTTGCACCTTGAACCTGCTCATCAAAGACTGGAAAATCCGACTTCGTAAGAAATGTGGAATAAATCATCACCATGAGAATAAATAAGTGATCAAAGGTAAAGGCATTCTCAAATCATTTACACTATGGAGTTTTAAGGAAATGGAGGAGAAGAAAATAGAAAAGAACATAGTGTCCATATGCTGGTTGATAGAGGAAATATGAGGTAACACTTGGATGAAAGGACAAAAATTGGGCACAAGTTTTAATTCATCATTCTCCAGAATATACACTACTTGTTTAGTCGCTCTCTTTTATTTATTTCCTTATTTTTTCAAATATACATTTCAAAAATCTATTTGTTGATTATTGTTCATTTTCCACACAATACTTAAACCAAAGATATAGCATTAGAGCAAACAGTTATTGAGTGGATATTACATCTGAATCTAGAACGCAATCAGCATATCCTCTTGCAAAGCTCCTAAATATCCTATGAGTAAATAACAGCAGATGTTACCTTTTCTTCATCACAGTTTACATGACCTAGCTTCACCTGGCCCTTGAGACTATTGGATGCCTTCTTCCATTCAGGAGCAAGCTTCTTGCAGTGTCCACACCTATTAAGTCAGATATGGTAAATTAACAACTAAACATCACAAAGCCACTCTAGCCTTTATAGATGATTATTTAAGGCCAACGATTCACATTTAATGCTTTGTAATTCAATTGTTGTATTGAGAGAGTTTTCCAGATTAACAAAGTCATGGGATTTGAACTATGACAAATGTATGAATTGATAAGGTGTCCTGCTTACCAAGGAGCAAAGAACTCCACAATCCAGAGTTCCTTACTTTTGATGACCAATTCATCAAAATTATTGGAGTTCAATTCAACTGATGCACTGGGTTCTGATTTCTGACTTGATCCTTCCGTTGATTTTCCACTGAGACGATCCTTCAGGAGTGTTTTGATCTGTAACGTCAAAGAAAAAACATTACACATTCCTCCTCCCAATTACAACATTATACATTCCTCCTCCTCCCAATTACCTTGTTCAAAATACCTATTCACTTAGACACTAGCAAAACAGATGCACAAAGAATCTGCAATTTGTGAGAGGCTATACAATTCCTGAAGCATTTCTGCTTGGTTTGATAGTCTCTTTCCAGTTCCAGAAGAGAAGTCTCATTCAAACACTGTCCAATCTCACTTATATGAAGCCTAAATTGTCTTGAGTCAAACAAGATTGTGCATGTTATTATTAAATTTATTTTATAGGCATATAGAAAAGCAAGTTGTAAAATGTAAAATCATTATCATATCTTTTGTTAACATAAAAAAAACTTCGAAATATGTAATCAAACAATTCCAAAATAAACGAATGAAACAAACGGATAAATACAAACAACCCAAGTAAGCATTTTGAAAAAGTTTTTTACCTGTTTAAGCGCAAATTCAGCTATTGGTTTGACCTCCCTTGCACCTTGATAATCTACAGGGGGTTTCCCTGGTACAAAAACCTTGATGGTGGGAAAACCTTGAATTCCATATTCCTGCATTATACAATGACAAAGGATAAAAACTTAGATAACCAGCCTTGCGTAGGATACTTTACTCATCAGACACAACATGCACATAATATGCCATATATACATTCACTTATCTGAACCACTCATTGTAGTGCAACCACATGCAAATGCAGTAGAATGACAGCTCGTGGAAAAAATTCAAAACAAAGCTTGTAGAATTATTTTTATATTAGAAATTGATGAAGGAAATGTGACGTTTTTTAGATGGATTACAAATATGCAATGAAAAATGAATTAGAGGTAGAGGGAAATTTGTTTTTATACATCATAGTCTATAGGATAAGTTCTTTTTGCCTTTCTGGTACAGAAAAGAGGAGTAAAACATGCACTCAAGTTCTGTCTAGCTGTACTCTGGATGAATCCTCCAACAATACCAAATTTGCTGCCATAGGTGGTGTTGTTAATAGGTGATATCCCTTTCGGGTGAAGTCTATAGAATAACTTTAGTTTAAAGTACATAATTGAGTAATCTGGAAAAATGGCTGTAATTGACAAATTATTCTATCCAACTTATTCACGAGTCTTCTATTTTATTTTCTAAATCAATCACGAGTTCTTTGTGCATGAAAAAATTATAGTAATATCCCGCACTGTAATATAAATGAGAAAGATCTTGAAAAGAACCCCAAAAGAATAGCAAATTCTCTCCCACCCATCACCCTAAGCAAGCACTATGAGCATACTGTCATCCTTGCTGGCAAATGATTGCACTAGCAGTGTGTTCCCATACTAACACTATTCACTGGGCACGCATCTCTACAAGCTCTTTACCAATAAATTAGAGTTACAAATTTCTTCTCTTTATTATTTATCATTAACTATTAGTCTTCATCAACTGAAAGAGAAATATTATACAGCTCCCTAAAGATTCATTGTACCAAAGATCTAATCATCTAACAGACCAAATTGTGCGGTGGAGTCAAATAAAGAACACATACAGTGAGCACAACCCTAAATTTTCAATTAACAACTACGACTTAATACACAGACAGAGATATTCACAAGAACATACCTGTGCAAGTGACTTATGAGCATCTGCATCAAGGGCTGCCACAGTTGCCACACCTTTCAAAACTGTAGCTGCCTTCTCCCATGCAGGTGTCAATGCTTGACAATGACCACACCATGGTGCGTAAAACTCAACTAGAACTACACTATTAGAATTCAATACCTGCATTTAATCATGTTGAAAAGAATTATGTTTCATAAAACAAGCTCATTCAGTTAACCGCCACTCTATAAAAGTACTCCTATCAATCGTACATTTGATAATTGAGACAACGATAATTTGGGTTTTTCTTTCTTTTTTTTTTTTTTTTTTTCCTAAATCACATAATGGCCTTAAAATTCACTGAAAACATCCGAACGAAAGTGAAATTTGGAAATACTGAACATATTAAAGAGAGACAAACTCGAGGGTTTCAATTTCAACCAGATAAAAGTTGAACCAATTCAAAAAACATAATTGTAAAACCTATCCAATTATCAGATCAATTCTAAATTCTTCATCAATAAATGACACTGGGAGGGAAAAAAAAAAATACGACTTTAATCAACACCACTAATGAGGGATTTCTTCAACATACGAATATCAGCCGAAAACTACAGTCACACACAGCTTCAAGATCAAACAAAAAACAAGATACACTAACCTTAGACTTGAAATTGTTAGGGTTTAACTGAAAAACTGGGGACGATGCACTGTACAGTGCATTAACAGCAGGCAAACTTCCACTGAGCTCGACGAGTATCAGCGAAATAAGCAACAGTGGGACGAATGCAGATTGGCGCATTCTTGATAGATTCCTACAACAACGAATCAAGAAAAATCAAGAAAAATGAAGATGTTATCGATGATTCGGCTTCACTCGGCGTCGATTTGTTGTATTGATTTGTGGGATCTTATACGGTGAAATGAATTTCGCAAATACTAAGAGAGAAGGCAGTCTGCAGCAGTGCTACGTGTACCTAACCAATGGCTGCCTTCCACATCATCTTGTAGTGTCATTTACATTTAGGGTCATTTTAGTCTTTTCTCTTGGCAACCATATTCTATTTTTCTATTTATATAAGTAACCATGTTTTTATTGGACAATTTCTCCTTTCAATGAGTAAATTTTTGAGTGAATCAAATACAAAGATGAATGTGGATAACTTGTAAATAAAACAAAAGTTGAATGTATATGTTAACGAGAGTGGTTCGTATGAGGCACAAATGATAGGTATTGATTCTATGATGGCCAAAGTCCAGTCATCAATATTGTGATGGTTTGGAATTCGCGTCTGTTGAATAATTGAGATATATGTGATGACTGTGATTAATTATGTAATGGCTAATATTGATTATATGATGGTTGCCACATTGATTATGTGATGCTATATAATTTCGGTTGGTTGTGATTTTTGTATATTACATCACAGTATCACACAAAGTTAGACATCACATAAATCATGTCTCAGCAACATGCATGCAGGCCGTATTGGGGTCTGTAGTTTGCACCCTTGCTCCCTGAATCCTAATCTCTATTGTATATTAAAATTTGTGTTATAAAAATAAAAATACCAATGGTTTATATTTACAAATAATATAGTACAATGCACATGAAATTTACTACTAGTAGTTAAGCTTAAAGAAGGCCATGACAGGCTCATACACAACTTGCTTAGCATTCACTGCACCAACAAAGTCCAAATGTGCATAATTCTCTATGTATTGGAACACAAGCTTATCGCCGTCATGATCCGACAGTGCATCCTTTAGCGTTTGGACATCCTCAACATCGGAAAGCAAGTCCTTCCCTCCATAGCTCAGGTAAAGCGGAACGTCCTTTGGAATGTTCGCCATTGTATACGCTGGAGGACTCGCTTCTCCATAATGTTTTTGGTTCTCCTCCTCATTCCCATAATCGTACTTTTCTATCGTCCCTCTTCGTATCACTATGGGAAGGGAAAAAAAAAAATAATAATAATAAGCCAGATGTTACAACTTTCAAAAAAAGAATTCCCAGAAATAAGGTTAATAATGAATCAAAACTTAATTACTCTGGGCAAGATGAATCATGTTCTTCGTCGCGGTTGGTTGTTGGTTGCCAAGAGTCGAGCTTGAAGAGTTCAAACAACAATTGGGGCCTATGAATAATCAAGTTGCAATGGAAATATTAAATCAGAACATTTTTTTTTTAAAAAAAAAATATTATGGTATCCAAAAATTTTAACATACCTGTAATCACATCCTCCAAATTACCACAGTCGATTTTTTTGCAGATGTCCTTCACAAGTTTGGATGCAGCTCCTCTGGTTTTTTAATTAGACAAAAAAAGTGTTCCTTTTGTTACATTCTGGTTAGTATTATGTTTCAACCGGAGAAAATGCTCGATTCATTTTGTACTAAAAGGTTTCATTAAAGCTTTATGGATAAGCTTGTAGTATAATACTACTCACCCTCCCGGTGCGAATTCCTTCACTCCCAACCAGTACAAACCCTGTTTTTGCACAACAAAGGTAACCATTAGAGAACTTCATATTGTCAATGTTGCATTTTACTATCTTTTATTGGAGAAGTTATAATATTATTGATGTCGCGTTGAAAATTTTCGATTATCATTTGGATGTGAGGATTTCGATTTGAAAGTACTTCAGCTATAAATGAATCGGCAGCAGCTTTGGCTAAGGGAGACGGCATTTGTCCCAAATAAGCGATGGGGGAAAGCAACACGGCCGACCTCACCATGTTTATTGATTTTTGCGTAGAAAACGCCCCCAGAGCCATTAGAGTCCCCTGTTAAGAAAACCAACAAAACACTTATGTCTATATCCGAGTGTTAGAAAGACTCAAAATCAATTGATGATAGGTGGAATGGCTCAGGTACATATAAATGTAAAAATGTCAAAATGTTGATAAAAGTGGGAATTGTTTAATTTACCAAGGAGTGGCCAACATAATGAAGCTTTTGTCCCGTTTGTCCATGGATATATTGGAAGAATGCAGTGAAATCATAAGAAACAAGTTCATCCCATGACCAATTCCAATATTCCTAAGTTTGAAAGCACCACAATGTTAAATCTGGCAAAGAATTCGAATAATAATACACAATAAGTACACAAAGTTTAGTCTGTAATAATAGATTTGAAAAGATTTTTTACTGCATCATCAGGACTAAGGGAGGTATGTCCTCTACTGTACTTTGTCCCCCGAACATTCGCCAACCAAACATCAAAATCGTTGTCTGCCAATATGAATCCTAGCGATTCGTCTGGTGAATTCGCCAACCATGTTAAAGCATCCTACCACATAAGAAAACGATAGATGAATAACAGGAATATGTAGCTGGAACATATATTACTCAAATAAATAGTATCTTTCTAACACAAAAATCAGAGGGGTTGTAAGAAGCCAACACTCATGATTCCATGTTGAAGAAGAACAGGCGGCTTAGCGCCTGTCTTTTGACCTGATCGACCACTAGGGATTCTATGCAATGTCAAAATATATCCATCTTCTGTTGTCACCTGTCGATATATATAAATTTCATCGCGTCAAAACACAACAATTCTTCGCCAGAAACTTGGAAAAAATCATGGGAAATTTGTTCGTACAACCTTGTGCTCTTCGCAGGTGTATCCGTGTGTCTCGACTGTTAGCCTACACAAACCATTCGGATCGTTGCTTGACTTGAACTTCCTATGGATCGTCGTCCTTGTAGCAAATGAGGGGTCACTAAATAAAAGTACAAAAACTAAGGATGTAATAAGAGTTTTGATGATCATCATTTTATGACAGTTTGTGAAGAAAATTTTGCTTGATCACTTCTTGGTGATTAGTTGATAAGGATTACACTAACTTTTATAGCATGAGAAAATTTAGAATCGATAAAGGAGACAGAAGATCGTTAACGCCACGATTTCGATGTGTTCAAATTTGGGATTTAGACCCTTTATTTGGACAAGCTTGTAATTGAAATATTCGTTCATTTGATTGTTGTTTTGTTGTATTTGGCAATAATCATCTCCTTGGGAGCATTTTTCAAACCGAATGTAAACATACGTTTGAATATTTACCCAATAAAACTCACATACAAATCCATTGTCCACAAGCATATGTTTAAGATCCTAAAAGTTAATATATTACTAAACCAAAAAAATTAAAGGTCAAATAGAATAATAACTGATACATTAGGGTTGGGACTTACTCTAGCGGTCAAGTCTCCCTTCTCCCAACCATAGGTTGGGGGTTCGATCCCCACCGGCCCCTATCCATCCCCTTTATCCCCCTTTGTAATTTGTGAGTGTCACTGTTTACCAAAAAAAAAAAAATAACTGATACATTATTGATCTGATTTGAATTTTTCGGGTCTTGTCTTTTGGAAGTTCGATTCCTCACCGGCCCCCTATCACTCCCTTTTATTCCTCTTTGTATTGTGTGGCATGGGCTCCCACCACCCCTTTCTCAGGCCTTCAATGACTCCTCAAAATATATATATATATATATATATATATATATGTGTTTTAATAATATTTGGTAAAAATTCAAAAAACACATGTGTAAAATTCAGCAATGAATGAGTAAAAGAATTAATTTATTTTTTAATGTATACAATAAAAATATACTCTAACATTCAAAGACAAATAACAGAATCCAGCGATGGTTTCAATATGATTCAGTGAAAACCTATGTTCAATTAATCAGTAATAAAATGATTATATTCAAACAAAAAGACTATATATAGATTTGTACCTACCTCCACAATTTATTTTCCACAAAAAACAATGATTTTGTCTAAATAGATCCAAATAAGGGATTTAAACTCCTCTAAAACAAAGGAAATGTTGAAAGACCAAACTTCAGAATAAAATGAAATCAAATAACTCAATCACCTTTGACATGAAGCTGCTTTTCATGTTCTTAAGATGACATTAAGCATCCTATCATCACTTCATAATACTGAGTTTGTGATATGCTACTAGCTATTACTCCCTCCGTTTTTTTATTCTCGCTACGGACTCACACATCACGCGGTCCAGTACACATTTTAAATCATTAATAACTCATGTTCGGTATAAGTAAAAATTCTAAAAGATTCATATTTAAAAACCACACAACAAGACGAATTTAATAAGATCCCACTTGGCTATATTTTTTTCGTCTCATAGTGTAGCTTTTGAATATTGAATTTTTTAGAATTTTAACTTGTAACAAATTTGAGTCAGTAGTGGTTTAAAATGCGAATTGCACTGCGTGCATTGTAATTCCGTAACAGAAAAAAACAACCAAACCGAGGTAGTAGTGTTTTTTTTTTTTTTTGAGAAACTGAAGCCGTTGTGTGGTGGGAACTCATACCACACAAATTATAAAAGAAAGGGGCCGGGTACGGAATCGAAGCACAAACCTAAGTTGGAAGGAGGAAGTAGTGTATTCTGATTGAAAGTGAATATTTGCATTTTCTATCATATAAAAGTGAGAATTTCAATTTTGTCTCTTTGTCCAGGATATACTACTAATATGTCTCCCATCATAATTACGCGCCGCCTTCTTAATTCCTCTCATTAATTAATAATGTCTAGTACTGTACATATATCATCATATCCGTTCAGGCAGGCAGGCAGGCAGACTGAGACTGCTTGCTTGCCACACTTAGTTTGTTACTACTGGTTGTTCCCATTCCGTTCTTGTGCTGTATATATATACACTGTATTAGATATATCTGCTTTTGACTGTCCCTCCCAGACTGCTCAGCTCAGCAGCTCTGTCACCACTACCACTACTACAGGAAGGAATCCCATTTTCCAGCTGCTTTTTTCCCTGTTGTTTGGTACGGATTGTACGTACCCATTTTCACAAAAAAAGCATGGGAACAACGACTCACCTACTAATTAATACCAGGAGGATGTTTTCGGTCTCTAATTCCTCCTCCTTCATTACATTACAGAGCTTCTTCAACTCCCTCCTCATCGAACCAACAACACCCACCCGGTTGAGCAGTCACTGCCGCGTGCTTGCTTTTCGCTTCTTTCTCAACCTTCCTTTTTTCCTCTATTCCCCTCGGCGGCGGCTCCTCCTCCTCCTCCACCTTCATTCCTTCCCCCACTGTTGCTTCTGCCTAAACTGGTCACCAAAGGTAAATTCATATTTCTCTCCCACTGCTTTTTCTATTTTGTAATTAGTTTTTCCATTTCCTGTGCGTTTTAATACATGAGCAGAAAGTGTGCAAATAAATGGATTATAGCATGTGATCTGTATTGTGGAACTTTTACCTTGAAAACTGGCATGGATCATGTACATGTTCCTTGTGTGCTTTGGCATAGATGAATAAGTGCTTGAAATCCCCCATTCGATAGTTGGCTATGTTGCATGACAATGCAGTTTTGCAGAAAGAAATTCGATAAGAAAGTTGGCATTTGATCTGTACTATGCAGCTTTTTTAATCCAATACAAAGATTGATCAATTTGGGTTTAAAATTAGGTCACTCGCTGACTCACAAATCAGTTTTTTGGAATTTCATGTTTAATTTTACGTACACTTGTTTAATTGTTTTGCTTGGTTGGTGAACCTTGATTCCAAATTGTGTGATCCCTATAGTTAGTATCTCTATCATGCTATCATACTTTTTATTTTTCTTATCTGTTTTGAAATCTTTTTGCTGCTTGGCAACATACTAAGGTGTAAATTACTAGTTACAAGGTGTTCAGCCTTTGATACATCGGGAGTTCATAACTCTGAATCTTGATCAGCTTCCCCAGTGGGTAACAAATTCCATTATGCCTTGGAATTTTGCTAATAATCCATCTCAGTATTCAGTACAGACCGAGTCATTTCTTTCAAGTATTTTCAGTGGTGTGCATCTCTCTTCCAGTTTATCCCCAAAGGACTCCTTTTGGTTATCCCTTGATTTCTATGACATATGCTAATTGCCAAAATTAAAAGAGGTTCCTGATTGTAAAGTTTTGGTTGCAAGTTATTGTATATTGAGTTTGCATTCTTGATTCAAGACTAGGACACTCCACAGAAGTTGAATTGACTTAGCCATAGATTTAATTGTCACCTTTGTCTGTGGTTTCTCAGGAGGAAGCAAAACATGGGAGGTGTAGGTACAAAAACAAAGCATTTCTTCAAGGTTATGAGGGATGGCTTCAATGAGAAACTGGTGGGTCTTTGTTCTCATTTCTCATGTACATATTCTTACTAATTCAATTTATTTACACTAATCATTCTAAGCTACTTTCTCATATGTAGAATCTGCCAGAAAGGCTATACAATAAGCTTTCACAAGAGAAATCGGAGCAGGCAGTCCTCAAAACCTGTTTGGGATCATGTAAAATTAAGGTGTGCAGAAACCAAGAATTAGGGCGTATTAGTTTTGTGGAAGGATGGCCAGATTTTTCCGAACGCCATGGCCTTCGTATTGGAGACTTTGTGGTGTTTGAACATATTGGACATTTTCATTTTAATGCCTTTATTTTCGATGAAAGTGGCTGTGAGAAAGGACTACTATTTTCTGAGCTTTTTTCTGGACCAAAGCGTTTCTACAAGATTATGATTCCGGGCTTCAATTACGAACTGGTGCATCTTTCTTCCTATGCAATAGGTATCAACTATTTCTACTTCACTTTACTTACACTGACCATTGCTAGTTCTTTATTGCAGAATCTTCCAATGAAGCTTTCCGATAACCATACAATGGAAACATCGGCCAAGGCAGTCCTCACTAGTTGTATGGGGACATTTGAAGTGAAAATGTGTAGAAACCAGGAATCAGACTTAGTCACATTTGAAGATGGATGGCCACAATTTGTCAATAGCCATGGCCTTCGTCTTGATGATTTTGTAACGTTTGAACACGTTGCAAATCTTCATTTCAATGTTGTTGTGTTTGATGCAAGTGCCTGTGAGAAAGACTACCCAGTTGATCACAAGAAAAAGGCTCAAGACCACATTATCCAAATTGATCCCATGGTTGATCCAAAGGAAGAGCCCCAAGAAGCACCCCAAAGGGATAAAGGCCCCTTTATAGTTGATCCCAAGAAAGAGCCCCAAGAAGCAACAATGAGTACTAAAACATCGTTTTTATACATTCATGTGAATAATTAAGTTTAGCATATTTGATTGATTTAATTTTGTAGGAAAACGAAAGATGGGGTCATCAAGTATGGGCTTGCCATTCAAGAGCGACAACCCCTTCTTCAAGCAAAAAATAAGATCTTATCATGTTAAACAAGATCTGGTGAGCTTATTTTACAGTATATGTGTAGTTAATATGTCCTCTAAAGAGGTGGTTCTTGTTTTCAATGTAATTTTTTGTTTTCATTTCTGAGTGATTAAAGTATCGGTTTTGACAGTCTATTCCACTAGAGTTTCGAAGGTCAAATGGTATAGGAAAGGAAAAAACAAGCGCGATACTGAAAGATCCCAGAGGAAGAAGATGGCTAGTGAAGCTTGTTCATGACAAGAATGGTCGTCAAGACAGATGCAGGATAGGGAAGGGATGGAAGTCATTTTATGATGCGAATGAATTTAAGTTGGGAGATGTTTGTTACTTTGAACTTATTAAGAACGACTCGAATAATTTTGTAATGCATGTGCACATAAATCCTCCACTTTCTTAGGGACTGTGTCCATATGAGACACTAGAAGTTGTTAGTTTGATGTCATATATATTGTGTACCTGGCTTCAAATTGTAATATGGCATCTATTTTGACTTTGAGATTGTCTATTCAAAGACAAACTCTTTTTGTAGATAAACTATTTCGATGTATGTACTGTTGTTAATTTGTCCCCATTTTGTAGAAAAGCAATAGAAGGAATTGAAAGCATTATACAAAAGCAAAAATCCATATTTTGCTATGACAATGAAGCTTTATCATGCTCGAAAACACTCCCGGCCAGTGAGACCTTATATTTCCTCCTAAAGAGCAAATATGTTGTTTTTCTTTCGGTTATATTGATTCATTGTGATAATTAATGTAAATGCAGTGTGTACCGGCAAAGTTTTGGAGATCAATTGGTATAAGAAAGATGACAGATGTGATTCCTAAGAGATCACCGGGAAATGGGATGTGAGGCTATATGTTGGCAATGCAGGGGTCCATTCAGATGCAGAATAGGGGAATGTTGGCTTGATTTTTCTATGAGGGGAATGAGCTTAAGTTGGGAGATGTTTTCACCTTTGAATTCATGAGAAAGCAGTCAGGTAATGTTAGAAAGCAAGAAATTGGGCTTAGGCCCAATTATGAGCTTGTGTTTATTAGGGTTTACTAGTAGCTATTATTTGTTATTGTGGTTTTGTTATGCTAGTATTTAAAGGGTTGTATTAGGGATTTGAGATATTATTGAGAAGTTTATTAGAATTTGAGCCTGAGGCTGGTCAGCGGGTTCTCCCGTTTTGGAGAATTTTCTTTTCTATTCTATTATTCGAATAGAATGTGGATGCAATGGATGTGCACATCTTTCCTGCTGCACCTTCTTAGTAATTGTGTGTCCAAATAGATAGCTGCTGTGCTAGTGTAGTGGTCTTTTGGTGTGTGTATGAATTAGTATATATAAGGAAGAAGTGCCTTTTGATTAGCTTTATCACTTCTTAATGTGTTTGATGTTTGCACAGTGAATAAATTCCTGGAAGTGGTACCAGTGAATATACTCTTCAGGATATACTCTTGATTAAATTTCTTGATTAGCTCCATTCAGGATGTTTGCACAGATAATAGATTCCTGTTTGCATAGTGAATAAATGGTACCAGAAAATGACTTTCTTATGAACAACCTGAAAGTGGCAATGGAAAAGTAAGATAGAAACAACAGGATAGCAGGTTGAGGTTAGTTGGCCCAGAAATATGTGTATGAGGATGAGTCTGTTCTGTGGGTGAGGTTTTACGACAAAATAGATCAAGCTTCGGTGAATGATCTTCTGGGGGCTCCAAGTCCTCTTGTCAGGCTTTCCCAAGCAGTCTCTACATGTAAAATAGCTTTGATGAATGTTTTTTGACTTGTAAAGGTTTCACGCAAGTTGGATATGCAGCGAAGAGTAGTGTGCCGAGCATCTGATTCTGCTCGCAAATCTTGGCTTCCCCATCTAATTCTTGTGTGTCCTCCAAGATTCTTTAAAGAGGGGGTTGCTCAAGTTTGCAAGCATCTGTATTTTAAAAATAAATAAATAAATGCAAAGAAGGAAGAACATACTGCATAAGCTGTACTTATTCATACGACTGAGACTTTCTTTTACAGAGTTAAGATTAGTGTAAAAGCAAACTCTTACATTGCTGAGTATGATGCCTATTGCTTGAATGTGATTCTTTTATATTTCGTTGAAAATGAACGTTTATAGAATTCATCTGCTCTGCAAAAGTAGATTTGTTCTCCATTTGAAGGTGAAGAGTATGCCCATGACAGCAGTATATCTTTGATCCTGGAATGTAGTATATCCAGGATTCTCTTCAGAGTGCTCAGGAAAAATCCAAGCTGCCAAACACAAAGTAGAAGACATGTGGATCAACTGGGAGTCACATTACTTATTGCAGCAGTTGGTGGAGGTTTCTTACCTGAGCAAGAATGCAGGATTTACCTGGCTGGGAATCGTATAATATGTTGTTGACC
Source organism: Hygrophila difformis (assembly GCA_030278955.1). NCBI lineage: Eukaryota > Viridiplantae > Streptophyta > Magnoliopsida > Lamiales > Acanthaceae > Hygrophila > Hygrophila difformis. The sequence continues at coordinate 57,039,086 of JAOANR010000009.1, forward strand.
GTCTCTGGACAGTTTTGGACCTGCACGGCTGGCTGCGTACCTTTCTTTCTTTTCTTTTCTTTTTTTTGGATGTTGTCTCATAGAGGCATCAAAATGCCATGGTATTGCTTTTCTTGTGCTTTAACTTATTATCTCTAGCTCTTTCAGTAAGGCAGTGTAAGGCAATAAGAGGTAAAAGTTACATGTATAACATTGCATTTCATGCGTGGCTTATAGGTAAATCTGTAAATGATAAAGCTTGCAGTCTCTAAAATCAATGTGTGTATTGAAGGCCACACTTTGCTTCTTACATAGTCCAATGCAATTTAACAATATTTTTTTTATTGTATAAATGTAATAACATTAATTGAATGACTAAGAATGGAAGAATAATTCTGGGACACGGAGGGAGTATTTGCTAAGCATTCTTGTCATCTTCCAGAGCAGAGCATTTTCCTCAGCAAAGGGAGGGAGAGGTTGAATATCTGTGATCAAGAACAATAACAAAATGAAGATTAAAGAGCCGTTAGAGCAGGGCCATTGAGTCCGAGCCTTTAGACTTGGACCCGAGCCAGACATTTGAGTTGTAGTAGTACAAGACTACGAGACAACCTCTGCTCCTGAAGGAAGTAAAATTTTGGGTAACCAAATGTTTTTTTTTTTTTTTTTTTTTTTGGTGAAACAGCCTGAAAAGGCGAGCAAAGAAGAATAAAAGAAGAAAAAAATAATCAACTCAAACGAACAAAAGCAGCAGCGCTAGCATCTTTCTCCAAAGCACCCCGTATCTCATCGGGAGGAAAAGCCCAGGTGGTGTAGAACTCTTCCGTCTGAATCGCCTTGCGAGCAAGACCATCGGCAACTTGGGTAACCAAATGTTAATACATTGTCAAGAAAAAAAAAATGGGAGTAAAATTTTAATTATACGAGATTGGGTTGACAGTTGAGTAGTTGACTTTGGACGTCACGTGGCAAAATATGAATTGGTGGAAGATTCATCATCATCATCATCATCATCATCACCATCATCACCATCATGTTTGGCGGGAAGGCAACAGAGTATGCCAATTATACGAGATTGAAAAGAGAACAAGCCATTGTCATTCTGCTGGAATTTGATGTTCATGTTCGAGGGTTACTAACTAGATTGATGGCCTTCCATAGACAAGGCATTACCACATTAACAAGTCGGGATAAAATCGGTACAACGTATCGAGAAGAAGGTGGGTGTAGCCTCTAGGGGAAGAACATCACCCAATTTTTGGCAAGAAATCTCAAGGAGTGGAGTTAAATTTTCCACCCTAAAGGCTAAATTAGCAACAAAAACCTAAGAAAAAAACCAACAAAGTTTTCAAGTGATCACACAACCAATAGTGCAAAAGTAGAAGAAATAAATATTTGAAGTACCCAAGTGTCATGTCAAAATCAAAAGGAAAAAGTCCATCACTTCATCTCAAAATTGGTACACACATTGCAAGTAAACTACCACCAAAAATGAAGCAACAATAGCCTCGCCATTCTCACTCATACTCGAAACATTGGACGGTTAGTTCTCAATGTGTCGCAGGCACTTCAATCAGTTTTCAAGTACAGAGGATGGTTGAACAGAGTCGGGCATATCAGGGGATCGATGATTCTTGTTGTTATCAGATGATTGTTCTGCCAACAATGACGGCGTGCTCGGATAATGACTCGAAGGTGCGTAAGGAGCAGATAGAAGAGGGGGGTTGAAGGTGTATGCGTATGGGTAGGGGTTGTATCCATTCATTGGATGATCGAATTTACAGGCTGGGCCATAATTACACACTCCATAGATACTGTAGTGTGAACAGACAGGCTGCCCCTGCATTTTAAGCAAAATGGAGTCGTCAGTCGTTGTATATTGTATATCAGCCAAATAACATTATGACACTTGACAGATGAAACTAGTAAATCAGCATTAGGGTACTGAGTAATGAGGGAACCAAAATCATTACTTTTGATTTATCTGCAGTCTAATTGCATTTCTTCTTGTAGTTATCACTCCTCAATAGTCAGGAAGTACAAAATATGTAATTATTTTTTCGAAAGTCAGTATCCAGTTTCCAGAGATCATTTAGAAGAGCATGAAAAATAAGTTTTGTGGGATTTAAGGTTTATAGCATCCTAAGCAAAGAATGCATGAAACTGGGCTAGGGCTTTCAGTTTGAACTTGTCAGTCTCATCTTATATCTGTGTCTATCCAGTGCCTAAGTTTCGTTAAGAGGGGCCCCTATGCATAAAACTAGGAGTTTCGAAAAAGAGAGATTAATCAGCAGGGTACACGATAAGGAATCATCGAATGGGAACTACAAAAAGTGTTTAACCCCTATAAAATACGAAACAGACATAATACATAAACAAACTAAATTGTTTCATCAAATCCTCTCCCCAAACATTATCAAACTATACTACAGCTCATTCCAAACTAAATTCAAGTTGTTTACGTAAAACACATTCAAAATTTCAATAAATTAGTTTGGAGAGGATTTTAAGAGATTGAAATTATGCTTTGCAGTCCTCTCCATACTAAAATCCATCCTCCTTAATTATTCCAGACAAAGATTCTAAAATGTAAATACATTCCTTCTTTAAATTCAAACCTTTCTAACCAAATAATGCATATGTTTTTCTCAGTATGTATACAAAAGGGTTTTACAGTACCAAAAAAAGAAAAAAAAAAAAAAAAAAAAAAAAAAAAAAAAAAACCCTGTTTCTTACTGAATTAAGTGTATTATACTGAACCCCCTATAAATTTTGAAATAGATAACCATCATATCACAAACGGGGGAGTATTTGGCCTTTTTTTTAAATAAAACTACAAAGCACTGCTGTTTTTTCTTCAATTATTTTTCAGATTTTCACAGCAGTTTAAATGCTTTTAACTCATTTATTGTTTATAGTAATCCTGAATTTCAATGAATATGTGAAAGTGATATCCAACAGCATAGAGAGATAAAGCAACTCACAGGTCTCAGAGGAAGTGCAATTGAACCAAAAGAACTCGCAGCTACCTGCTGCTGCATCTTTTCTCTGGGATGATGATATTTGCAATCTGATCCATATTTACAGGTCCCATGATTCATGAAATAACGGCAGTCCGGTTGATCGGGTCTTTCTGGCAGATACAACCCAGACACCTGCCCATTAGTAGTTGATCAGTGAGGGCATTAGATACAAAGAATGCGCCCAGCACTTCCCCAACTTCCCGAACAAAGTCTTATACCAGTAGTCCATTACTGGAACATTATAAATCAGATAGGAATTGAATGCTCTGTCCATAAATTAACACTTTGTCTAGTGGTAACTGGTAAGTGGTAATTGAATGGACAAAAAAGTTCATTGCTCTTTGTGTACAGATGAAAATAGGAGTGTGATTAGAGGATCATGAAATTATGCAGTACTTTACATCCACAAAGCAGGCAAAATAATTTTTCTTCCTGTAAACCTAACAGAAAATTAGAAATTGACGATTTGTTTGGTGAATACCACTAGTAATTGGGATTCTTTTTTTCGTTTTGGAAATAAAATATGCTAATGCTACCCTTACTACCTCGGGTTTACTTATCCAGGTAGGGCACTCTAGTTTCCTTGAATGGCAATAACATGCAAACGTAGTAGCATTAAAGTCGAATCTATGATCAAATGGTTGCAATCAAAGGTGAGAAAAAGATTTACTCGGTCAGTGCTGTCATGTTCTGTTGACAAACCAAAAGTAGAGTGCTCATATGTGCAGAATTACTTACAAATTTAGAATACATAGAAAACAATGCTAGAGTTTTATGATACTAAAACAGACTAATTGGGAAATGATCAGATAAAAAGGAACATTTTAAGACTAAAACATGGATTTGAAGTTATAAAAGAATGAAAGAGATCTTCAGAACTCTCCCACGTACTCCTTGACACAGCGGCATGGAATATTTTGTTTATGGCAAACATCTAATATGTTTCTTGACAAAAACTAAACAATGACTGAAATTGTTACTAAATTGTAAAAAATTCGGTAATGTTTTGAAATGCCAAAATAAGAACAGAGTGAGTGAAAGAAGATAACTGTATATGATGAACAAGAAACATAACATAATGCTAAATTAAGCATACCGCATAAGTATCCCAGCCTTGAAATGGAGACACATATATGGGCATGTAGTTTGGCGGAGGAGGGAGTGGAGAAACATAAGTCGCTTCTGGTAATGACATTGCTGAATGTTTGCCACCAGATGGAGGACCCGATGATGGCACAAGAACAGAGGTGCTTGATCCATAGCTAGGTCTTACCATAGGCACCACATTTGCAGCTGATGGGAGTTGGGGGTGATGGAACTTGCAAGCATACCCATATCTACAAGAGCCAGTTCGCATATAATAATCACACTGCTTTGTGTCCTGAAGGCACACATGATCAATAATTAGCTCTAAATTGACCACATAAACTCCATTTTTAATAAAAAACTCTGCCATAATATAATGTAAATTTAGCTAGCAAAAACCTTAAGGAATCAGAAAAAAAGAAAGACAGATGCACCTGGCGCATTGGTAGACCCAAACTATTGAATGACACTAATGAGCCAACCTTATTGTCCTTCGGTGGATGATCAATCTGTTTGGGGTGATGATATTTACATGTTGATCCATATTTGCAGGTACCAGTCCTCAAATAATACTGCGAACAAGGAACAAGGATAATGGAACCTTTTAAGCATAGGTAAGACAAACAAGGAACTAATGACAAAATAATTTCTATATCAAATTACTCCGGAAATAAACAAAAAATTAAGAGCCAAATTTAGCATAATGTACTTAAAATTTCTTCCATTCACAACCAGTGGAATTGGAATCTTTTAAAACAGCACAGAATCTGGAATGTTGTCAAAAAACAAAAAATATAACTCCTGATAAGGAAGTTATGTAAAATACAAAATGGGATAACATAGAATTATGGTCTTGAGCTCGTTTAACATTGTTGATTATCGATTAGAATAGAATATAGCGATCTTAAAAAATTCAGCCTCTTTCAGACAAATAAATCACTTAAACATGGTAGTAAGTGAGGCAGAAAAGCAATACACGAGCCAAACATGAGCATTGTTTGACAATATATTCTTCTAACAGAGAAGTAAAACATCAATGTTACCCCACAATCCTGTTGTCCAGCTCTTTCTGGAAGCTCCTCATCACCATTAACCTGGTTGAAACCATAATAGTCATTGCCATATCACTTAGGAAGCACCAGAACAACATCATCCCAATGAAGTAGAATTAAGAACATTGCTATACAGGTAGTAAATATTTACTTGTCGTCCTGCATTAGATGGATGGTTGAAACGACAATTGCTTCCATAACCACAAGTCCCTTTTCTCAAGAAGTACAGACAATCAGGTTCACCAGGGCGATCCGGAAACGTACCCTTTCGCTCATCCCCTCCACCGTCGCCATCACTATCCTCTATCTTCAAACTCTTCAGAGTCTCTGCAGCAATGAAAATCAGCTTAACAGAAAGCCAATAAACCACTCATCAACATATGAACAAGCATTAACATAGCACATCCATCATCGATTCGAAAGACGGACACAAAAAATATCAGTTACAGAAAAACATAATCTTGATCCTTAATTTCACAAAATTCCATCAAAATACAAACCTTCAACTTCATCAGCAGCGGAATTGATGGAATTTGAGGCTCCACCATTCTCCTGAACCTCTCGATTCCCCGGCATCGATTGATTTCCAAATTGCGATTGATTCAAGTGGATGCAAACGCAATTCCGACGCTTCAATGGATCACTACTGCATATGATCGATCAAAACGAAGCGCGAAAGGAGAAAAAAAGAAGTGGAAATCAAGCGAGCTATAGCCTATAACAGAAATTGATTGCGAGGAAAATCCAACAGTATGAGATTTTGACGACGATTATGATTTTGGCGTTGGGCTCTGATGGTTTCCTCTTATCTTTGGAATCTCTCAAACAAAATTAAATGCCATTCTTTTTCAGATTTTACTTCCGCCTCGCGTATCTCTTTTCTTGATATTTTTGCAATTTTTAAATAGATTTATATCTTTTTTTAACATGAATTTGTAGTATATAAAAATACAGCATCATGCCAAAAAAAAAAATAATTATTAACTTCACAAAACAGTGACTGTGATGTCACATAGTGTCTTAAAAATTTAAGGGAAGTATTTTTTTAAAAAAATAAATTAAGTAAACAGTACTAATATAAACGTAGCTTGAGTAGTTAGCAAAGGTAATATTCTAAATATATGGTTTAACAAATAAAATTGGTACGGTGAACATATTATGTTTACATTTTTAAAATGATAATTCGTCAACGAATCATTACCTAAATATATTAATTGAATCAAATATACTTATATGGTTAATAATTTATTATATTTGAATTGTATTTTTCTACACCGTCATTTATCTTAATTTATATGACATGAAATTCCACTATTCTTTTAACAAAAGTCTTGTATTTGTATTCCAAAAATTTGCACTTTTTCCCAAAAAAAATCTTAAAATAAATGTAGTATAAAATAGATACCTTTGTTTATGTACATGGATATAAAATGTATTAAAATATTCTTTAACATGACAGTTAAACTTAGATGCTGAAATAAAATAAATAATAAAAAAAAGGTTAACTACTATTAGGGGTGGAAGTAGGCTAGGCCGGGCTAGGCTTTGGCTTGAACGGCCTAGGCCTGCGTCGAATTTTTAAGGCCCGAGTCTGGCCTATTACCTTTAATAGGCCTATCTTATATGCCTAAGCCTCGCATCTTTATTTAAATAAGCCGGTGTTTAAGCCTTTTAAAAGCCTGATTAAGCCTATTTTAAAATTAAGTTAAAATTGTTTTATATATGTTCGAATGTAATCATAAGGTTTGAAGACATGAATTTGTGCACTTCGGCAAGTCTTATCTACAACTATTTATATGCGAGAAAAAACTTATAAGTATTTTAAAAACACACTAATGAGAATAAATTAATATTACTTCTACATAAATAATTACTTCTACATAAAATAATAATAACAATAATAATACTAAACATTCCTATGTAGTAAACATAATCACACTAATAATAATGATAGATAGGCCGGCCTGGTAGGCCTAATAGACTTTTTACAAAGTCTGGCCTAGGCCTATTTAACTAAATAGGCTTTCGAAATAGCCCGAGCCCGACCTGTTTATAAAAAAGCCTAGCCTGACCTGGCCTTCGGTAGGCTCGGTCGTAGGCCCCTGTCGGGTAGCCTGATCTATTCCCCACCCCTAACTACTTCACTGTGCTAAAACCTAATTTCCATTTAAAAGAATTGAATGAGATTAACTTTCAATTAAATCATACTTCAAGATAATTATCATAATAATTAAAAATAAATAAAGAAACAAGAAAATGGTAGTTGAAGGAGTTGTATGTTGCCCTCTTAAATGAATGGTTTAGAGGTTATTTTACTTCAATTTAGAGTATAATAATAAATAGTATTCCTTAAATATTAAAATTCTATCAATACTCAATCCGTTCCTAAATAATTGTCTCAGCTCAATTTCAATAATTAAAATTTGCATTAATTAACTCATAAATTTCTATTTTTACCCTTCAACTAAACCATTTCGTAATAAATGTCAACAAATAGCATTTATGTAAAGTGAAAGGCAATATAGTAAAAACATTGCATAACTACCTATAACTACATAAAAATGATTATTGTGGAACACTTTTTAATATCTAAAAAGACAAGTAAAAAGAACGGAGAAGATATTAGTAATTAGTTTGAATGTATATGTTGTTCAGTAAAAAAAAAAAAAAAAATTACTTAGTTTGAATATAAATGGGTTCTAATTTTTAAAAATGTATCGACTTTAAGCCTTGTAAATATAAACTACTTTGAGATACGTAAATTCATCAAATCTATTTGTACTTGTACGAGAAATCTATTGGTTTACCAAAAAGATACTACTAAAAATCTAACATAAATCTCAATTAGGTAGTAATAGTATTTCATTTTTAATTGGACATTTTATTCTTTTATTGAACAAAACATCATGTGGTAAAATGTACCAGAAAAATAATCTTACATGTCCTTTTAGTTTTAGTTATTTGGAATAATAGTACTAGTATTTATTTAGGGAAGGAAATTGAAAGAAAATGCCAAAACTTGACGCCGTTAAAAGGGGTAACGATCAGATACGGCAGAGAGTAGTGGTCCAGTGGGAAGGAAGATATGGGCGGTGATCAAGGTTCATTCATGACCGTTGGATGCATTGGGCACTGAATTCTACTTATTCGCCAACCTTTACTAAACACGTGGCAATTAATTCTGCACATTGACAAAAAGTCCAAAATATAATTAATGAATTGAAGGGTTTGGAAGTTCGATTTTGGTTGGTAGTTGCCTACTTGCTACTACATTTTTGTTTTATGTAATAAATCTTAATGCTGCTAACCTTAACAATTAGTAACACATGTAGCTCTTCCAAAAAAAAAATTAGTAACACATGTATATGTAAAAATTTGAGATTTATTAATGTATCAAATAATATTTAATGTGAATAAAATTAATATTTTAATTTTATTTATATTATATTATTTTTTTATATTACTTTATTATTTTTTTAGGATCCATTAAAGGTTTGGGAAAAAGTGGTGGAAGCCCATGCCACACAAATTTCAAATGGAACAAAGGGGATGGATAGGGAGTTGGGTGGGAATTCGAACGGAGTCAGGGGACTTACCACTAGAGAAAGTCTCCAACCCCTATTTTATTTGATTTTTATTGAATTTAATTTTATTATTAAAGTATATTTTATTTTATTCTATATTTTTTATATATTATTTTATATTTTATGTTTTTTCATTCCATGCATGAACTTTGAACTCTTGTGTGGGAATGATTTTGAGATATCAAATAAGAATCTTGAAATCCTATATTTGCAGATTTTATAAACATATCAACAGATTTTTAAATATTTTTATCAAATTTTTACCAGATAAGATTATAAATGATTATCAACATGTATTGAAAGTTGTCTCTGCCAAAACAAAATTATGTATACCCAAATTATTAAAGCGAAACCTTTGATTAAGCTAGCTACTAGTAATATTGATTAATTAATGTTACCCATCCAAACAAACATAATTTGACACTGTTTTTTTTTTTTATTTTATATATCCTCTTAATCGGAACAAGCTTAGTGATGGCAACTCCTGAATGTATTAATAGAAGCAATATTTTATGAGTATTTACTTAGGGATGGTAATAGGTTGGGTTGGCGTATTGAATTAGATTGAAATTTGTAGTAGTTGTCAACTCAAATTAGATTGAAAATTATGAAACTCCATGACAAAATTAATAAATTAAAGTATAAAATTGCAAACAAAATTTTGAAATAAAATAGTACGCCCTCAGTTTCTCAATAGTTGAAACATGTGGAATTTTGATACTATTCACGCACGTACTTTGACTTAAAGTTTAATCATAGTTATACAAGTTAAAATATAGTCAAGTGAGATCTTCTCGGATTCGTCTCGTCGAGTAGTTTTTAAATATCAAACTTTTAGAATTTTTACTTGTACCGAAATTGAGTTATTAATGGTTTAAAATATGCATTGGACTGCGTGCACTGTAAGTCCGTTTCAATTTTTTGAAAACGGATTGAGTATTAATTAATTATAACATGTCAAATTGGATAAACATGCTATGCACTTCAAACCCAAAATTCAATCCATTTTTAAACAAGAAAACTCGCTTATTAATTAGACGACCATGCTTACCCATTGAAGCTTAACCCAAATTTAGATTTTTAATTGTGATTGACTGAATGGACAAAATGAAGTTTTAAACATCCTATATAATGGAAGATGGCCATTTATTGGGTCATTTTTGAAAGATAGGTAAAATAGAATCTATCAAAATTAAGAGCAAACTAAGAACACCATATCAAATCAAAAGTACTCAAACAAAATGGCCGAAATGGACGTAGTGATTTTAGTGAGCTTAAAATTCTAAAGTTCAGAAATTACTTACAATGGTCTCAGGCCTCAGCCTCGGCCTCCCATTATTTTATCCATAAGTAAATTTACCGCAAAAACTTTGATATTACTCCACTGGAATTCTGTTGACATTCTTTTTTTTATCGATTGGACAATAACTTTATCGACATCTTCAACTGGTAATTTTCCAAAACCTATGCAGGGCAAGGCGATACAAAGGTAAAATGGCCTTCCCACATCGAGACATTCTAAGCCAAAACACAGAAGTAGTTGAATATCTACAAAACCAATTATCCACCTCAGAAATTTTTAAATCACCTCAACAAAAGAACATCGATCCAGCAACATTCTTATCAAGTCTGGGAAGCTCAGGGACGTGGATACTGCCATCAGCTGCTGTGCCTCTCTGTTCCGATGATGTTTCAGATAAGTCTTCAAACTTAACAAACTGACCGACCTGTTGGGCTGCAAGATGTGCATATCGTACTGGTGCAACTGCAGCAGCAAATGAATTGATACATTTAGAAGATGCAATGTGTAATTGTAAATAAGGTTTGTGTACGTTGAGGAAGTACCAATAGACAGGGCAGTAGTGCTCCTCTGGTTTCTGGAGGAAGCCAATAAAGCAAAAAAATAAATGAATATAGATTAGCTAACTGGGCATCAATCAGACACATAATCATGTGGAAAACAGGGAAAACAGGAAATCTTACACATATGACAGTGAATGTATTAGATTTTGTAGATTATCAGGGGAGAAACCAATCTCATCTAGCAAGACGTGATAATGGGTGGGACGAGAAGTTCCCTGTCATTTGAAGCATACAATTACTTAGGGCAAAATACAGCATAGATGTATATAGATATGAATAAGTATGCTGGAAGAAATGAGTAAGTACAGAGTGATTGTAAAATCCTCTTCAATTAAAAAGGAATTTTATGGGGGATCTATACATTTTTAGAGCCAAATGTTGAACTCTTAAGTGCAAACATGCATACAAAAACTAGGGTAGTAATAAATGGGACAAACAAAACAGTAGTTTTATCATGCCTACATGAGACATCTAGATACTCCAATCTAGTACAAAGTAGAGATTGTTTTACAATAAAATTTTAATGGAAAGTCTTCATCCACACTCTTCATGATATTAAAAACTAAAACCTACTCCTCACGTGTTCAAAAAATTGCATCTACATTATCCCTCAAAACTAAATTGTCATTACAATATTTGTTTATGTATGTGAAACGGTAATTTTAACTTTATTTCAATATTAAAAAAAGTAATTATACTAAATTCATTATTATTACATGTCAATTGTCAGGCTGTTTTGAATTGTGCAAAAGCTAAAAATGAATCCACTAGTTAATATGGCATAACCGCATAACTATTAGGCATGCTTTAAAATTAACTATTTGATTCTTGATGTGTGTGTATTATGTATGTGGTTATCAATACATTAGAATATTTTTTATATTATTTTTGCTAAAGCTATTTTTCATAAAAAAAAATCAAATAAACATTTACCCAAAAAAATTGGGTTCCAAGCTATATATTAGGAATAAAACACACATACACACAAGCTTATAAACAAAACTAATCTTACACCACTTATAATTAAGATAATTTACGGCAATTTGCAAATTTCATGCAAGTATTCTATTATTCTACTATCATGAATCAAAGTATTTTTGAATAAATATAAGAATGATATTTTCCTAATAAGAATTACTCTCTCCATCCCAGTAATACCGTCACAAAACTTTTGGGCACGGCATTTTACGTAGAAGGATTTATTGTGTTAAAATGGAGTAATTAGTTCATGTGATGTTTATTTCAATTGAGAAAAAAATGAAGTAATTAGTTGATGTGATGTTTTAGTTGATGTTTATGGAGTAAATTTTTTCTAAAAATGGAAATGTGACCATTGGAATGAGACGGGCCAAAAAAGAAAGTAATTAGTAGGACGCATGGAGTAATTTTTTAGCATTAACAATTAACAATATTATTTATATTCATTATAGTAATTACTCCCTCTGTCCCATTTAAGTTGTCTTGTTTCATTTCTGCACACAATCCAATGCACTTTTTCAATCGTTAATATCTCAAAACATATACAACAAAAAAATTACGTAAAATATATATTCTAAAACTGACCCAACTCGACTATTTTTTCAAACATATACTTGGAATAAAATTGAGTCAAAATTAAACAATGAATAGTGTCAAAAAGTCAAACCAGTCATCTTGCATGGGACGGAGGGAGTATTAAGGTTTTTTATATAAAAATATTTATTTTATAAGATAAAAATTGAAATTAAATCAAAATAAAAAAATCTATTTTACGAATCTATCATATTATATTCATATTATTTTCAATTTGATTTGACTGAAAAATAATCACATAAAAAAATTCTAACTTTTGCATATCAGGAGTTTTAATACTTGTGGAAACTCATGCCCCAAGTGCATTAAATTTAGAAGGTAGAGAAGTACTAAACCATAACCCATAGAAGTACCTTCCTCAACGAAACTAAGACTAACATGAACATTCAAATAAAGGTTATTTCTTCATTGGAATCAAGGAAGAAATATTTTGAATAAATCAATGAAGCTTGTTTTTCAAAAGCATCATTAGAAAAAAAAATGGAATGGAGTTTTTTGAAACAGCAGAAGCAGAAATAGAACACTCATCTCAATAAATTGATTTGAAACATTTATTTTAAAAGGCCATTTTCCCATTTTAATCCAATACTGAATTGACAACCGGTGCCTCATATATAAGTATGCATTATTATGAAAAATTTTGGGAATGAAGTGGAGAAAAAATTAAACAACTTTGCTGATGATTACAGAATTTATAAGTGAAAAGAAGGGGAATCTCTGCCACAAATAGCATGTACTTCCTTCGTTTCTTTTTAAATGTTACGTTGGGGATTTTGTCACTATTCATCGAATAACTTTGATTCAATTTTTTAACACAATTATATAAGATAAAATATAGTCAAGTGGGATCTTGTTGGATTCGTCTAATCGCATAGATTTACAATATCAAATTTTCATAATTTTTAATTGTATAAAATTTGAGTTATTAATGATTAAAAACATGTATTGGATTCATGGTTGTTATGGCGTCGCCATGGCGTCGACTTGGCGACGCCATGGCGGTGTGGCGGTTAGGGATGACCGCCGCAAAGCTTCGACTCGCCATATGGCGAGTTATTGACACTGCGGCACTGAGAGAGAGCAAGAAATAGTGCTACAGTGACCTTATGGACCCAACCCAGCCTAGAAATGGTTAAAAAACCCTAAAAAGCACATCCGTAACCTGTGTTCAAATCGATTTCTCTTTTCCTCGCTCAAGAGTCGAGCTACCGACTCTGCCCTCCGTTGCCCATCTCGCATTGCTCGCACCACACCTTTGCCTTAGTTGCCTCCACTGTTAGTCTGTTTGAATCTGCTCATTTCTGCTGCTCCAGCCTGCTCGCCTTTGTAGCAGCTCTCGTGTCTTCCTCGCTTTTCCAATTTTGAATGCGTGTCCCTTCCGCTTCCTTTTACACCTCTGAGTTTTCTTATTTGTTTTTTAACTTCCGTATCCAACTAGTCGACTACCCTCTTTTTAAATTTGACCTTTTTTGTTTCCATTTTTTAAAGCTACAGACTGTAGTGTATAGTGTAGTGTATAGTACTGTGCTATGTATACCTTGTTTATGTTTTTCAATTGTTTTTTTTAAATGCTTTAATTATGTATTTTTAATTGAATACATTTGGTAATTCTAATGAGTATTGTTGATGTATGTTCATATCAACTCTAAAATTTTATGAATTTAATGTTAAATATTAATTATATTTATTTGTGTAATATATATATATATATAAATATATAAAAATATAATTATCGCCATAATGTCGCCATGGCGACCGCCGTACCGCCATGGCGGTATGGCGGTCCACAGGCGTCGCGGCGACAGGCCGCCGTAACAACCTTGATTGGATTACGTGAAATGTGGGTCCGTGGCAAATATTAAGGAACGGAGGTAGTATATGATATGACAAACTTAATACTAATAAGATAACAGGAACTGTGGGTTTAGTTTACCATCATCCCGGCATGTGAGCACATGTAGAAGTCATAATAGTTTGGATGAACAATTTTTGTATCCACAACAGTACCTGTAGCCAAGAGAGAGAATTTGTTATTATAATAATAATAATAATAATAATAATAATAATAATAACAACCAACAACAACATTAACATTAACATCAACATTAACAGACCAGGCAGGACATTTTCATGACCAGAAGCTTGGAATAGCTTGGTGTGGTGATTCTTTTGGGCCACTATCAATGTGAACTTTGGAACATCCATCTCTCCAAGATGCTGATAAGCCTGAAATTGTGAGAAGTTCATGATTTCAGGCCATCTAATTAGCACGAATGGCTCATTACCATGATGCCTGAAGAATCTATTAACCTCCAAGAAATTGTTTGAATAAAAGCACCAGAATAGGGAGCCTTCTAGTGTAGATAACTTTGTTAAGAGTGCTCAACCAACAAAATTTCTCATATGTTTGCGATCAACATAGATGTATGACATAAGTATAAAATGGTACCTTGATCATTTGATCGAGTTCGATATTCATAACCTGCGCAAATTGTGATTCGCCAACGCCATCCCTGAGAAAATTAATATCCAACAACAATTGAAGTCAATACAAAATCACAATACTCACAAATTAAAGGATTATAAAACAAAGCCACCATCACAAGGTTCAAAACAGAGTTCGATTCTCCTCAATCTCGAACCCCGACTCAGAAGGAGCATAGCAATTAAATGATTATATTGGCAGATGACTGATTCAGTTAACAGGTTAGACTAGCTACTTCATCAGTTGTTTATATTGACATGATGGTAAAGTAATAGTTTAATCATATTTTATAAGATAATTAAGGAAGAGCATGGTAACATTTTTCTTAAGTCTTATATGTTAAAATTGAGGACATAGATACATTTTATTATTATTGATTGTAAAATTGATACTAGAATGAATAATTAATACTATAAAATTTAATAGATAGAAGTATTTAGCCTGCATTTTATTTTTCATTGTACAATACGATATCAACAAAATAAGTTTTTTCAAATTAATAAAAGTGAATCTAGCATTATTCTCTGAATAAAAGAATTCGAATTAAAAGATTAGTCCAAAAGGAGACTAGAGTACTCGACAACCAGGGAAGCCTGATCATTCCACAGGAGACGAATAACCATAGAGAGGTAAAACAGACCGCAAGTTCAGGCATGTAAAGAATAACCGAAAAAACATTTCAATTATTATAAAAGGGGAATCACAACTAGCAGATTTCAATCCATTTAACTCCAAAAGTTGCATAGCAGAAGCAAATAGAGGTATACAGAATCAAGACAAAGTCATAGGTGGACTAGCAAAGAGGATCGCAAATATATGATAATCGGATACAAATTCGGCCAAAAGATATACAGCCTAACCAAACATCCTTTTTGCTAGTAAATCTGTGAAGTGTGAAGTCATCTGCCTCTCTTCTAACGTGAGAAAGTGTGAACAAGGAGCATGGTTTACTATTTTAGGAATGTAGTTGGTAAGCAAAGCATACTGCCAGGGAGAATCTGAATAGCTATTAGTAAATAACCAGGACACCATGCTTGAAGATTCAAATTCAACCATTAATTCCCCCTAAAGGCATAAAAGGAAATGGTGCAAGAAACCCTTCCATAATAGATGAAGAAAAGAGAGGAAAACACAACATCTAGTCAGTGGCATACTGGCATAGGACATAACTATGACTAGGCATGGTATATTTTACCCTAAGAATAATGAACTGTCATTCGCTCACAACAAAAACTAAGCATAACTAACACAATTTTAGACTGGCAAACAAAGTTCAAGTGATAGTGTGATACACAACAGTTTAATATAAAACACACTAATAGTCACCTAACTAACTAAATCTTCAACGATCCCGCTAATTCTACCACCAATAATTGCTTGTTGATAAACAGGCCCTTGAGCTAACACGCAATTGCAAAACCAGGCATCAAATCATTTTATGCTTAATGAAACAAAAACTTAAAATGTGAATATGGAAATAGCAAACATCCCCGAAAAAAAAAAAAAAAAAACAAAAAACAAAAAAAAAAAAAAAAAAAAACAGAGATTCAGCAACATAATAATCTAAACAGGAAGCCTGAAGTGAAATGGGAAGAAGTGAATTCTACAATAACTGTGTGTGGCCAGTTAGATCTCAATATAGCTACAGAAAGGGCAAAAAATACAACGTAGGAGTACAGAAAATAGACACCTGTTGACATCTTGTAATAAATCAAACTGGCACACACACAATTTTACTAGGGATCTGCATGCATGATAGAGAATATATGATGTAGCAAAAACGAGTTTCAACTTCCATATGGTACTGCAGTGTTACCTGAAAACAATAATTTGTGTTGGTTTACGTCGACAAGTTTGAAAGAATTGTAAGAGCAGTTCCCTGAAACACAATAGCATAGATCCTCACCACATAATGATTTAATATTTTTTTTCCTGTGCATAGAAACATAATACCAGACAACTGAAATAACATTATGTATAAAGCACCTCATAATGCCATCATCCCTGCCATCTTTCGATGGTTTGAATAAACACTCAATTATCTCCGTCTTTGAAGACTGAGTCCGTACAGCTGCTCTATATCTTGATATTAATGGCCAACTATGGGATCCAACAACCTTAATAGAAATAAATGTTAATCAAACATTCAAAGAATCAAGGGTAAACTAGGTGTGGAGAGCATATTGTTGTATTATAGACAGCAGCATTACTTACAGCAGCAATAGACGGAGTATCTGATCGACCAGGAGAGCCATGTGATACATCCATCCCCAATATCATTGTTGGCTCATCCATAATGAGTGGAATGTGGCAGAAATGCTCTATATCTAATAATGAGTTGGTCCCTCCTAGCTATGGATGAAACAGGAATTATTATCACAGCTTTTATGTCTCAAAAAGATTGAACATACAAGTTTTAAGATTTCATTGAGTTACTACCTTTGAATTAATCTTGAGAAGTACATTTGTCAGATATTGGTCATTGATCTTGATAGGGGAAATGCATTGGGTGGGTATACCCCAGTAGCTCAAACATTTGTTTTTCCAAGGCCCTGTGCATCCACGTAAAGTTCCTTAAAAAATGATAAATAGTTTGTGAGTTCCACAAAATATGAAAATGGATATTTACTACCATATATATCAGAATTTTTCCGTTCTGGCAAGATACAAAGAAGAAATTGGCATAGATCCTCTTCAGGAGGACCAGGTAACTTCTCCATAATTTGTTCAAACATCTTTTCAACACGAACAAAAGGGCTTGCTCTTTTATGTTGGCGGTCTTCATCAAATATTGTATACGGGCGTTCAATATCCTACATGAAAAATATAAGAAAAGAAATAATGTGGATGCCCACATAAAACAACCAAATCAAAGGATAACACAAAATAGCATACAATGCCTTTGTTCCTGCCGCAGTTGATGAGTTCCCTCGAAAGATGGCTAGGGTCACAATGTGTAGAGAAATTGACCAGTGCCCAACGCTCTATTTGGATTGGTTTCAGAAATTTCTTGAGGATAATGAAATACAGAAAAGTGAGCTTGTGTACTCAAAACTATACTTTAGTAATAAGTTTAGTAAAACAAAATCCTGAGACTAAGCAACAGCATAAATGAAATAAAATAAGCCATGTTGGTGGCGCATGCACACCAGGGTGCAAAAGCCTTCTGGAGCCATGGCAGGTGCACACCAGAAGAAATTACGGCACACTATGTAAAAGAATACATTCTGAAAAAGGCATACATGTCATTATAAAAATAAACATAGCAGAAATAATCAAAATGTTTAAACATAACCACAAGGCACAAGCACATGAAGTCTTAACTCAAACTTCTATTAAATGATCACACGTGAGTAGCAAGCGGATAGAACTTGGTGATGAGGGCACAAAACAGGAAGAGAAGAGCAGCCAGAATTTTTCTTTCCATTTGGGAGAATACTAAAACCCAACTATTGGTATGGTTCTTTTAAGAAATAGTCAACATGTTTCTAACATTTAAAAATAATAAAATAGGAGTAACCCGAAAACAACGCACCTTCTCTATTCCGCACGCCACACCGAAGCCCTGCACCACACATCAGTATATGGCACAAAGGCTGCGCCATGGCGTGCCATACTGCCATGAACTTCTATGAGCCATGTTAAGTACTTTCATGTTTATGATCCTAGATATGAGCAGAAAATACCTTATTATTGAAGTTCCAGCGTCCATTGCGCGGCAAGAAACCTTCATTTTTACCAACGATCAACTGAATTAGAAGAAAACCATCTATTATTAATACGCATTGTAACGTCTCGGTTACACTCACTTGTAAATATTGTCCACTTTGGGCTCTGATACAATCTATAAGGTCCCATTCACACCCCCTTGTAGACGTGTTTTAAAGCCGTATGGAAAGGTTGGCCCAAAGCGGACAAAATCTACAAGTGGGTGTGACTGGGACGTTACACGCATTGGAACACATTAGTTAATGATGAAACAATAGCAGATACCTTTGGTGCATCCAGGACCCTTCCATCTATTTCTGTAAGCTGCTTGTCAATTGATATACCACAAGTCACAAGAAGAGGGTCTTTGTCATACTGATAGTGCTTTACAGCCT
Source organism: Hygrophila difformis (assembly GCA_030278955.1). Taxonomy (NCBI): domain Eukaryota; kingdom Viridiplantae; phylum Streptophyta; class Magnoliopsida; order Lamiales; family Acanthaceae; genus Hygrophila; species Hygrophila difformis. The sequence continues at coordinate 57,057,833 of JAOANR010000009.1, forward strand.
GCATGATTTAAATAAGTGAAAACAATAATGAAAATAAAAAATTGGAAAAGCAAAAGGTCTGTGTGCAAGAACTACTTACATCAGTCACAACCCTCATTCTGTCTATTGGCCTCTGCCTTGATCTTTCAACTAAGGATGTTCGCTGCATTGTTGACAACGCTTTCATGTATCGCTGAAGTGAGACTAGAGAACAGAGCTGCTAGCAGAAGGGGAGACATTACCTTCACCCAACAAGCTTTGGAATTCATAAGATTACATACGCACTCACACACACACAGAGAGAGTAAAAAAGTGCACCTCAAGTGGCAAGTAAATTGGTCTATTTGGTTTTCCAACATCAAGGCACGGCATATATGCTGATTTTGTAATTTCTATATTACGGTGTTTCACGAAATATTCATAAACTGTAATATCCAACGTCTTGGCATCATCACTGGAACTATTGCCATTTTTCACTTTCAACGAGAAACTGTCAATAAAGCACTGTAAGAAGTCTTTCAACAAGGAACATAAAACTCAGGTACATATCTGCTTGCTTACAGTTGCTGATTGCAAGGTTTCTCACTCAAACCTATAATCTTGAACTCCATCTTACTGTGTCTGGCTCTAACTCTCATATTCTTGAGCATCTTTTTGGCCTGTGTCAATCTCAGTAACACTGACATGCAAAACAGAAAGGGAGAAAATAAAAGAATGAAGTTGAGGACTAACAATACCTTTACCCAATCTATTTGGCGACTTTCCTTCACATTCTGGTTGGCAAGAAGGAAATCCTCAACAGATCCTGGTTTCAAGATCAAGGTTGTAGATACATCTGAAAAAATAAATTGTTTAGCAGTGTAATATTCAGAGCGCAAAGAATGAACAGAAACGAAAACCAGATGAAGAAAAGCAAGAAGAGAGATACCCATGTTTAGAGATAAGCCAGCAAGAGTTGGACGAAAGCTAGAATAGAATCCTCTCAGACTTGTCACACCCCCTCCAATATCAGTGAACATCCGTGAGTCATCATGAAAGAATGATTGTCGAACCAAAAGGCACCCTCTGCGTCCAAAATTCAACATTCTGGTATAAGCAATCAAAGCTATAACTACAACCCTAAACAGTAATTGAGTATACCGCTGAGCTGCTTGTTGCCTTAAAATGATGTCCAGAACCCTGAGAGCATCTTGACCTTTTGCAGGCTCATCTCCTTGAAGGGCAAGAGATATGAATCTCAAAGGTATTTTTGCAGCATAATTAATCTCGACCTTAAATGTTTTTGACTGCAAAGATTCCTTTGACCTTTTGATAGACTCACCCGAACTTCCATTATCATTAAAGTTCTCACATCTACAAAACAAATGTTCCTGTTTGAGTTGGGGCAACACCAATAAAGGAGGAAAATGGGAAGAGAAAACAACATGGTCAAAATTTCAACGATAGCAATCACCGTTTGGCAATAGATTCCTCAAGAACCACTGTAAACTCTAAATGCTTCTGTGGTAAGGGCCCCACCGTATACAGACTGCTCTCTCCATCATAGGCAAATGGCTTGCCAGAAAGCTCAGATGAGTACGTTTGGTAAAGCTTATCAATAATTTTCCTGCAAATTACCTTGCCGCTGACCACAACATTGCTCTCAGAACTAATGGAAACCTACAAGAATAAATAGACATGATGTAGTAGTGTACATATAAACCAGGAAAAAGTAAATAAATAAATCAATCAAGGGTGTTTTAATTTACATTGTACTGGTAAAAACTTTCATCTGGATTTCCTATAGAAACTTTTAAGTGATTCGTAAGCAAAGAGATTTTTTTGCCAGAAGTGCCGTATCCAGGTCGTGTAACGAGAGATCTCTTAGGTTGGTCCATTTGTTCGATTTTTTCATTTGATGGGATAGATGACGAAGGCAGATCTACCAAAGATTGTGAATTATTCCCTTCCACACCAGCCTTTTCCATTTCTACTTTAACAACCTAATACAATCGAGCAGCACCATAAGTGTAGGCAACTTGTTTGTAATAAATGGTAAAGTAAGATCAATTAAACAGATCACAGCACACCAAATATAGTCTCACTTTATCTGATAGGTATAGTACAAACTACAATTCCCAGAGGGACAATAAAGCTGTGATCTTTTAAAACAAACGGATGCAGGCACATGAGGATAAACAAATCAATAATTTAATAGTAAAATTCCGCCCACACCCCGTGAAGAACTTTGGTTTACACCAGAAACCAAACAACTAAAGAAAATGCAGAGGCAGAGACAACAGTTAAAATTTAAAACAAAATCAGAAACTGAGTACAAACTACAAACATAATATCAGAAAGAAAGCTGGGCCTTATTGTGTTACCTAAAGTCATTCTCAAACAACTGAATTTGAATAAATGTGGCAGCTGAAGTTAACTTACATTCCTTTATAATAGACAGAAGTTTGACAATGCATGGGCACTCCAAGGATAACATGTGTTACTTATACCCTAATAGCTAATTGATAACCGCAGCTAAAACTCTTGATGAATATATCAACAGATAATAGTATGGAAAAGTGATAACAGTAATATATTATCATATGCATAGCCTAGCCCAAGAAAAACCTACCTGACACGTTCAAACGTGTAGAAAACAAGAACAAAACCCTGCTTAATGCAAATCAAGAATGCATTACTACGGTTGGTAATTGGAGAGCGAATTTAACCATACAAGACTGAAATCGCAAAACGCCATTCCTTGCTTCTTACTGTTCAGCATTCCAACACCCAACCCCACAACCCCAAACACACACACACACACACACACACACACACACACACACACACACACACACACAGAGCGCTCTAATCATGCAAATGAGAACAGTTCAACTTGCATCCCCTTGCTTGTACACCAACATACACCAATCCAACACAAAAAGTAAAAAATAACACCGAGTTCAATATATTTCAAAATTAGTCCTCCTAAAGGGTAAAAATCAAAAGAACCACACCATATACGAAATTAAGAACTTCCCCAAAATATAGCCAAAGTCCGAAAAATCTGTAGATGTAAAGCTTCAATTAATCGGTGGTATCAAAGCAAGGCTGGGGGACGAACCAAATTAGTGAAGGATATATAATAAATAAACGCCGTCGCTAAACAAGAAGTCAATGCAGCAAACATATACCCTGAAATACGCGTCAATAAACACAGAACCACATAACGAACACACGAATTGAACCCCAAATAAAAGAATAGCTTCTTCGCAAAATTGCGCAAACGAGAACCCAAATTCGGAGAAATTAGAAGAATACAATGAAGACCTCCAAACTTCACCTTCGAAAAACCGCTGAGATGAAGGCAAACGAGGGCCTCCACCCCAGAAATTGAAGAAAAAGAACAAGGTCACGGCGTACGTACAAAGTACACAAATGGGCGTATACGGTTTTGCAATGCAAGCTTGATTCCAGTCGAAAATGGAGGGAAAATGGAAATGAGGGAATGATCCGCTGCAGCTATAGTGTAAAGTGTAAACAGAGTCTTAGAAATCGTGACCGTCAATTATGCATGTTCTCACACTGTGATAAAATCATGGTTAGACCAAAGACTGATCTTTGAGAATATCTAGAGAACCCTAAACCCTTCTTCTCCCAATTAGAATTATGCTGCATATACAATACTTGAATCGATAATTTTGCTAATTTAGTTACTTTTTTTTTTTAAGTGAATACCATTTTTTTAGGTGAATAACACAGTATTTTCAGACTTCATTGGACCCAAAATTAATTCGGGTTGATCCAAAGTAGAATTCTACATACCAGAGCCCCATACCAGGGCCGTCTCGACCTTTTTGGGGTCCCAAGCGAATATTTTAGTTAGGCCCCATGTAATGATAAAAATAAATTATGTAATACTCCATGGTCATAGCTATATTGTCTTGTTTGGCTTTATAATATTATTCATCTTCAACTTTAACTCAATTTTATCGTAAATATATAATTAGGGAAAAAATAGACGAACTCTTGTTAGATTTATACTCTATAGATTTGTAAGATATAAGTATATACATATATATATACATAAATTTTACTTATTATACTCATTTTAAGATAGTAAATAATTTTAAAAATTTATTGAATTATGTACAGAAGTCAAATAAAACACTTATGTTGGGGGCGAATGGAGTATTACAAAATCCAAAATAATAGAAATAAATCATATCAAATGAAATATTTTGAATACAATTTAAAAAAAATTAAAACTAAAAGTATTTTATGTCTTTAGAAAAAAAAAATAGGATTGAAAAATTTTATTATTTTGAAATTTTGAAAGAAGATGAAGCGTGACAAATGGAAGAAACTAGAAGAAAAAATTGTACCAATTTGATAAAATATTAATTAAATTTAAACAAAATTAAATAATTAAAACAAAAAAAAAAAAAAAAAAATGGGGCCCCAAAATTTGTAGGTTTTTGGGGGCCCGGAGCAAGTGCTCCACTTGCTCATGCTATGAGCCGGCTGTGCCTCATACCACTTAGGTCAATTGTGTTTGGTTACTTTTGTTGCTTTTTTGATTTCTTCTTACATTATAAAATCTTATTTTATTTAAATTAAATTATTTTTTTTAAATTGATTGAGTTATATAAATAAGTCAAAATTTGTGTGGCATGGATTCCTACTACCTCTTTCATAGCTTGTATAGGTTGTTTAGTAAAAAAAAAAATAAAATCAAAATAAGTTAAAAAAAATGATAAATTTTATTTTTCTCATACAAAAAAATATTATCAATCACTTAGTTATAAAATTAAAATTATTGTTAAAACTCTTGTTTTTAATAAAAAAAAAATATATATATATATATATACTCCCTATCTCATTTAACTTGTCTTGTTTGACTTCTGCACACAATCCAATGCATATTTTTAATCGTTAATATCTCAAAATGTGTACAATAAAAATTTATGTAAAATATACTTCCTCCATTTTTTTAAAAGGTTATACTTCTCATTTGCACGTATGCCAATGCGTATTTTCAACGATTAATAACTCAAATTCGCTACATGTAAAAATTCTAAAATTTGTTATTTAAAAACTACAAGAGAAGACGAATCCAACAAGATCTCACATTGTTATATTTTACTATCTTTTATGACTATATAACAAAAATATAAGTACAATTAACAGTAACAAAAGTCAAAATGTAACACTTTTAAAAAACAACGGAGTGAGTATGTTATAAAACTACATGATAATGCCCACCTCTTCATCGTCTTCCCCTTCCGATCTGCACCCATCTACTCGACCACAACTGTCGCCTCTCCTCCTCCATTCTGCGCCGCCACCGCCAGCCTCCTAGCGCCACCATCGCCGAGCCCTCGCCACCACCGCGCCTTCTCCTCCTCCACCGTTAAGGATTTGCAAAATATTATTCATTTATCAAATAAAGAAACTAGGGAGTATGCTTTAATTCACATGAAAAATAAAACTTGAGGATATTTTGTACGTTAAAAAATAGTATTATACTTCCTTAATTGTCAGGTTTTTTTTTTTTTTGCGTAGCCGAAGCCAGAGAACAACTGTCAGTTTTTATTTTATGAAAACTAGAATTGAAATCCCTAAAAATCTCTATGTTCGTCCTACTTTCTTCTGCACTTCCACCTCCCCTTTTGTTATTCATCGTTTCATTGCCATCATGCGGCACAAGTCACAACTATAAGTAGTCTCAATCTCGCATTTGAACAATTCTATTAGAGAGCAGTGATTGTTTGCAATTTAGGGTGTATACAGAGTATTTATTATTTATTTTTGGTTTTATACCTCATTTTTAGATTTTTGTGGCTTTTGCAGTATAAATTCCGTTATAGATTGGATTCGTAATATGCAACAAAAGCGTGTAAAATTTTAATAATTTTTTTGTGCATTGAATTAAGATTGCCCTCCAATTCTTTTGTTCTGGCTCCGCCTGATCTCGAGTGGGATTGTTAACTATACGGTTTACCACATTTTATATTAAGTTATGATTCCCCATGCTTATCTCAACACGAGTTACTTTATCGATGATCCATTTGTTTTAAATTGAACTATCGTATCCATTTTCTTGTAACAATAAGCACATATCCAGATGTTTACTTCCATTTTTCTCTATCTTTATAGTATTTCCACACTATTTCTCGCGGTGATTAATCACTAAACTTACTACGTGTTTAACACAATTTGTGCTAGCTAGGTTTTTTATTATTGAATTTATTTTTTATTATTTTATTTTCTTTTATTTTATTTCCGTCCAATCTGCATGAGTTGTGAGTAGCGGAGAAGGGGTTGCCCACTTGCCCTAGCAAAAAACTTGATGTTTATTTTCATGGAAGACAATTTGTTCGAACTAAAGGCAGCCGTAACCATCTGCATAAATTTAGGGTGTCAATTTTGGACACGACCCGAAAACACGAACCCGATGCAGTTTTGGGTTTAGTCGTTTTCGGTTTCTCTAATCTGAAATTCGGCCTAAAAATTTTCAGGTCTTGTTCGCGTTTGATATTTCAAGTTCATTTCGGGTTTCGGGTCGTGTTCGGAATTACAGATTTTGTGTTATACCCTTATTTACACCTGTCACGAACACGACCCGAACCTGTGAAACCTGAAACACGACCTGACTAACCTGACCGAAACACGACACGAACACGACCTGAAACCTGAAATTGACACCCCAGCATAATATAATTTTAAAAAAATATATATGTTTTTAATATTTTGTCTATATTTTTTTTTTAATTCAAAAAAAGGCAATCTTTTATAATGGTGGAATACGACGCTTCCATTTCAAGTCCTACTCATGCCTTTCTGTACAATTATTACTACCATACATAATAATTTGGATTTTACTCATTACAATTTTAAAAATAAAATGCCAACAAAAGAGAACATCAAGTCACACGAGACATCTTTGTACTGTCGAGTTAGAAATTTAATGATATACACCAGTATAGGAGTCGAGTGAAAAATTGAACAATAACCATAAAATTGAAAGACATTGTACATGAACTTGACCATTTGGCAAATCCTCCTTTCCTATAACTATAATTTCAGTTTGAGACTTAGATAAGATTAATTATTATCTATATTTTTTTAATACTCTGTTCGTCCAAATATTTGTATAGTGTTTTAAATATAGTATTATATATATGGTGTGATTTATTTATGTGTTATAAATATGTGGTGTATGTGTGCAGAGGGAGAGATAAAATGTGGGAGTAAATGTTGAGTAGAGATGGAAATAATAAATGCACAGAGAGAGAGAGTACAAGACTGATTGATATTCAAGACATCTGATCATTTTATTACCAAGCACATACCTATATTTATAGGCCTTCAATACACAGCATATGAATATATGGCAAAATCAAAACTCTCTTCCTCATGAAGTATTAATGACATTCACGCCTACTGGCCATATTTTTCAACACTACTTTTCAACATGCGTTTTATGCAATAGTGCTTTCAACACTCCCCCTGAATGTCTTTAATACAAAGAACATGCCTCGTTAAAACCTTACCAGGAAAAACCCAATGGGAAAAAATCATAGTGAAAAGGAAAAAGAGTACAATATTATTGTATTCATTGCTCCGCCTGACTTGGACACCGTTTTAAATCTCGAAGCCGCCGCATTCCGATTTTTTTAACGAGCTTCTCGAATGTTGCAGTCGGCAATGCCTTGGTAAATACATCCGCTAAATTATTTTCTGATCTAATTTGTTGCACATTGATTTCACCATTGTTTTGAAGATCATGAGTGTAGAAGAATTTTGGTGAAATATGCTTCGTTCTATCTCCTTTTATATAACCCCCTTTCAACTGGGCTATGCAAGCTTAATTATCTTCAAATAAAATTGTTGGGGGTATTCGTGGTTCAATGATTAAACCACAATTTTTCAATATATGTTGAGTCATTGACCTTAACCAAACGCATTCTCGACTTGCCTCATGGATTGCTAATATTTCGGCATGATTGGATGAAGTTGCTGTTAACGTTTGCTTCATTGACCTCAAAGAGATGGCAATTTCGCCACAAGTAAAGACATAGCCTGTCTGAGATTTGGCTTTGTGTGGGTCTGATAAATAACCCGCATCGGCATAGCCGATTAACTCATGTCGAGAATCTTTTGGGTATAACAACCCAAGATCAATGGTTCCTTAGAGATAACGAAAGATGTGCTTTAGGCATTTCCAATGTCGTTGAGTAGGGCAAGAACTAAATCTTGCAAGTAAATTGACTGTAGACGCAATATCAGGTCGCGTGTTATTTGCAAGATACATCAACGCGCCAACTGCGCTTAAATATGGCATTTTCTGGGCCAAGTTGCTCTTCATTATCTTCTTTTGGTCTAAATGGATCCTTTGCAGGATCAAGTGCCCCGAACGACCATTGGATTACTTAGCGGATGTGCATAATCCATTCGAAATTGCTTCAATACCTTTTGGGTATAAGCTGATTGATTAACAAATATGCCATTTTCTAAATGCTCAATTAGTAGGCCGAGGCAAAATTTCATTTTCCCGAAATCCTTGATTTCGAACTCCTTTTTCCAGATAGTCAACTGTCTTTTTCAACTCTTCAGGAGTTTCAATTAGATTTAAATCGTCAACAAAGACAGCAACGATTACAAATTCTGACCCATTTTTCTTTATAAATACACAAGGACTGATAGGGTCATTTGTATAACCTTCTTTTATCAAACTTTCACTGAGGCGGTTATACCACATTCGGCCAGATTGCTTGAGCCCATACAATGATTTTTGCAATTTGATGGAATAAGTTTCTCTGGGTTTTGAGTTGCAAGACTCAGGTAACTTAAACCACTCAGGTATTTTTCATATAAATATCATTTTCAAATGAGCCATATAAATATGCAGTAACAACATCCATAAGCCTCATTTCAAGATTTTCTCGTACTGCTATGCTCACTAGATACCTGAATGTTATTCCATCCATAACCGGGGAATATGTTTCCTCAAAATCAATTCCCGATCTTTGGGAAAAACCATGGGCTACAAGCCTTGCCTTATATTTGGCAATTTCATTATTTTCATTTCTTTTTCTCACAAACACCCATCTGTAGCCAACAGGCTTCACATTTTTCGGTGTTTGGACAATAGGGCCGAATACTTTTCGTTTATTCAGTGAATCTAGTTCAGACTGAATCGCATCTTTCCATTTTGCCCAATCATTTCTTTTCCGACATTCTTCAACTGATCTTGGTTCAGGATCCTCGTTATTTTCCATTACATCGAGTGCAACGTTGTATGCAAAATCATTATCAACGTTTGTTTCTTTTCAGTTCCAACATTTCCCAGTATTGATATAATTGAAAGAAGTTTCAATAACTTCATTTTCATATGGGTGAATATTTTCAAGTTCAACTTTTTTGGCGGTTGAATCAATTTCTCTTTCGAGAGTATCATCGGTGATTGATTTATCACCTATATGTATAATTTTCCTCTTTCGTGGATTTTTATCCTTAGAACCCAAAGGCGTACCGCGCTTCAGACGTGCAGTAGGTTCATTTGCACTCGGAATATGCCCATATGGGACATTTATATTACCTGGTGCATTTGCTGCATCATTTATATATGATTTTGTGACTTTAGCAGCATCATTAAAAGCATCGGGTAATTGATTTGCAATTCCATGCAAATGCACAATTCTTTGAACTTCAAGTTCGCATTGCCTTGTACGAGGATCAAGGAAATCAAATGGACTTTGCCAAGATATTTCCTTTTTCAGTTGATATTTTCCCCCCTAATGTCGGGAATTGAGTTTCATCAAAATGACAGTTTGCAAAACTTGCAGTAAATAAATCACCCGTTGTTGGTCCAAGATATTTAATAATCGAGGGTGATTCATACCCGGCATATATGCCCAACCTTCTTTGAGGTCCCAATTTTGTGCGTTGTGGTGGCGCAATCGGTACATAAACTGCACACCCAAAAATTCGCAAGTGGGATATATTGGGCTCCTTTCCAAACATAATTTGTGTAGGGGAGTAGATATGATAGCTTGTCGGCCTTATTTTCACAAGTGCTGCTGCATGCAATATAGCATGTCCCCAGCAGAAATAGGGAGTTTTGATTTCATTAACAAGGGCCTTGCAATTAATTGCAATCGTTTAATAAATTATTCTGCCAGACCATTTTGCGTCATGAGGCACAAAATGTTCAACAGTAATTCCAATCGACATGCAGAAATCATCAAATGCATGTGATGTATATTCTCCAGCATTATCAAGGCGTATTTTCTTTATCGGATGATCTGGAAACTGTGCTCGTAATTTTATACTTTGTGCAAGTAATCTTGCAAATGCCAAATTGTGGGTTGATAATAAACAAACGTGTAACCAGCGTGATGACGCATCAATTAGTACCATAAAGTACTTGAAAGGTCCACACGGTGGATCAATAGGTCCACATATATCGCCTTGAATTCTTTATAGGAATGTAGGGGATTCAAATCCCACTTTTACTGGAGATGGTCTGGTTTTCAATTTCCCTTGTGAACAGGCTGCACAATTGAAGTCATTTGGGTTCAATATCATTTGCCTTTTCAATGTATGGCCATTTGAATTTTCAATAATTCGCATCAGCGTTACACTGCCAGGATGCCCAAGTCTATCGTGCTAGGTAATAAATTCACTAGTAGCTTTCAAGCCTACTAGGTTATGTATTTCTGCGACACATATTTTTGTATAGTATTCATTTACAATTTTTTTGCCATTTTCAATTCGAGTTATCAAAATATGCTCGTGATCTGCCTCTTTTGAAGTTTCAATGTGATATCCATTTTTTCGAATATCATTGAAGTTCAGTAAATTTCTTCGAGCTTTGCGTGAGAGCAAGGCGTTTTCAATCGCCATTTTTGTCCCTTCAGGGAGAAATATAACAGCTCTATCGGAGCCTTCAATGCATTTTGCATTACCGCTTATAGTTTTCACCGCGGTCTTTTCCAATTTTAAATTGGAGAAATAGCTTTTGCTTTTCAAAATGCTATGCGTTGTTGCACTGTCAATGAGGCAGATATCATCTTCGACTTTTGAATTTTCAGCATCCATTTCTTTACAATAATATAAGAAGGTAATCAAATATCAATATAAATATCATTAATGCAAAACATATTTATATTATACATGGGTAATAAAAGAGAAGTACAACATAACATTATTTATAATAAACAAGAATTATAAAAGATAAGTACAAAATATATAGCTATATTATATATTATTTAGCAACATTATCTGGCTCAACAAAATCCTCAGCTTCAAGGTGCGTGATATCATCATTTAATATATCATCATAAGTATCATCGTGGGCATTATGGCGTGCTTCAACACCTTGTCTTTCTTTTCGTTTCGAGGCCTGCTACAATTCAGCTAAGTGTTTAGCTGTGTGACATGTTTGAGCCGGATGGCCTTTAATTCCACAACAATCACAAATTTCATTATTTTTTTTGTGCTTTCTTGCATAATTTCTTTGTTGTGGTTTGTAAGGCCTTCTGGTATCATATTTGTGATTTTGCTCAAATCGAGGCTTATTTTTATAATCCGAGAGGGAAAGGAAGCCGAAGACATTCCATGAATCGAGTCAAAATAAATGGAATTAAATTCAAGAAAGAAAATAATTTTAATTCCAAGAACCCGTGAAGTCGGAAATAACTTAATTGGATGAATTATTACACGGGAGTCAAAAGACGACGAATTAGAAGCCGACGAATCCAAAACCGACGGACTTAAGATTTCAAACACGAAATCAATTTAAGTCGAAAAAGATTTAAGATAGGAATCATAATCCGAGAACGACCCGAAAAATCGAGCCCGAAAACGTAGAAGAATAGAAGTACGTAAGAGAGGAGAAAAGGCCCGACGGACCGCATGACCCGGCCCAGGCGGCAGCCCAGGCCGGAGCGCGCGGTCTCCGCGCGGTCTGGAGCCAAACCGCGCCGACACCACGGGGTGAGACAGGACAACCTGCCTTGTCGCGTTTTGGCGACTTTCTTGCCATAATTTTGGGTCCCAACGTGGGGATCTTGATTTAATTCGGGGGGAGCATATTTTGGTTGATATTATATGATCATAACACCCCATTATCAGTCATCCACACCCTTGTTTCATCCCAAACTCTCCCAAAAACCAAAAACACAAGTTCTTACCTTCCGACGATTTTCCGGCAACCAAATCCGACCGAGGAAGTGTGTAGATCAAGGATTGCAGGCTTTGGATTGTTGGTAAGATGTAAATTAGGTTTCGTTATTGTTTTAAGATCATAACCATCATTCTAACTTTCGGATCTTTACTTGCAAACACGTTCGTGGCCAAAGGAGAAGAAGAACGTGTTGCATAGATCCGTCCGTGGCGATTTTGGACGAATTGATCGACCCTAGGACGTTCAAGAACTCACTTACTGTAAGTCAATACCTTCCATATTAATATGGGTGGTTTAAGGGCGTCCGAAACATTGGATCTAAAACGAAACGTTAAAATCGAACCTAAAAACTTCAATCTACGTATTTTCTGAAATCCGACCAAAACTCCTACTTCGAGTGTTCAAACCGAAAAACTCAAAACTAAGATTTTGATCCTAAGATCTTAATCTATACTGTGTAAAAATTTCAGAGATTTTCACCGAGTTTTGACACCCCAAATCGTGTCGGACATATTCTGCGTTTTTAAGGAATTTTCATAAATTGACAGTTCACTTAACCGAATTTAATGAGCATATTTCTACCATTTCTAGTCCGAACTAATCTTTGTGATGTAGACAAAAGTTGTAGGTAATCATGTCTAGTATGTGTTCATAAAATTTCAGAATTTTTGGAATCCATTTGATGAGTCGAAAAATCGGATTTTGAAACTGTGACGAACCTGAATCCTGACAGCTTGTTGTTTGCGTAGAAAACTGGATTTTTGACATGCTTCCATTCTTATTTCCGAAAAACTCGAAGCATGAAAGTTGTTCGTTGGGATGTTTTTGAGATACTGTGAAAATTTCAGATCAATCGCCTTTGTATTGAATTTTTAAACTGAAAAGGCGCAAACTATGACATCAAACGGTTTTAACTTGTGAGATCTTGAAATTTCTAAACAAACGATCGAAATCTTGTTATATCTTTGAAAATCCCGTTACACTAAAGTTGAAACAATATCGGTTACATTGATTAAATAAAATTAGGGGGTGAGTGCTCTGCAGGGTGCCCTCCTAACTATTCATTTTGTGCCTTTATGGACGATGGTGACCCCGCGCGAAATATGAGAACTATTGCCAAAACGGCATTTTATTTTGGGCCTACCCTCTCGGGTGTATCCGTATGGGTTACCCGAGGCTCGACGGAGTGGTACTGGGTATGGCGGATAGGCTGCGGCCGCCGGGCTACCGGCTAAATGAAAAATGACGAAATTGGCTGAGGCCGCCGGATCACCGGCTAAATGACACTTACGAAATTGGCTGCGGCCGCCGGTTCGCCGGCTAAATTAAATATTGTTGAGATGGTGGTGTAACGGGGGAAAATTAAAAAACTTAGATTTTTATTTATTTATTTATGTCATTATTCATGCTTTTAATTCAGGTTTAAATTAATGGGCCATACTTAGATTATTATTATTTATGAAATTTAAATGTGTCTTTAAAGTATGCAAATTAAATTCTTATTTTTTTTGTAAATAAAATGTTTTGTATGCATGATTAAAAGTATAATCTTAATTATTAAAATTAAACCCCTTTTATTGCTATGTTAGGATTGACTTACTCAGTATTTTATAATACTGATAAAAACCGTTGTTCATCTTTCGATTACAGAGTACGGAGCATGATCATGCATTGGGGAATCATTTTGGACATTTAGTTAATTATTTTACATGACTTGTATGAACGGGCCTGTTTAACTCGTGTTTTGGCCATGTCGGCCCTATATTTTAAATTCCGCTGCATAAACTTTGTTTCCACTGCAACTTATTATTATTATTATTATTATCATGTGTGGATGATACTACACTATATTATTATTTTTTTAGTAATTCCGGACTTATTTTTTTTTAAAAAAAACTATTTTCAATACCCATAGTCTTGCATCTCTTTAGCAAACTCGGAGAATTCGTGTCTTGCTAGGGAGGTGTGGCGGTGGCACCCGGCCTGAGTTATCAAATCCGGGGTGTTACATGGAGGGAATATTAAATTAGTGATAGAAATACTATCTAGTAAGTATTAAATAATACTCAAAATCCGGATGAGTTACTGTAGAGACTGTAAACTGTACATGCAGCTCTGCTGCGAAGCCTCTATTATGTGATGTTTGAATATTTGTGTGCTGCGTAATCATAATTTCGTGATGTTTTTATTTATAACTCTCATCTGACTGCACGTCACAAAACCGGTCGCACACATCACAAATTTTTAAAACATCACAAAACCTTACTCTCTTCGCACTGTCTGCAAATGCAGGAAGATTACTTCCTACCGTTCTCAGGGATTAAAACTCTAATAATTTCTGAACTAACTACCAATGATTAGTAGTGTAGTTAATTTGTAGTAGTAGTAATAAACTAATAACATTATTTCGACATTCCTTTATTATATATACATTACTATTATGCATGTAAACAAAACATGTGAATGTCTAGTGTTCAACATCCATGTTCATGCCTTGATCATAAGGTTAGACATGTGAAAGTCTTGAAATGTATATGCCTTGATTATGAGGTTAGTAAATAGTGAGAGGATAAAAAAGTTTATAAATAGCCTATGTAATGTATTGAGATGTTAGAAAAATTTTATGCAAGCTTAATACTTGTTTCATTTCATAGCCATAATTATTACACTTTATCCATTTTATTATCCCACCTTTAAACTTCTTTTCTTTCACCATTTAATTCAATTTCCATTACAATACTTCCATTATAAACACAAGCTAATAAGCCATATACCATTTTATTGTACACATACATAAATAAAGATAGTTATTTCTATAACACGTTATCAGCACGAGGAGACTCTGTCCAGATTATCATTTGAGGTATAATCTCTTATTTCTAAATTTTCAATAAGATTATGGCTAACCTTGCAAAGCAGGAATTTGCTCCCTTAACCGTTGAAGGAAGCAATTATATGTCCTGGGCCCGAGATGTAAAAATGCATCTTACTTCAATGGGTCTGGAAGATACTATTGCTGAAGGCAAAAATCCCAGCCATCAAAATCAGGCAAAAGCCATGATTTTCTTGTGCCATCATATCGAAGAGGCACTTAAAATGGAGTACGTGACTGTGGAATCCCCACTGGCATTGTGGGAAAAGCTGAAAGAAAGATATGATAATCTTAAAAAGACGGTGCTTCCAAAAGCCCTTGATGACTGGACAAACCTGAGACTTCAGGACTTCAAAACAGTCCGGGAATATAATTCCGCTGTGTTCAAAATTACGGCCCAATTGCAATTATGTGGGCAAAAGATATCTGAAGCAGAAATGCTTGAAAAAACGTATTATACGTTTCATGCTAAAAACACAGTATTGAGTGAGACATACCGTCAAAAAGGTTTTCAGAGATATTCTGATCTTATCACCTGCTTATTATTGGCTGAACAAAACAGCCTATTGTTGTTGAGAAATCATGAATCTAGGCCCGCAGGTGCAAAACCGTTCCCTGAGGTGAACGCGGCTCAATCATCGAAATATGTGCGTGATCGTGGGCACTTTAAAAATCAAAATGATGATCGTGGCTGATAATGGCCAAAATTGACCATTATTTTCAATCTATTTCCGTGTCTAACATGGACATTTGATCGCATTCCGGTCTTATTTAAATAAGAAAGCAGTGGAATTTAACAGATATATGCAAGTTTGTATAAATAATAAGCTGGTATTGAAAAATACAAAAATATTGTTATTTTTATTAATTTTGTATTAAAAAACCCAAAAACATGATAAAATATTAAAAATCCTCCACTTGATTAGTTTTGGTCCGGTGTTGTCTATTCGGTAGAACATGGGTCTATTGGATGGAACACATACCAAGTAGTCAAGTGGAATAAATATACTTATTTATATTATTTTTATATTCTGATTTATATTATTATAATTTTTATGTTTATTATTCTGTGTATATTTATATATTTATATATTTATAATTTTGGTTTATATATATTTTGTGTCATTAAGTCCACTAATCACTTGTGAATTGAATTAATTGCAGGTGTTTACTCCAACTTGGGCTAGTCCAATCCATTTTCCAAAAATCCAGTCCAACCCCATTAGCCAAATCCCCACAGGCCCAACACCAAAGCCCAATCCAACATCACCTAAGCCCAACCACACCCTAATCCAAACCCTAACCCTATTTCCCATCCCCGCCGCCGGCGCCGCCGCCGCCGGCCGGCGGCCAGTTACCACCATCCTCATCCGACCATTCCCAACCGAGATTGCCAGCCCCCTCATCCGCGAGCGCCTCCATCCCTTCCTCCAGCCCTCGTCGCCACCACAGGAGCGCCGGCGAGCGCTCGCATCCCCCATTCCGGCAGCCTTCTCCATCCACCCACCACTTCGCAACTCCGGCCACCTCAGTCTCATCTCCTCTCGCCAACAACCCATCTCCACCCGCAACATCAACACCGCCGTCCCTCCGCCGCCCATCGTCCCAGAACCAGCGCCTCCAGCGCCGCCCTCTCGCGGCCACCACCACCACTTCGCAACTCCCAACTCCTCCATTCCCGTCACAGTCCTCTCGTCCAGATCCACCACTTCCGTCGCCATCCCCTTCCCAACTCCAACCGAGCGCCGCCGCAGTCCTCTCCAACCACCAGACTCCGGCAGCCCATGCCTCATCCAAGCCCTCCTTCATTCACCGCCACACCACCACGACACAGCCCCTCCTACACCACCGCTCATCGCGCCCCCAGATCCGGCCGCCTTCCTCCGCCCGTCGCTCGTCATCACCGCCACCATCTCCACCCATCTCCTCCAATCGACAATCACCGACCACCACCATCCTCAATTTGAAACTCAAAAATTAAAAATAAAGAAGAAGAAATGGAGGAAGGCAGAATAATGGAGGAGGAGAAGAAGATGAATCGAAGAAGAAGAACAGAAGAAGAAGATAAGAGAAGAAGAACAAAAATGGAGGAGATGGGAAATTGGAAAAGAAAGAATGGAGAAAAGGAAAGAAGAAAAAGAAATGAAGAAGAACGAGAGAGAGAATGGAAGAGGAAAGAGAAAGAGAAAATAAATGAAGAAGAGAACAGAAAGCCTGTCGAGAAATTAACCCTTTGTCGCGGAGCATGCACCGCGACAAAGTGCTCCGCGCCCAGAAATTTGCTCCGCGCCCAAGAACTATTCCGAGACTGTGAGAGGAGAATCAAGGCATAAAATTTTATCGCGGAACCATGTTCCGCGACAAAGTGGATCGCGCCCAAGCAGTACTCCGCGCCAGTGAGAGAAAAGGGGCATGTCACGTGACAGCCCACACCCTCCATTTTGAAATTTCCCATGTGCCACAATAGCTGGAAGCTCCCAGGACTTGAAGACCCGCAGGCACATGAAGTTTGTCTTTTCCTCCAAGGACCTCAAGTCCCGCCCCCTCCTGGGCGCCATCTTGGAGCTAAAAAGTGTTTTGTCCCTAAACAATTTGTTCCGCGACAAAGCAGTTGTTTGGCGACCAGATGGGCCTAATGGGCCTAGGGCTAATTTTCCACCTCTATAAATATATCCTCCTACCCTCTTGAACAGTAACCAAGCTACACTTTAGTTTATTTTCACTGTTCTTTGGAGGCACCACTGTGCTCTCCAAAAATTATGTTAGATAGGTAGTTTTATTTATTTTATGCAATGTAGTAGATCTTAGCTTAGTTTGATTTATGCTTTGTAATAAATAAGTGTAGCTAGTGTTCACTTTTATTTTTCCAGTTTTATATTTTGTAGTTTGTGGGTTTCAAACACTTAAATCAATGGGTGTATTTTGAACCATGTTTTGGTATTGTAGTTAGGTTTTATTGCTTTCCTTACTTTAATAAATGCATAATCATTAGATATTATCCCTTGATAGGTTTATTAGCCTAGTTTATCTTTTTCATATTTTTGTTCCAGTGTTTTATCTTGTTTTTTTTTAGTTTAGTAGTTGCTGTTATTTTTCTTTTTATTTTGGTTGTTGTTTTATTTTATTTTTAGTTCTAGTATAATAAATCTAGAAAGGGATGTTATTAAAGTGTTTATGCATTTTTATTTAAAAATTGCATATTCCTATATTGTATTGCATCACATTGTAACCCCACGGGTTGCAATGTAATTTTCCCGTTGTGATCCCACGGATCACAACGCACACCCATGTAATGCAATATTAGGCGTTATGCTGCCAAAATTTTTATAAAACTTTAAAACCCTTTGTCGCGATGCAACCTTTGTCGCGGAACCACGTTCCGCGACAAAACCCATGTTTAGCGACAAAGGACCAAATTCTTGCATTTTGTCTGCATGGCTTTTGTCGCGGAGCATCCTTGTCGCGGAACCACTTTCCGCGACAAAATCTTATTCCGAGACAGAAAATTATGCCTTGCCATTAATTTTGAAACCCTTGGTCGCGATGCAACTCTTGTCGCGGAACCACGTTCCGCGACAAAATCCTTGATTAGCGACCAAGGACCCAAATACTTGTAATTTCATTCTGGGAGGACTCTGGCGCGGAACCTTTGTCGCGGAACCACGTACCGCGACAAAATCCTTGTTCCGCGACCAGGAATTATGTCCTTACCAATTTTCAACCCTCTTTGTCGCTATGCCTCTTTGTCGCGGAACCATGTTCCGCGACAAAATTTTTGCTTAAGCGACAAAACAAACCCTAATCTTCAAAATCCCATTTCTCTTATTTCCCACCCCTTTGTCGCGAAACCTTGTCGCGGAACCATGCTCCGCGACACAAACTCTATTTCGCGACAAAGTGGCAACTTTTTGCCAAATTTTTATTCTTCATCTCACTCCATTAATTAATTGAACCTTTATATTAATATTTTGAGGTTGAAATCCAATGATCTCAACCCATGATTAATTTGATATAAAGAACTTTGTTCAATTTCCCATTAAAAGATTCTTCTACAAAAATAATTACACTCTAATGATCTAAGTATATAATTCGGACTGTAATTAATTAATTAATTATGGAATGAGTGATTATTTAGACATGGAGAGTAATTATGGATTCATTTCCATACCTTGCATGAGAAACCAATGTCTCTCATGCAAGATGACCCAAAAATATTTTTCTTCTATTTATTTTGTCTTTTCCCGTAATGTGTGAAACAGTTAATAAGGAATATATCAGATTAATGTTGGCGGGTATTCCCACACGGATAACTAGCTCGTATTCTGTATATTAATTATTAATTGTTATTTTGCATGGTCCGGATAGTGGTCGGTGGAAGCCTTGGCGGTTCGTCCATCCGGGATTATAATAGCTGCTCAGCTAACTCCTATCCGGATACAGTTTCTTTTTCTTTATCTTAATTTCAAACCCGAATCTCGAACTGTGCCAACACTAGACGACATAGGTCAATGTCATCTAGTAATT
Organism: Hygrophila difformis; assembly: GCA_030278955.1. Taxonomy (NCBI): domain Eukaryota; kingdom Viridiplantae; phylum Streptophyta; class Magnoliopsida; order Lamiales; family Acanthaceae; genus Hygrophila; species Hygrophila difformis. The sequence goes on from JAOANR010000009.1 coordinate 57,077,380, forward strand.
AAGACAGTGAAAGAACATGTAGGTTTTTCTCCGATTCACAGATAGTAAGGGTCTGAATGATAGCGACCACTGTCATTTATGATTATTCTGCTGTCTAAAATCATCTCACCTTAATGATTAGGGAATTGGACCACAGATAACTGCAATCCAATTAACCCTAATTATTTTGCCACCCTTTTAGCCACAATAAATTCTTCTCACCTCCGGCTATTTCATCTTTGTGTCCCAATTTCTGTCTAAACCCACCTTATATTTTGGGTTATTTAATTTTACACTTCTCTATAAATTTATGCATGATATTATTATGTAGATATTGTGGTCAATATTATTTTGGGATCCTTCCCTTGGACACAGGAGTCTTGATTTTAAATCAGATGTTTCATAATAAATTTCCAACAAAAATTCCTTTATAAAATCCGGATCTGAGTAAGGGATAAATTCAACAGTTATGACTAATTCATATCCGACTGGGGGTTGATTTTGGGAAATTAGAAGCAGAGTCAGCGATTAGGTCTCACCTAGACTGAAAGGATCTGTGTTTTAATTGAGAGTCTAGTACCTGATAGGGAGTGATTTTCAGATTTATTATTTTCCAAAATTGCTGTTTGTTGGAAATCTTGTATTAAATATTGCACCGGGTCAGATTCCACTTGGATTCCGATAAGGTGTGACAGATAATACTAGAGGAACAACATTCGGGCCTTGGTTATTTTCTAAGGTAGGGTTGAGTATTCTTTCAACTGTTATCTTCTTCTGCCAAAGCCTATTTTTGAGTCTTGAGTGAGTGCATCCGGAACGAACTAATTTATTAGTTCGTTTCATTAGTTTGTATCTCATAACCACCCGACGGGAAGTGAACACTGCAAGCGGTTCACCGAGAATAGGGAATTCTTGATCCACACCCGGTCATCCTGACTGGGGGCTTTCTTTTACTACCAGGGTCAGACTTTCAAAAACCTCCGAGTGATAGGATTTTAAATGCTTTCTTTACCGCTTTCTTTTAATTGCTTTCTTTAGAGGTCACTCGGTTGTATTGAGAGTTGTGTAACTGCTACTAGGACTGAGAGTTAAGGGATAGTTCAGGGCTTAATTAGAATCTTTGGGCGTGACATGGGGGAATGATAGCGGTACTTGACACTTCAACTAATGATTTGTCAGGTGTTGCTTATCCACCACAGATAAATAACATACCATTGCAAGGGTAGTTATGCATCTGTGGTATCTTAGAATTTATTTTCTTAAGAGCATGTAAACTCTTGCTGTAAGTACCTGTCTGTTAAAGGGAACATGGTATAGAGAGCATGAGAATTAGCTAACTGAACGAATTATCCCAAACAAAGATCTGTGTAACAAAATGGAAGTTTAATTGTGTTTCATCTGAATATTGTCCAATCTTTATTATTTTCTTCCTGTCCCTTCTGTCTCATTTTAAATCTGCTTTCTTAGAATAATCTTAATCGCTTTCTTAGATTAATTTTATTGCTTTCTTAGATTAAATTTAATTCGCTTTCTAGAGTAATTTTATCTGCTTTATTTTAATTGCTTTCATAACTCAGTTTAAATTCTGTCAAGTAGTTGTTAGTCATAACACAAACTCGGATCGAGTAACCGAGTGGAAAATCTTAGTAAACGGCGTGGGCCCTGCTTCCATCGCACATCCTCCAGTGAACGATCCGGTACTTACTATAAATACTGCAATTTTTGACTCCGTGCGCTTTCGGGGGCACAGTTTCTTAACACGAGTAAATAAAAATGTGATCTTTCGGAAAATACTCATGTAGTGGGAATCTGCCGAAAGTTTCATGGCAGGGAATCTCATGACATGAAATCATGAGAAGTATCATGACACACATGCCGGGGACCCTCAGTGTGACAGGCTGAAGGTCAATTTATCCCGGTTGTATCATGAGATTTGTCAGAAGTTTCATGACAGAGAGGATCATAGCGCCATTTGAAATTAAAGCCCCTCGCATGAGTAATAAAAAGTAACAATCTTGATTTATCCCTAAACCCATTCCATAAATCATAACTCTTTCATTTAATAAATCCAAACCTGATATATTTTATTGAAAAATACTCGTGTTAATGAAATTTGTCAAAAGTTTCAGTGGCCAAAATCGGTATCACAATCGAGGCAGAGGTGAATCATCTCGTCAAAATAATTATCGAAATAAGCCTCGATTTGAGCAAAATCGCAGATATGATACCAGAAGGCCTTACAAACCACAACAAAGAAATTATGCAAGAAAGCATAAACAAAATGATGAAATTTGTGATCGTTGTGGAATTAAAGGCCATGTGGCTCAAACATGCCACACAGCTAAACACTTAGCTGAACTGTATCAGGCCTCGAAACGAAAAGAAAGACCAGGTGTTGAAGCACACCATAATGCCCACGATGATACTTATGATGATATATTAAATGATAATATCACGCACCTGGAAGCTGATGATTTTGTTGAGCCAGATACTGTTACCAAATAATATATTATATAGCTATATATATATTTTACTTGTCTTTTATAATTCCTGTTTAATATAAATAATGATATCTTGTACTTCCCTTTTATTATCCATGTATAATATAAATATGCTTTTGCATTAATAATATTTATATTGCTGATGTTTAATAACATTCTTATATTCTTGTAAAGAAATGGATGCTGGAAATTCAAAAGTCGGAGATGATATCTGCCTCATTGACAGTGCAACAACGCATAGCATTTTGAAAAGCAAAAGCTATTTCTCCAATTTAAAATTGGAAAAGACCGCAGTGAAAACTATAAGCGGTAATGCAAAATGCATTGAAGGCTCTGGTAGAGCTGTTATATTTCTCCCTGAAGGGACAAAAATGGCAATTGAAAATGCCTTGTTCTCAAGCAAAGCTCGAAGAAATTTACTGAGCTTCAATGATATTCGAAAAAATGGATATCACATTGAAACTTCAAAAGAGGCAGATCACGAGTATCTTTTGATAACTCGAATTGAAAATGGCAAAAAATTTGTGAATGAAAAATTGCCATGTTACTCCTCTGGCTTATACTATACAAAAATATGTGCCGCAGAAATACATAACCTAGTAGGCTTGAAAGCTACTAGTGAATTTATTACCTGGCACGATAGACTTGGGCATCCTGGCAGTATAATGCTGAGGCGAATTATTGAAAATTCAAATGGCCATACATTGAAAAGGCAAATGATATTGAACCCAAATGAGTTCAATTGTGCAGCCTGTTCATAAGGGAAATTGATAACCAGACCATCTCCAGTAAAAGTGGGAATTGAATCCCCTACATTCCTAGAAAGAATTCAAGGCGATATATGTGGACCTATTGATCCACCGTGTGGACCTTTCAAGTACCTTATGGTATTAATTGATGCGTCATCACGCTGGTCACACGTTTGTTTATTATCAACTCGCAATTTGGCATTCGCAAGATTACTTGCACAAATTATAAAATTGCGAGCACAGTTTCCAGATCATCCGATAAAGAAAATACGCCTTGATAATGCTGGAGAATATACATCACATGCATTTGATGATTTCTGCATGTCGATTGGAATTACTGTTGAACATCCTGTGCCTCATGTGCACACGCAAAATGGTCTGGCAGAATCATTTATTAAGCGATTGCAATTAATTGCAAGACCCTTGTTAATGAAATCAAAACTCCCTGTTTCTGCTTGGGGACATGCTATATTGCATGCAGCCGCACTTGTGAAAATAAGGCCGACAAGCTATCATAGCTACTCCCCTACACAAATTGTGTTTGGAAAGGAGCCCAATATATCCCACTTGCGAATTTTTGGGTGTGCGGTTTATGTACCGATTGCGCCACCACAACGCACAAAAATGGGACCTCAAAGAAGGTTGGGCATATATGTCGGGTATGAATCACCCTCGATTATTAAATATCTTGAGCAAAAAACGGGTGATTTATTTACTGCAAGATTTGCAGACTGTCACTTTGATGAAACTCAATTCCCGACATTAGGGGGAGGAAATGATCAACTGAAAAAGGAAATATCTTGGCAAAGTCCATTTGATTTCCTTGATCCTCGTACAAGGCAATGCGAACTTGAAGTTCAAAGAATTGTGCATTTGCAGGGAATTGCAAATCAATTACCCGATGCTTTTTAATGATGCTGCTAAAGTCACAAAATCATATATAAATGATGCAGCAAATGCACCCGCCAATATAAATGTCCCAGAAGGGCAAATTCCAAGTGCAAATGAACCTACTGCACGCCTGATGCGTGGTAGGCCTTTGGGTTCCAAGGATAAAAATCCACGAAAGAAGAAAATTATCCATATGGGTGATAAATCAATCACAGATGATACTCCTGAAGGAGAAATTGATTCAACCCCCGAAAAGGTTGAACCTGAAAATATTCACCCAGAAGAAAATGAAGTTATTGAAACTTCTTTCAATTATATCAATACTGGGAAATGTTGGAACCGCAAAGAAACAAACGTTGATAATGCTTTTGCGTACAACGTTGCACTCGATATAATGGAAAATAAAGAGGATCCTGAACCAAGATCAGTTGAAGAATGTCGGAAAAGAAATGATTGGCCAAAATGGAAAGATGCGATTCAGTCTGAACTAGATTCACTGAATAAACGAAAAGTATTCGGCCCTATTGTCCAAACACCAAAAAATGTGAAGCCTGTTGGCTACAGATGGGTGTTTGTGAGAAAAAGAAATGAAAATAATGAAATTGTCAAATATAAGGCAAGGCTTGTAGCCCAAGGTTTTTCACAACGACCGGGAATTGATTTTGAGGAAACATATTCCCCAGTTATGGATGGAATAACATTCAGGTATCTAATGAGTCTAGCAGTACGAGAAAATCTCGAAATGAGGCTGATGGATGTTGTTACTGCATATTTATATGGCTCATTGGAAAATGATATTTATATGAAAATACCTGAAGGGTTTAAATTACCTGAGTCTTGCAACTCAAAACCCAGAGAAAATTATTCCATCAAACTGCAAAAATCGTTATATGGGCTCAAGCAATCTGGCCGAATGTGGTATAACCGCCTCAGTGAAAGTTTGATAAAGGAATGCTATACAAATGACCCGATCAGCCCTTGTGTATTTATAAAGAAAAATGGGTCAGAATTTGTAACACCCCGATTTAATTAACTCATAATTAATTTAATTTAGTTATGGTTAATTAACAAAAGACTTGGTATGTGGATTATTTTGTAGGTGAATGAAGATTTAAGTGGGGGAATATGTGAGTTCAACTCATAAGATAATAAGAGTCAAGTGCTCAAATGGGTGCAATGTGGTCAAGACAAGTGGTGTAACCCTTTTAACCCACATTCCGACCCGACCCGACCCTTTTGCCAACCCGGGTCGACCCACATCTCATCAAAACACCCCCAAATCAGCCTTATCCCTTCCATTTGCACCCAACACTTGGAAAATTAGGGCAATCCCGCTAGAGAGGCCAAGGGTGAAGAAAAATGACTTCGTAGAGAGATTTTGGTGTTCTTGAGCTCAAATCTTGTAAGGGAAGTGATTATACATCTCTTGGTAAGTAATTTCTTCATTCTAATCTCATTTCCAAAGAGTTTTGAAGTGATTTATGGAGGTGTTGTTCATAGTGACGAGAATTGGGTGTTTGTAGGATTTCTTGATTTTGGTGTTGATTGAAGCTTGGATTCTTGTTTGGAAGTTGAATTAGTGTTGGAGGAAGCTAAGGTTAGTACTTGAGACCATTTTGGTGTTGTTGATTTCAAGTTTTTGGAACTCTTTGGATGCAAGTTGGAAGATCTCCATGTTTGGAGATGATTTTTTTGATGTTTGGATTGATTTCTTGCAATATAGGCTTGGAATTGTAGATGGAAGCTTTGAGAGGATTCAAACTTGAAATTTGAGCTTGGAAACCTCAAGAATCAAAGGCAAGGGATTATATTGCTTAAATTACGTGTTTGGGGGGTATTTGGGGGTCAAATTCCGGCGAAATCGCCGGAAAACCGATTGGAAAATCGGAGAAGACGATGAACAGTAACTGCTACAGTACTGCTACAGTAACTGTACAGTAGTTACCGCGGTAACTCGCGTAGTTACCGCAGTAATTCGCCACAGTAATTACCACGGTAATTTGAACAGTAATTACCACGGTAATTTGAACAGTAATCACCACAGTAACTTGTACAGTAGTTACCGCAGTAACTCGCTACAGTAGTTACCGCAGTAACTCGCTACAGTAGTTACCGCAGTAACTCGCTACAGTAATCGCTACAGTAATTGCTACAGTAATCGCTACAGTACTGGTCTGCGTATGTCACGCGTTTTACGCGCGCGGGTGCGCCGTGAGCGCATGAAGGCCCTGTTTGGCCCCTTTTTCTGCGATTTTGATTATATAATGATGTTTTCTTTGCTCCAATTATTGTTATGGCTTCCCTAAATGTTATTGGTAAACCGTGGGTTAATCAATTGGCCCGTGGGGGTTGTTGAATTGCTTAGGGAAACTGTTGAATTATTATATAATTAATGCTTAGCCTAGGGGGCTATGTATTGAATTCCCTATATGTTGAGAAGCATGCGAACCTAGTGTCTAGGTGCTTGAATATCACTGTATTGTCATATGCATGTTATTGCATTGGAATTGACGGTTATTAACCCGATGGGTTGTTATGATATTTATGATAGATCGGGCAACCTTCACAGGTGTTGTTGAGTCCCGATGGCCCTGCGGGGTGTATTATTGACTGTTATATCTGTTACCCTTTTGGGGTGGTTATTATAATGCATGATATTGCATTATGAGATGACGAACATATTGGAAAATGATTGATCGGGCAGCCTTTACCGGTGTTGTTGAGTCCCGATGACCCTGCGGGGTGGATTATTGGTTGTTATTCCTGTTGGCCCTTTTGGGCTGGTTATTATAATGCATGGTATTGCATTATGAATGGATGGACATATTGGAAATGTCTGATCGGGCAGCCTTTACCGGTGTTGTTGAGTCCCGATGACCCTGCGGGGTGGATTATTGTTGTTATTCATGTTGGCCCTTTTGGGCTGGTTATTATAATGCATGGTATTGCATTATGGATGGATGGACATATTGGAAATGTCTGATCGGGCAGCCTTTACCGGTGTTGTTGAGTCCCGATGGCCCTGCGGGGTGATTATTAGGCTGTGATGCCTGTGATTTGGCTGTGATGCCTGTGATTTGGCTGTTATGCCTGTGATTGGGTTGTGATGCCTGTGGTCCCTGCGGGGATGGTGTATGTTACCCTGTAACGGGTTGGAGTTGATGATATCCTCATCCGTGGGTTCATACCGCCCGGGTTTAGGTTGCCGGCTAGGCATATTCATTTGCATTTGCATATAGGGTAGATAGGTGTATGTTAGGCCATGCATCACGTGCATAAATTGTATGTCTGTGGTTGAAGCACCGGTATGGGACGGTGTGATGATTTATTTATGTCAATTGTATGATCGTGGTTGAAGCACCGGTATGGGACGGTGTGGTGTTTATATGCTTTATTTATATTATGCTCTGTTATTTATTATTATTATTATTATTATTATTATTATTATTATTATTATTATTATTATTATTATGGTGCTGTTTTCCCTTACTCCCCAGCACGTAGCCTTGCTCAGTACGTTGTACTGACCCCCTTTGCTTTTGTCTGTTTTATAGATCCTGCTGGAGGCGCTGGAGTATGATTTGGGTTTGGGGTATTGAGAGATCACATAGATAGGAGTATATAGGACGCGTTCATTATGTTAATGTGATACTATGTGACTATCTGTGGTTGGTATTTGGACTACTGCTGGTTGAGGCCTGTGAGCCTGGGATTTACATACTGTCGGCCGGTGGCCTTATGTGATTTACAGCTTTGGGCTGGTAGCCCTATTTGAGATATTGGTATGCTGTTGGGAGGCTTGTAGCCTGGATGGGTCGCTGGAACCGTTATCTGATTATTATTGGGTGACATTTTTATGTGCCTATGTGTTTTTAATTTATTTATAGCTTCTGCATTAAACTGGATTAATCAGATGATCACTTTAGGTTTACCCAGTGTTGTACTAGCTGTTTTAAATTAGCTGGACACTAGTTTAGAATAGTTAGTACAGCGGTAATGCTTGCGAAAATCAGGTTTGAATTTTCGGGGCGTTACAGAATTTGTGATCGTCGCAGTCTATGTTGACGATTTAAATCTAATTGGAACTCCTGAAGAGTTGAAAAAGGCGGTCGAATATCTGAAAAAGGAGTTTGAAATCAAAGATTTCGGGAAAACGAAATTTTGCCTTGGCCTACAAATTGAGCATTTGGAAATGGGCATATTTGTTCATCAATCAGCTTATACCCAAAAGGTATTAAAGCAATTTCGAATGGATTATGCTCATCCGCTAAATAATCCAATGGTCGTTCGGACACTTGATCCTGCAAAGGATCCATTTAGGCCAAAAGAAGATAATGAAGAGCAACTTGGCCCAGAAATCCCATATTTAAGCGCAATTGGTGCGTTAATGTATCTTGCAAACAGCACGCGACCTGATATCTCGTTTGCAGTCAATCTACTCGCAAGATACAGCTCTTGCCCTACTCAACGACATTGGAAAGGCATAAAGCATGTTTTTCGCTATCTCCAATGAACAATTGATCTTGGGTTATTTTACCCAAAAGACTCTCGACATGAGTTAATTGGCTATGCCGATGCAGGTTATTTATCAGATCCACACAAAGCCAAATCTCAAACAGGCTATATCTTCACGTGTGGTGGAACTGCTATCTCTTGGAGGTCAATGAAGCAGACTATAACTGCTACTTCTTCTAATCATGCCGAAATATTAGCAATCCATGAAGCAAGTCGAGAATGTGTTTGGTTGAGGTCAATGACTCAACATATATTGAAGAGTTGTGGTTTAATCATTGAACCACAAATGCCCCCAACAATTTTATTTGAAGATAATTCGGCTTGTGTAGCCCAGTTGAAAGGGGGTTATATCAAAGGAGATAGAACGAAGCATATTTCACCAAAATTCTTCTACACTCATGATCTTCAAAAGAATGGTGAAGTCGATGTGCAACAAATTCGATCAGAAAATAATTTAGCGGATCTATTTACCAAGGCATTGCCGACTGCAACATTCGAGAAACTCGTGAAGAAAATTGGAATGCGGCGGCTTCGAGATTTAAAATGATGTCCAAATCAGGGGGAGCATCTGATACAAGAATACTGTACTCTTTTTCCTTCACTTGGATTTTTTCCCACTGGGTTTTTTCCAAGTAAGGTTTTAACGAGGCATATTCTTCGTATTGACGACATTCAATGGGGAGTATTATGCATGTAAACAAAACATGTGAATGTCTAGTGTTCAACATCCATGTTCATGCCTTGATCATAAGGTTAGACATGTGAAAGTCTTGAAATGTATATGCCTTGATTATGAGGTTAGTAAATAGTGAGAGGATAAAAAAGTTTATAAATAGCCTATGTAATGTATTGAGATGTTAGAAAAATTTTATGCAAGCTTAATACTTGTTTCATTTCATAGCCATAATTATTACACTTTATCCATTTTATTATCCCACCTTTAAACTTCTTTTCTTTCACCATTTAATTCAATTTCCATTACAATACTTCCATTATAAACACAAGCTAATAAGCCATATACCATTTTATTGTACACATACATAAATAAAGATAGTTATTTCTATAACAATTACCACATTTATTAATATTTGAACATGAAAGTGATATGTAGAATAAAGTGTAAGACGACAGAGAGAGGTACGTGGCGGGCAGCTCTCGCATTCTTCTTCTTCTTCTACTTTTTTGATTTTTGATTTTTGTTTTTTTGTTTTTGTTTTTCATTTTAAATTTAATTGTACGTTTTAATTTTAATGTTTTTTAAAAGAAAATTAAGTATTTTTATTTTTGATTAAGACACTTCCAAGTTTGTAAACTGGCATATTCTTTAGAATCTTCTTTTTATCCATTTCTGCATTTCTTTTAAATTTTGACATTTATATATTTCGAGTGGACAGGGTTTGATTGATTGTATTTGCATGCATTGTGTATTTCAGATTCGGATGGAACCGAACTCAATTATTATACGTATTATGATAAATATTATAAATTATAAATATGTATACTGTGAACCGTTTGAACTTCAGGGGTTAATTGAAAAATATTTGGATTATCTATAAATTATATGAATTAAACTGAATAAAATTACAAAACAATTGACCCAATATGCTAGTCAGAGATTTATATTTATGTGCAGTTCTTATGGTAGAAGAGAATTTTGAATTATTTCATAAGTTTTTTCATATTGAATTCTACAATATATGCTCAGGTTATGGATATGTTATTCGTGATGATAATGGGCACCGGATAAGTGGAGGATGTGTATTCTTGGGGCAAGCTAATAATTTATTTGCTGAAGTTTCAGCTCTCCTAGCCGGTTTGGAACAAGTGGTGAGGATGGGGTTTCGTCGGATTACTTGCTACTCGGATTCTAAAACGGTGCTTGGATTATTGAATTCAAACTATGAGCTCCATCCTTTTGCGGGTCTGTTGAAGAAGATTGACAGTATTCGGGAGTCTCTTGAGGTTTGCTCCCTCCATCACATCCTTCGTGACGGTAATCAAGTAGCCGATGCGATTGCTAAGCATGGCGCATCAATTGAAGAGTTCTACACTACTTTGGCGTTTCCTCCAGATTTTGTCATAAGGGAATTATCGGTCGATGCGTCGGGCGTCTGGTTCCGGCCTAGATTCTAGTGTTTTGTTGATTCTGTTTTTTCTTGTATTTTCTATTTTCCCCTTTTTTTTCCTGGCCTTTGGCTTCTCCAAAAAAATACCATGTTAAAAAGGAGGATTAATTAGAAGAGATGAGGATTTGTCCAAATGATAAAGTCTCCGCTTTCAAATATTGTGTTGGAGGTTTATTCTCCACTTTGCCCCATATCCCTCCAATTTATCAATTTATAATTCGTGTGACATGGACTCCCACCACCTTATAACATGTATAAACTGTCAAGCAAAAAAGGAAAAAAAAAAAAAACATAACAAGATAATTGGGAGAATTTGAAAATTTAAAACCCACATTCATCCAATCAATGATAAAAGATTTGAGCCATGGATTTAAAATACATGCCACCCAAATGCACATAAGGCGGCTCTCCCAAATCAATTTTTTACATACACAAGGTTCGAATCCGATATTTTATTTAAGGGACTAGAACCCAAATCCACTCAAATCAACTGCTGTTGGTTGTCTAATTTAATTTTAATCAAAATAAATAATAAATTCAGAAAAAAAAATTTATGGAGAAGAGCATAAGCTGGGTGTTTGGTTTTATACCATTTTAAATTATAAAATTGTTCGTGTTTATTTTTTGATAATTGGATTTTTCATGCAATTATTAAAATATCAAGATAAATTGAATTTTTTTATAACGTATTATAATTATTTTAACGATAAAGCATTATAGTCCAATTATATCAAATATAAATATAAAAGTTTTAATATAATCAGGTAATCTTAAAAAAAAAAATTTTAAAAAAAAGAAAGAAGAAAGAATCCCCAATAATCTTATATTTTCATGATGAATCACATTCATACTTCACATAATATTACTCCATCCGTCCCATTTAACTTGTCTTGTTTTATTTCTATAGATAATTCTATGCATTTTTTCAATTGTTAATATCTCAAATTATGTAAAATAAAAAAATTATGTAAAATATATATTTTAAAATTACATGATTTTACGATTCTAACAAGACCCAATTCAACTATTTTTTTTCAAATATATACTTGCAATAACGTTGAGTCAAAGCTAAACAATGAACAGTATCAAAAAATCAAAAAAGACAACTAAAGTGGGATCGAGGGAGTAATATAAAATATTGGGAACGAATTAGGTGCTTGCGGCTATATGTGCTTCTATGATCGCAGGTGCCAGTGCATTGGCTACATGTGGTGCTTTCATAGTCGGGCATTTAAAAATTGTGACAATGCATGTTGAATGATATATGCGTATAAAAATGTGATGTATGAATATTATCAAAAAAAAAAATCTATAGTCAGATTACTCTATTGTAAAATCCTTCCAATTAAACAACCCGGCACAAAATTTTGGTGCTCACTGCTAGGGATTGGGAAAAATACTGAACATACCGCATATTTTACATACCGTACCGAAAAATACCGAGAATGTCAAAATTTTCGGTATACCGTAATTTTCGATACGATATCAATAGGATTTGGTATATAGATTTTTTTATACCGTGGTATACCATTACTGTACCAAACTTCGGTATATACAAGGTATTTATTCCGAAGGCTCGATATATTGGTATATATCGAACTTACCATAAAACATATTTAATTTATATAATTTTACATATTTAGCCCTATATATATCGGCATGTCGCTATCTATAAAAGGTTCGGTATGTCGGTATATACCGCGACACCGGTTTGTCGGTACGTCGGTATGTACCGAAGATCCGGTATATTACACTACAAGAAAAACTGTTGTTCCCGACCGCATTATGCGGTAGGTAACCCCATGACACGGGTCGGCTGGAGGGCTTCCCGACCGCACTCCCGACCGCAAAGGTCGGTCGGGAGTGAAAGCGTCGACAACTTGGTCTCGACCGCTAGTTATGTCGTCGGCAACGTTGCCGACCACCCTGCCGACCGCATGTGCGGTCGGCAGACTCCGCCGACCGCATCGCCGACGAGTCCTGCGGTCGGCAAAGGCGGGCAAAAAAATTTTAATTTTGATGCTCCCGACCGCCTTCCCGACCGCGTTTGCGGTCGGGAACCCTGTAATAGGCCAACTGGCCTACCTGTTTTTCTCCAAACCAGCCTGTAAACAACATTAAAATTCCACCCTAATAATACCATCCAAACAAATCCACAATACCAAAACAACATAAAGAACAAATAATCTAAAAACAACATGTAATCTAAACATGTTCTTTTTAACAACACAAATAACAAGCTACATGTCCTCATACTCCGAACCACAACATAACTTAACTATTATCCATCCAAGAAAATCAACTTACATATGACAATATAAGTCAATAAAACTCTAACACAAACTCCAGAATTCAATCCAAAATACAAATCACCCAACATCCATCTACAAATCCCAACCTCACTGAACATCCAATATCAAACAAGTCCAAATATGCAAACGTCCTCAATGTGCAGTAATATCACCTGCCATGCCAAAGCCACCCCCGAGATCATCATCATCACCATCGTCCGGAGAAGGAGGTCTGCGCCCTTTCAATCTCTCCACGTCCTCCTGAATCGTCTGCTGCCTCTGGGACCATTCCTCCATAGTTGTCTTTAAAGCATCGAATTCGTCCCTTCTGACATTGTACATGCTTGACTCATGGGTGGTGTCATCCCCGTACGTATCCGGAATAGCCTTAGCAAGTGAACCTACATGTATAAGGTGTCAATATATGCAAATTTCAAAGATGATGAGGGTGAACGATTTAAATAAGGTCGATTGAGCGACATCTAGAAAAAAAAAAGAAATGCACTCTTACCTAAACCATATATGGATTTGCGCCTATCACGCCCACCTGCTACATCGACGAAAAGTTGATTTGGATCAAATTCAACCTGAGTATCCGGATCTTGGGTTAATGTCTCCACAATAGCATTGTAATCCTCCTGTTTAACGTTAACAAACAATTTAGATACTTTATACAAAACTTGTAGCAAGTTTTAAATGCATTTGAAAACTAATTCATCAACAATATAATCATGCAGTCAAAACTTTCAAATACAATCAATATTTTACAGTAATGTGAGTTTCTATTATTGTACCTGGACCTCCTGATCCCGTGGAGTAATCCACTGCTCCTTCTCGTGCTTCCTTGTATGTGTGTGCTCGTGAAGTTCCGGATAGTACACGGTCCGGCCTTGTTCAGTTTCCTATGAAGTAAATATTTTTTTTGTTGTTGTTAACAAGTAATAAGTTATTTATATAAGTGTCTTATGTTTTTTTAAAAATATAGAAAGTGTATACCAGTGCATCGTGTGCAGCAAGATGTGTTCTGGAACCGGATGTGTGAGTGGGGAGAGCCGGCGCATTTTCATCACCCCGTCGCCGGTTCAATTTTCCTCTCGCTTGTTTCTTCTTGAAATCCTCTGAATCCCAAATTTCCTGCCATCTGGCAGCAACTGCAGCATCAGATGGCATTGGCCTTTTGTGCTTCCTAATATCCAGCGTATAGTCTTTGTACCTACAAGTTCATGAATGACTAACATATTAATATTTTCTCCTAAACATGCTGTAAAATTAGTCACAAACCATTAAGAAAAGTCCGAATAGAAAGACATACCGTGCTATGTTTTTCTTCTCCCATTCCTTCTTGACCGTTACTTCAAGCCGGGGATCCCAACGGGCAAACTTCTGCAATGCATACACAATTTTACTGTCAGTTGTCGTACATTGAATAAGCTAATTTAATTGAGAGAACTTCAACAAACCTGAAATTCCCCCCAATAGAAATCCTTCGTCCCTTGTGAGACCTTCCCCCAACTTATCCCTTCCTTGTCAGTCTTCAAATTGTAACACTCCGTAATTTTCTTAACGACTTTGTTGGGGAAGTCAATTCTGCAGCCAGTAGTAATTCCAGTTTAGTAAAAAATTATTGAAGATAAATTTTAACATTGCAATAATTAACTTACACTCCCTTCTTGTTCAGTCCAATCTCTATCCTGTTAGCTGGCCCCTGTTGTGCTGGCGCGTTCATGGCAGTATTTCCAGGTGCTAACAAAGAAAATTTATGACATTACATTATATAGCTAAAACATAAAGTGATAACATGCATACCTGGTACATGTGGTGGCGGTGTCTCTGGTACAGGCTCGTCGGGGGCATCATGTGGTGGTTCTTCCGAGCCTGAAGCATCAACTACATGCAAAAGTTTAAAACACACCAAGAATAATATGATATTATGTTGTACAAAACCGAGTAAAAACATACATGCTCCCTGTCGACGGTTCCGCTCCCGCCTTTCTCGCAAGAGTGCTAGAGTTTCAGCACGAGTAAGTCGTCTTCGTGGCATTCCCGTCTGGGAAGAGCTACCATGTGGAGATCTAGAAGACGAGCCACCCCCCTCAGCATCCATCTGCAAATATGATGGCAAATTATGATACAACTGACTCGTAAATTGTTATAACAATATGAAATCTGTGCTAGAATTAAATTGTTATGGGAAATACAATATGATTATATATATTCACATTTTAAACTTGGAAATCTTCATCTGAAGTCTCCTGTGAAGGATCATCCAGATCATCATCCTCCAATGCATCACTAACACTCATATCCAATGATGATGAAGACTCGTTGTCCTCATCTTGCGGTAAGTCTACATATTGCACCACATCGTCTGTTAATTGTTGTCGACTTGATGTAATCATGGAAGTCTCAAGTCCAAGTTGATCTGCCAAATCAACCTGGAATGCTTCGGTCTGTTCCCCCGTTTTCACAGTAATCACACCCCTAGGTTTCACTTTGCATACAGCCACCCAATCACTCCCTCTAGAGGTGGACCTCGTTGTCGGGAATGGGACATAACACACCTGCTCTGCTTGATTCGCAAAGATGAAGGGTTCGTAAACCGGTAATGACTTTGTTTTGTTCACTTCAACAATTTTGTAGTTCTTGTGGGTTCGGGACCCAATCCCTTCGCGAGGATCAAACCATCTACATTTGAAGAAAGTAACCTGTTTGATTGGCAATGCAGGATATTCTACGACAATAACCTCCTCTAGTATTCCGTAGTAATCTCCTGACAGACTAGTAATGCAAACTCCACTATTGTATGTAGATCTATGATTTCCATGACTCTCTGTGTGAAATTTCATTCCATTCACAAAGTACATGGAATATGAGGTTGCAATTGGAAGAGGCCCTTGTGCGACATGAAAGAGACATGGGATTTCGGGTGGATTATCAGTCAAATACGTCTCCAACCATTTCGGAAATACATTTTCCATCGCTTCATCACATTCTTTGTCGGTTATTCGAGGATTATCTTTGTGCAGTTGTTCTTGGAACACCCTGTCAAATGTAAAGCGGTCACGAACATATAAAATGATATGACCCTATCAGGCGAAAATTATTAAGATAATTAATTATGATACTAACTCAATATACTCCTCAAACTCTGTGCAATTTAATAGTAGGTACTTGTGGATGGCTTCCAACTCTTCTTGGGACAACCGCCTTTTTTTAGTTCTACCTTGACCACGGCCTGCATATCTGAAAACACTAATAAGGCCATCGTCCATTTCTGGTAGACCACCGTCATCGTTTCTCGGCACATTCCTCTCCCGTGTGAAAACATGCTTCTCAAAATAATGAGAGCAAAATATCGATGCCTCACGGACCATGTATGCATTGCATATAGAACCCTCAACGTGTGCCTTGTTTCGCACCGTACGTTTCAAGCGATTCAGATACCTAAAATGCAACACAAATCAGTTGTCACATAGTCACCAACAAAATTTTGAGTATGAAAACACAAGCATTGTTAAACTTACCTCTCAAACGGGTACATCCACCTAAATTGTACAGGACCAGCCACACTAGCTTCGCGAGGTAGGTGGACAGGTAGATGTTCCATACAGTCGAAGAAAGCAGGTGGAAATATTGTTTCCAGTTTACATAGCACGATTGGAACATCTTTTTCCAATCTCTCCATATCCTGCAACGTAATTGTCTTCGCGGTTAATGCACGGAATACATTGCTCAACTCCGTAACGGTCTCCCAAACATGCTTCGGAAGCAGTTCCCTCCATCCAATGGGCAGAAGACGTTGCATGAAAACATGACAATCGTGACTTTTCATCCCAAACATTCTGTGTTTGTTCATATCAATGCATCTCCCAAGGTTCGACACACAACCGTCCGGAAACTTTAAACTTGCAACCCAATTCAAGAACACATCCCTCTTGTCCTTATCCATTGTGTACACGGCCTTCGGGTATTTGCCCGTTCGAGGATCCTTATGCAATTCTGGTCTGTTACATAAGATGCGGATATCCTCGCGGGCTTTTGCGTTGTCCTTTGTCTTTCCTTGTACATCCATCACAGTATTGAACAAATTTTCAAATACATTCTTCTCAATGTGCATAACGTCTAGATTGTGGCGAACCAAATGTGTCTTCCAATACGGTAAGTCCCAAAAGATGCTCTTTTTTTTCCATCCACAAGTCTTACTGATTGTTGTATTTGCCTCCTCACCACCCACATCAATTACACGACGGAGACCAAGGAATTCTTGTTCAGCTAAGACCTCTTCCCCACTTTTATATAAAGGTGGATTACCATGCTCTTCGCGGTCCTTTGAGAATTTTGACTTATCATGCCTAAACGGGTGATCCGACTCAAGGAACCTACGATGACAGTCAAACCATGATTGTTTCCCACCCTCTTTTAACCTCATAGATTCTGTTCCTTCCATACAAACCGGACATGCAGTCTTCCCATATGTACTCCAACCAGACATCATTGCATAAGCTGGGAAATCTCCTATGGTCCACATCAATGCCGCTTTCATCTGAAAGTTCTGTCTCGTAAATGTGTCCCAGGTCGTGATACCCACATCCCATAGCTCCATAAGCTCTTCAATCAGGGGTTGTAAATACACATCTATCCTCTGTTTTGGGCTGGATTTCCCTGGGATTATGCAAGTCAAGAACATGTACTCATCCTTCATACACATTCCAGGAGGTAGGTTGTAAGGTGTCAATATCACTGGCCAACATGAGTATTGAGAGCCCGACTGGCCGAATGGTTGGAAACCATCAGTACATAACCCCAAACGAACATTTCGTCCCTCTGCTCCAAAGTCTGGATGAACTGTGTCAAAGTGCTTCCATGCCTTGGAGTCGCAGGGATGACACATCTCGCCGGACACCCCATGATCATGTCCTACATGCCATGTCATGTGTTTTGCAGTCACTTCTGATGCGTACAACCGTTTCAATCGATTTTTCAGTGGAAAATAAAACATATACTTATGTGCCAAACGTGAATTGTTGTTGGATTCTTTAAATCGAGGCCTGGCACAAAACTTACAGTTCTCCAGAGCCGCATCATCACGCCAATACAACATACATCCCCTATCACAACAATCAATTTTCTCTACTGGTAATCCCAACCCCTCTAGAAGTTTCTTCGCCTCGTAGAAATTTTTCACCATAGAGTTTTGTTCTGGGAGTGTATCAATTATAAGTTGGCATAACGTATCAAAACATCTCTCCGATAGGTTATGTTCGGATTTAATGTTTAATAACCTGGCAACTGTTGACAATAATGTCATTTTCTCACATCCAGGCCACAAATCCTTGTCAGCTGCTTCCAACATACGGTAGAACAGTTTCTCCTGGGGATTAGGCTCCTCATTCGCTCTAGGCTCATCATCATCCATACCACTCGATGTATCAGGAATACCAAACCCCATTCCATCACACACCATTTCTCGATAACGGTCTGACAAATCAGTTGTACCCATTTGTATCCTACTTCTAAATGAACCCTCTACATCTGTATCATCGCGGTATGGACGGAAGGTGTGTGGTTCTCCGTGGCACGTCCATCTTTCATAATTTGGGACAAATCCATCCCGATAAAGATGTCCTTGGATGTCCCGATCGGATAGGTAAAATCTATTCTTGCATTTTTTACACGGACACCTAATTTCTCCTTTTGCATTCTCGTCAGTATCTGGGTTTTCATGAGAAGCCCGTATGAAGAATTGAACACCTGCTTTAAATTCAGGTGCAAGCAAGGTACCGCTAGGCAGATACATCCAGCTTCTATCCATATTTGCTAAATGTCACCTATAATTCCATAATTAGTTTATAATATTAAATTAAAAATTATATTTGGATTTTAAAAGCCTTTACATTTCTATATTTGTAGGTGATTTACTTATGAATTTAGGTTTAATTAACTTAATTCATTAAAAATTTGTATCTACAGCTTTACACACATTTGTATCTACAACTTATGATTTTTAATTCATCATTATTACATACTTATGATTCAAAAGATTAATGCACATTGGTTTTCGTTCATGCATGACCACCTAAATTCGACCTTAACCATGCTGCAAATTGATTTGGTTAACAACTCTAACTACAGCTTCTCCGGCTACAAATAATTCAAAAAATACTAATAGTAAATTTAACACAAAATTAATTCTAACACAAATAATTCTCTGGCTTCAAACAACTCTAACTACACATGCTTTGGTTAAAAAATAAAAATAAAACTCTATCTACAGAACACACAATTAATTCATCAATAAGCAATCATGTCGAGTCATTCGACAAATTCAAAAATACAAATAGCAAATTTCAGCACAAATTCCCCAAACCAATCAAACAATATGCATTATCGCAAATGATGCATCATGAGCAAGTTGGTATTGTAAATTGCAACAAGCGACCTAACTAGTTTGTTTGTTCATTTTTTATTAGAATATGATATGATGTTTAGCTTTAAATTTACCAAGCCAAGACTGTGCATCAATTGATCAAACAATATGCAATTTGTCATCAACTCAAACAATATCCCCAATGAATGCATTTTTCAAAATTTTTCAGATTTGGAAAACAATTATTTGCAGTCACCAAACTTTCAATTTCCAAATCATTTCACTTTCCAAATGGCAGTTTCAACTCCAATAAAACTCTCTTTATCACAAAATTGGTAGATACCAAATGGAGAAAATTTCAATTTCAATTTCAATTTCAATTTCAAGCAAATGGAGAAACAGTCAACAACACACTCTTGATTTCAATTTCAACAACAACACACTTCATTCCAAATTTCAAGCAAATGCACAAATGGAGAAATGGAAGATACCTGTTCGTTGTGGCCGGCTGTGGAAACTCCCAAGACTGAAGGTTGTCGCCGCGCACCCACCGGAGAAGATGGTGGTCCGATGACGGCGGTGGGCTTGCAGGCAGCGGTATTCCGGCGACGACGGGGATGGGATGGAGGATATGGTCCGGCGACGTTGGGGTTGGGGGCCGACGGGAATTTCTTGGCGGAGGAAGGGGGACGGCGGGCCGAGTGGTGGTTCGCGTCACGGCGTCCGCCGCCGGACTTCGCTTCCGTCTCCGGTGGCCAGTAACGCCGCTCGCTCGATTGGGGGTGGCTCGATCGGTCCGGACTCCGATTTGAGGGTGGCTCGGTCGATTGCAGACGAGGGGATGCTCGAGTTGGGCTGGATGGGCTCCGGTGGTGGTCGGGAGGGCTTGAGGTCGGAAGGATTTACGGAGGGAGTGAAAATGGTGGAGCTTTTGCGCCGTTGAAACCTGTTTTACTGGGGACGACTGGACGCCTATATGCCCTAGGCTACCGACCGCATATGCGGTCGGTAGCGCGGTCGGGAGAGTCGACCCGCATTTCCGCGGTCGGTGGCTCCGGTCGGGAACGGGGCTTTTTCTTGTAGTGTTAGTATATACCAAACTTATCGAAAAGCTGGTATGATAATAGTATAAAAATATTTCATATTGAAATCTTTGGTATACCGAACTTCGGCTATCCAAGGTTTCAGTCATTGTTTTAAATATTCCCGAAATTTCGGGTTTTAGGACATACCGAAGTGAAATTTCACATGCAATATTTTTTTGCAAAATTTCCATTGAATTTCACCCGAAATTTGAAATGAAATTCGAAATTTCTCGAAATTTGACTGAAATTTTCCTAAATTCCCCGATTTTTTTTAAAAAAATATTTTTTTTTTCTAAAATTTTAAAATATAATTTTTAAAAAAATTAAAAATTAAAATTTATGTTTCAACCCACATTGATGATGTCATCCAATTAACTTGTTTATCAATTTTAAGTCTCTTATCAATCAACATGGTGCATGATATCAATAATATTACTAGCATATTATATCATTAACTGGGTATTGTTAGCATATTACTAATTTATATAGCAACAGAGATGATGAATTTTGAAAAATCTTAATTTTAATCATCTTAGAAACTCGAATAGTTTTCTAAAAAAATTACAAATATTTCCGAAATTTCTCTCAAAATTTCAAATAGCTTCAAAATTTCCCTAAATTTATACTACCTCCGTTTTCATGAAAATGAAACATTTGGTGTTTTGACACTATTCATTATTCGACTTTGATTCACATTTATACAATAGTTATAGAAAGAAAAACATAGTCAAGTAAGATCTTGTTAGAATCGTCTCATCTCGTAGTTTTATAATATCAAATTTTTATAATTTTTACTTTTATACAATGTGAGTTATTAACTGTTAAAAACATGCATCGGACTGCGGGGCAGAGTGAATGTTGCACATTCATAAAAACAGAGGAAGTATATGATATCTGATATAGATACGAAATCGATATTTACAACCTTCGTTTCAGTACAACATAAAAATTTTTTATACCGTAATCGATATACGGTATATACTACCGATCCCACAAGTCAAGCTCCCAAAACAAAAAGTGTGTCTGGGGTTCAAACTTGAACGGCAAAGATTAATCCGGGCTCTGTGGTCCTTGGACCTCGTTTCGAAACACAGGAATAAACCCAGAGTATGCGCATATTCCGTTTCTTTTCCAATGCGCTTTTTCTAAGTATAAATATAAACTCACTATACTCCCGCATTCAAAGCGGTCCTCTCATCATTCATACTCAAACGGATTCAGTTTTCTTTTTCCAGTCATCTCTATCTGAATCCTCTCCCAAAGCAAAAGCGCAGGATCATTTTAGTGCTCGATCGTCTTTTCCAGGCGCAATTGTTGCTTAAATTTTTTCTTTTTGGAAAAATGATGCTGAAATTGGAGCAGCGCCGGGGAGAGGAGGAGAGCGGTGCCGGAAATGGCGGAAGGTGCAGGATGGATGAGGCGGCTCCGCAGGGCGATGGAGTTCTGGAAGGCGGTGACGAGGTATTTTTCACACCGCCGCTCAATTTTGCAATGGTGGAGAATGGAATTTACCGGTCTGGATTTCCGGATACGGCGAACTTCTCATTTCTCCAGACGATCAATCTCCGCTCTATTATGTGAGTTCGGAATTGTTGTTTCTGTGTGTTTCTGATGATTGTTTTTTTTGTTTTTTTTAAAAATGATTTGTTTTTATCACTCGTTGCCCAATAGCGTTTTAGTAATTCTGAATCTTAATTAGACTTTGTTAATTTCGGCAGTTTGATATTTCAATTGGTTTAGCTGTCCATGTTGTAGTTTTTGTGGAACTTCTATTCAACATGCAGTACAGTAGTCTTATTTTCTGTGCTAGTCAATATTGTTCGCATTGATTACAAACACAGTACATCTTGCAGTCCGAAAATGATGCATCCTAAGGATTCTGGCTCTGTGTACGTGCTTTTATTCCTTTTTTCGTGTTTTCCGAATTAGCACGAAAAACACAACGATTACCAAACAACATACAAAATAGTTGTACTGTTGTATCTAAAGTAGTACAAGTAATATACAAATATTTATATTTGTCCACAGTGGAACATTTGGTGTGACAGTTTATCAGTTATCGTTATATCTTACTCTATGTAAATACTACTAACAAATGAAAAGATGAAGTGATGTTGAGGATCAGCTAAAGTGCAGCTTAGTAATTGTTCACAACCTAAAACAACTCTATTCAGAAACCAGATCAACACGCGTTCAGACTCTGAATATAACTTACCGTGTTTTGTGCCATTTTATTTGAAAGATGAAGATGGGATTTTACTCAACGCATTTTGATGGCTGTACATATTTATTTGGATGTTTTTTGGATGTAACATTTTGTGTGCACGATTAGAAAAGTGCACATTGTACTAATGTTATGATGTTTGTGTGTAGATGTCTTTGTCCAGAACCATACCCTGATGCCAACGTTGAATTTCTAAAATCAAATGGGATTCAGTTGTTTCAGTTTGAGATCGAGGGATGCAAAGTAAGCAAGCTTTCTTGATTTCTCAATTTCTTTGTCAATCAAATGCTTCTGTCATCCTTGTGATTTATTGCTGTTGATACTTCTGATTCGGTAGTCAATGCGTGTTTAAGGCTGAAAACTGAGTGAATTGCCTTCGCAAGAGAAAATTGTAAATAAAATATTCTTAAATGCAACAGGGAAAGCTAACATGATGTATCAGACAATAAGAGTACAATGTGGGTCTCATTGTGATTTGCCTTAATCCAGTAATTTATTGTTTTCGTACCCCTGAAAATTCTAACTATAAAGTAGTATCCAATGATTCGAACTGTGCATATATTTGTTTTCCTGTTGTCCTACTTAGGACCACCTTTTTTGAGCTAACAATGGTGGTGTGGGTTCCATTGCATACCTTTTGAGGCCATTGTCAAGTTTTTGGTCCCTTTAGTTAATGTGTTTCAGTTTACGTCTATTTCAGCAAATTACATTTGAGGAAGTTTTTGACAAGTGATTGTTAGCAACAATAAACTAACAAGGATGCTTTAAACAGTGAATTTCAACCTTAATCATGCAAGTTCTGTTATGACTTGAGAGAACCTTCGTTTTCCTTGTAGGCAAATATTATCCACCGCAGAAACCTTGGATCTGCAGAAAGTAAAGGTCTATAGTAGTTTTTGCTTTTCATGTTTTTTTATTTTTTATTTTTTTATTTATTTTTTATTTATTTTTTTATATTTTTTTTATATTTTTTTATATTTTTTTTAAATCACCCCAAAATCCCACATTCACAATATTTTCCTCCCACAACACTATTTTGTACTTTGCTTGATACTTATGTAGATGAAAGTTCTTAATTTCTCTACAATGTTGTCCTTAAGGAGTGACTGACAGAGTGGGAGATGGTTCTGTTACATTTTCACTTTAAAATAGAGTTCTATTTATTTTTTTGACTTCCCTCTGGAAGTGGAGATGTCTCTAAATGGGCATTTGAGGTATAAACTTCGGATAAAGAGACTATCATATATCATAATGAGGTCAGATGTGCACATTCTAAGCCTCATAGTTGAATGAGGCTAAGACTGTCCATTTATTGACTATCGACTTATGTAGGAAAGTCGAGCCTCATATTTAATCATCTTTTATCAACTTCATTGATTCTGATGCTTTAGTTAAGTGACTTACCAAGTAGTGGTTTATTCTTGTAATAGAGGTGTCCAATAGATGGAATATCACTTGTTATGGCAAAAATATCTTTCCGTGGTGCTTACGTGCTTAATCATAAAGAACCTTACAAAAGAAAGTTACTATTTAATTTTACTGACATCATACTGCGGTTAATGTAAATATTTGTTTAAAGAGAAGTAAAGATAAGAACAAGACAGTTGGTGGAAGTAAAAGATGTTAGGCAGTGCCATGAGAACTACTCTTGCAGGTGCCGATGGATGAACAAGAAATTGCAGAATACTGTATTTGCTTATTTTAGAATTGTGCATGCTTACTTTAAATAAATTGTCATAAATTTATCTTGAATTCTGCTTGACTGAACTTCTGGTCTGCTTCTGTGGGGGAAATGAATTGACTGGTAATGATTTGCATGACTCTTTTTGTCGCCAAATAAGCATGGGAAGTTTGAGAATTTCATCAGGTGCAGGTTCATGCCATGAATTAATCTTGGAAACCTTGATGCATATAGCATCCTCTAATAATTCCTACAAAAAGCTTATTTTTGCAGTATTGCTTATTTTCCTTTCGTGCTTTATGAACTACAAAATGCTTTGATATACATACTAAAGATTTACTTCTAGGGCAGATCTACGGAGGAACTGCTAGGTATTTGACTATGTTTGTTTTATTTTTTAGAAGAAATACTTGTCGAAGCTTCATGAATGGTGAATGTAATAGCTGTTCCACTCATACTAGAGTTGTCGATTTGTAAATCCAGGAACCATTTGTGAACATACCAGAGGACAAAATTCGTGAAGCACTGAAAATAGCCATTGGTATTTCTGGACCTCAAATCCTTTTCACCTGAAATATACTAGAAACTCATTTTACAGTCCAGTTTTTCAAATTTTAGATGTGAAGAATCATCCCGTGCTGATACATTGCAAACGGGGGAAGGTATGTGCTCTTTAACTGCACTACTTTCTCAACTTATTCTTGATAAGTATTTAATTTCTTACTCAATTTTGTTCCTTTGGTTATCCAGCACCGAACTGGTTGCCTCATTGGGTGCTTGAGAAAGTTACAGCGATGGTGTTTGAGTTCCGTATTTGATGAGTACCAACGGTTTGCAGCAGCCAAAACTAGGGTTTCAGATCAGAGGTTCATGGAGTTGTTCGACGTGTCCTCTTTCCGAACCTTGCCTAACTCATTATCGGTTTCAAAGAGGTATAACTAGTAAATCTCAAGAAGGAGCTTTGCTTCATCATTTGACTTGACAATAGAATCGAACATAAGTGATGAATGCTGTGAACTCCTTTCCGCTAGTCAAGAAATACCATCCCCCCATCCCCCCCCCCCCCCCCCCCCCCCCCCCAATTACTTGTATACTAATTATTCAATGAATGGAGCAGCTACATAAGATCTTTAGTTGCATAGCTCCCAACCACATTTGATCCCTGGGCCCTTAATTTTTTTCCCCTTCCTTAAATAATGTAGTCTAAGGTGGCCTCTCATATATAGAAAGGTGGTTTTCAACATATGTCTAGGCCGCCTTAGCTCGAAAGGTGCGTATATTCTCGCTCAAGTTTCTCCTGGAGGTTGTTCTGTTTGTCATTATTACTATATGTGAATATAAGGTTCATATTGTATGAACCTTGAGCATTTTATTCTGAAGCACGGTTCCTTCTCCTCTCCATTGAGTATTATTTAAGGATTGGTTGGTTGCCCGATTTGTGTGAATACACTAGCGTAATGGTTTAGATCTAAATGTATGAAGCCGTTTGATAGCAACCCAGATCAAGAAACTCATCATGTAATCAAAGTTTCCCCAAACGTGAATTTTTAACACTCCATTTTTGAGGGGTTCTAAATTTGTCTATACTGCTAAGCTGGGGTACTAAAAAAACTGTGTTTGCTCAGCTTGTGGGTTATTAGAATTTGTTCTTTATATATGTAATTTGTGTGAACTAAGGGATTGAATCCTTTCCTACCAAGAGATCAAACATTGACACCGAACTACCGAAGTATTAAGCTACCGTTTTAGATGCCTAAAAATTCATATTCAATGTGCAGTTGTTATTCAAAAATATGTTCTTTATACCTGAATAATTTGTATTTGCATGGTTCTGTATTTGTACTAAAAGATGGGTGTTCTTTATGCATCTTTGCTTGCTAAGTTACCCATTAGTGATAATACGAAGATTGCCATTGCTGCTGGATGTATGGGCTCTTTGCTGAAGTTAATCGAAACCGAAAAGCCAGATGGGATACAAGAGGTTGCGGCAAAAACATAATTTCATTGTTGTCGGTGGAATCCAATAGGAAAGAGTTGGTAAGGGATGAGAAGTGTCTGATGAGGTTAGTGCACATGTTGGATCCTAAAAATGACATGGTGTCGAAGAAGTTTCCCATTTCTGTGGTGGTAGCTGTAATCAGTGGCGGACGCAGTATTTTTGTATAGGTAGAGCTTGAATTATTTTTTTTTTTCATCCATAAGATACAAAAATTTCGTCGAAAGTGAGGCTGGGAGGGTTAGGCAGTAGAAAGGGCAGACGAACAGAGAAGATGACTGTGAGTACTGGGCACCAAAAATCTGAAAACGGGATTTTGTGGAGGGACCGAGCGGTGGTGGACTGTCAGACGTGGGGGTGAAAGGATGAGCTGGAAGACGATGGGCTGGAACCTGGAAATGGAAGTGGGGCTGTTGCCCTGATTTCCTAATATATACTGTGTATGTAATATATACACAGTATATTTTTAATTTCAGAGGTAGGGTTCGTGCCCCACCAAGCCCTGTGCTTGGGTCCGCCCCTGGCTGTAATGGCTGAGGAAGCCAGAGTTGTCGGTAGAAACTAGTCGATGCAGGTGCTTATGGGCATTTGCAGAAATTATCGGTCATGGAAGTGCATGGAGCTAAAAAGGCTCTGCAGAGGCTTTCAGGGAATAGGCTGACAAGTATATTCTCGAGGTCGTGGAGGGGAGTAGCAGGCGAAGCAACTAACAAGTTCCTGCTAAGAAAAGGTATTAAATTTTTGTTTGTGGTTTATTTAAGTTTTGGCATGTGTAACACATTAGTCATTGAGTTTGAATCTGAATGTGCTATGATCTCCATCACATAAGTAGAAATGAATTTGTTACAGGAGTACAGCAATTGATTTTGCCAGAATGTGAATTAGTTGCCTATTTGCATCTGTTTTATTAGGCTGATTGAGGAACTGATGTTTAACAAAAATGATCCTGCAACATGAGTGTCTTTTGCACTGAAAATGTCACGGCCAAAAATCAAAATAACACCGTGACCTTAGGACAAAGACTTGATGTTTTATAGGCTTGATGTTTCTTAATGGATTATAAGCTGGGAAAGAAATTATTTTAATTTTGGGCAGGAGGTATATTTAGATAGAATGAATTGTGTAATGAGATTCTATATATCTTTGGGGTCCAGCCCTTTCAGACTTCCGTCATTTAAAGTGTAAAGAATTTGGATATTGACAGGGGCCAATTCCCCCTTCTCCTATGTTAAGTTGATCTTCAATCAAATTACATTTAAGAAATATAGAAAATGATTGGTTGATACAATATAAATTGTGAACCTATAGTATATTCGATATTTTGAGTTTAGAATTTAGGGGTAAGATTTTTGAATTGAAGTGTTTAATAATTTATGCCATTAATTATAAATATATGTGTGTCCGAATGTCATCTCATTATAAGGTCTTGTTCATTTTGTAAGATTAGATTATCCAACCTAATTCTAAATTCATTTATAGGATTAGGACCTATTATTTGCCTTACTCCACTGCTTTCTCCCATCGGTTGAACTCGAAGACTCTTGTACATATATACATACCTACATATGTTGGAGCTTTCCCATTAAAAACCACTCCAACAGCTTGGCTAGGTACAACCCGACCATCCGTACATACAATGTGAACTCCCAAGGGCTCGACTTTGAGTTGTCGCTAAAGGGTTGAAATGTTCAGAATCCGAGCTCCTCGTTTCATCGTGTGGAGAAACTCTCGCGGGAAGTAAGAATCTCCATCTTGAAAGATCGATCTGAAGAACAAGCATCAATGACTTGAGGGCCACAACCCAATTGCGTGTCCGGCCTATACGCGCTTACGGCTTACCTATGGCACGAGCACAGGCTGCATTTTAGAATTTAGAGCGTCCACGTTAGCTGCCTTTGTAACAATTCATACATATGGCAATCTGTTGGGAGTATATATAGTCATATAAGTAGAATATGGAATGGAGTGTCCTTGGACCTTAGCTTGATATCACACACCAAAATATAAATTCAACACCAAGAAAACATATTGTGATATTCCAATTACCCTTTAATGAATATGAATACAATTTATTTAATGGTTTATTAACTTCGTTATAGAATATGGAATGGAGTGTCCCTGGACCTTGATTTCACACACCAAATTATAAATTTTACACACACACAAAAAAAAAGAAAAGAAAAGAAAAGAAATTGTGATATTTCAATTACCCTAGAATTAATAGAAGGGAAATTTATTTAATGGTTTATCAATTCCTATGATGATGATGATGTTGTTTTGCTTTCAATTACCCTAGAACTAATATAAGGAAAACATATTAAGGATGTTTATTGCTATTAGGATTCTCTGTAAACTGTAAGGATTATTTACAAGGGTATTCATGTTGGTCATAACTTATATCCTTTAGTTATGAACATTGCTGATTTGTTGAGCCAGTTGGAATCCACTGGTTTCATATCTTGCGGGAAGGAAATTATGTTGCGAATTTGTTGGCCAAACGTGGTGTTCATTTGGTTGACTTCTTCACAACTCCGATCTTTCCTCCAGATGATGTTCGTTTGCGTCTTGTGATAGATATGTCGGGAGTTTGGTTCCCTCGAGTTTAGACTTTGATGATTTATTTTGCATTCTACCCCTTTCCCCTTTCTATAGCTCTTTTAGCTTTTCCTTTACCAACGCCTGAGCATCGCTGTATATATAAAAAAAAAAAAAAAAACGATGATGTTTTGCTTTCAGTTAGTATTATTCCAAAGTTAAGCTATATTTTTCTATTATAAGTGTTTTATGGTAGAATTAAGTATATTTAGAGGGTGTTTGGACGTGCATTTTAAAAATAGCCGCAGGTTGCAGCGTTATCAAAATACATAATCAGATAATTGTTGTGACAAACCGTGCTGTAAGAAAACAAGTGTTTGGATGAGCTTATGCTGTTCTGAATTGCAATAATCAGATAATTAACTTTTATGCTGTAAAATTACTGTAGAGGTATGAGTAAGAAAAATTACCGTAGAGGTATGAGTAAGAAAACAAGTGTTTGACTTTGTGTTTTCATGCTGTAAAATAATCGTAGAGGTATGAGTAAGAAAAATTAAATAATTTTTATATTGAATCTCTTATTTATATTATAATATTTTTTATTCAGACATTTTTTGCCAATATATCTTTTTAAATTTATTCATTGAATCGATTTTTTCTATTAAATATAATATTTGTCTATTTTCTTATAATTTAATATAATACATTAAATAATTAGCCTTAATTATGAATTGATGTGGGGATATAACGGTAAAAGCAATAAATAATTGAAAGCGTAATTTCTTGCAGCACCCGAAAGTAGCTGCATGAAAATTGCATTTAAAAACCTCAAAAATGCAGATAATTGATTATTACAACTTCACAAGGTATTGCTCAAAAAAGATTAACAGATTGGTGTATGGTAGGGTGCGGACATTTCGTCCATGCGGACGTCGTCCGCAACCGTTGATCATTTTCATCATTCAACGGTTGAGATCATTTGTAGGTTTACGATATCAAGTCGCAGAATTGTGTTGGCCATGTCGCTGAATAGCACAGGACATGTCGCTGAATTATGTAGGGGCCGTCGCTGAGATGCGTTAAAATGCATAGAACAATGTCGCTGAAATATAAAATTGTATCGCTGAAATGAATACAATAATGTCGCTGAATTGCATAGGCCATGTTGCTGAATTACATAGTGTAACACCCCGGTTTTGATAACCCAGGCCGGGATGTTACTGCCACA
Organism: Hygrophila difformis; assembly: GCA_030278955.1. Classification (NCBI taxonomy): domain Eukaryota; kingdom Viridiplantae; phylum Streptophyta; class Magnoliopsida; order Lamiales; family Acanthaceae; genus Hygrophila; species Hygrophila difformis. The sequence goes on from JAOANR010000009.1 coordinate 57,107,548, forward strand.
CCTCCCTATCAAGACACGGTTTCTCCGAGCTTGCTAAAGAGATGCAAGGCTATTGTTTTTCAGGATTTAAAACATTCAAATAGCCAATTGTAATATAATTCGAAAATATTAATAACAAAGTTGCAGCGGAATGTAATATTTACATATATATAATGCAGCGGAATTTAAATTGGGCCAACATGGCCAAAACACGGGTTACACAGGCCTGTTCATGCAAGTTCTAACTAAGAGCAGGAATTTAAAACAGAGTTTTCCCAAATGTTCTCATGTATGCATATGATGATGCATAATCGAAGTACTCTGAAAGAAAAAAAAAGAAGAGAAAATGTGGTTTGGTCAGCAAAAACGTGCTGAGTAAGTTAACTAGCATGATTAAGGGGTTTCAAAGCTATTAATTAAATTTAAAGAGAACATGTGCATACAAGACATGATTTAATTTATTCATCTAATAATGATTTCATTGCATAATTTAAAAGACATGGATTCCATAAGATCATGAATATAACTTGCAAGAAATAAAATGACACAAATTCAACAGCACAATTTATCAAGGATTTAATTTGAATCTCTTATCAATTTCTCGTTTCATTTCTCTTACAGATGACCATTGCTAGGGCTCTTATGTCCGCCAACTTTACGCTCGGGCTCTTATGTCCACAAGTATCATGGTCAATCTTTTAGTAGGTTCATTATGTCCGCTAGCCATATAATCAATATGTCGCTAGGGCTCTTATGTCCACTAGACGTACACTTTGGCTCTTATATCCACAAGCCGTAGACAATATTGATAGTACACATCTTATTCATAAACCACAATGTTTTAATCTTCTCTTTGTTTAGAAAGACCAATTCCACAAATTTAGTAAGTTTCTCAAATATATGCTATTACAGGACGCTGTTCGCTCCAATATCATTTAAAAATTCATTTCACGACCAAAAATTCTTAAATTCGAGCAGTAGCTCGCCAAGACCCCAAGGAACAAGTTTCATGTTTTAACTTTTTTAATCTGGATTAAGGAAACAGGTCAAAAATGAGATTTTGTACAAAACTAGTGTTCTGCCCGGATTCAGGCGTAGCAGTTTTCAAAGATGCAATTTTTAACATATCAAACGAGTACCAAATTTGATGAAAATTTTACAGGCTTAATCCTAACACAATTATCTACAACTTCCATTTAGAACTCAAGGCCTAATTCCAACTAGATCAGGTTCGACAAGTCAGATTAAGTTCGTAACACCTTCCTGTCAGTGTTTAGAAGTTCGAAGCTAATGCAGATCGGTTTGGCTCGAAATCGGAGGTTAAAATCCTAATGAAAAACTCTAAAAATTTACAGAGGTGTTCTAAACGTATAGATCTACAATTCTTATGTTCAACACTAATCCTGAATCGGTCTATATCAAATGTAAAAATCACCAACAAGTTCGAGATGTAATTCTGTCCCGTTTCAGGATCCAGATTCAAACAGGTTCTTCTAGCTCGGTTTTCGGGTATCAAATCTTAACAAAAAATTATGAAATTTTTACAGGATGTAGATCGGTGTCTTAGGAACGTTTTTCGTGTGTTAAGTTTTTCCGTTTGATCAGTTTTATGGGTTCGAAAAATTCGTGCAAAAACGTTGCGTCGTAGAGTTTCTCGTGTTGACAGATTTTTAGGGTTCTTTATTAGATCTATGCATTCGGAAGATTTTAACAACCCAAAACCACAGTAAGCGTTAACTTACATAATTTGGATTATCCGGCTCGTCGATTCGTAGGCGTGGCTTCCACGTCCTTCGTTCTCCCTCCGAGATCCTTCGTTTTTCCTCAACGCGTCCGGATCGGGGTTTAGAATAGAAAAGAGGTTTAATTAGGATTTGTTTTCGAATCTTGAATGGAAAAGAATGAACAAGATCTTACCACGACAACAAGGGCCTCCGGAATTTCGTCCAACTCAATCTTCGAATGCCTTCGTGCCTCCGACGACTCCGGGATTAGGGTTTGATATGTAGAGAGATTTTCGTAGGGTTTTTAAAAGTGTTCGGGATCAATTAAGATGGTTATTTATATATGTGGAAGACCCAGGGGACGTCCAATGTCAGCCCTAGGGTGTCTTGAGCCGCAAGGTGAGCAACCGAAGTCGAAAAATTCGGAATCAGGCGAGTGAATCGCGGAACGCCGCGACTGCCGCTAACGGCGCGGGGTTGGCGCGACCTTCCCCTTAGGAGCGGGCGGAGACCGTGCGGCCTTGGTACAGGTTGTGGTCTGGGCCGGGTCGTGCGATTCGTCGGGCCTTCTCTCATCTCTTTCGGACTTCTATCCCTCTATGTTTTCGGGCTCCGATTTCCGGGTTATTTCCGGACTCCAATTTCCTATCTAAAATTTTACTCGGGTCTAGATTTAATATTGGCTTCGAATTCTCGAGTTCATTGGTGTCGGGTTCCCGTGTACAATTTATTTGATTAAATTATCTTTGGCTTTACGGGTATTGGAAATTTAATTCATTCTTAAATCAAATTCCATTTCTCATTTCCTTATCTATGTATTATGTTTATTTATTTATTGTTATTGTTTTATTTATTTATTTATTTATTTTATGTATTAAAATTCTTGGGTATTACAGTCTACCCTCCTTAAAAATCAACTTCGTCCTCGAAGTTGTGTTTCGGCTTTTCTCGTGCTAAGAGTTAGGATCCTTTTGTTTATTTTATTATTTTGTGACTGAACTTATAATTAAAATTTCTAAGCTGCCTAAGTACCATGTGAAGGGATCAATCCATAAATAAACAAATTTGAATTTGTTTATAAACAAATTTGAATTTGTTTATTTATGATTTAGGATACATCTTATCGAGTCGAACTACAAAGAGAAATTATTATGTAGGGGCCGTCGCTGAGATCCGTTCAAATGCATAGAACAATGTCGCCGAAATATAAAATTGTATCGCTGAACAATAATGTCGCTGAATTGCATAGGCCATGTTGCTGAACTACATAGGCCATGTCGCTGAATTGTGAAGGCTCCATCGCTGAGATGCACTTAAAATCCCAATGACTTTCAAACAACTCTAACTTCAAACATCGCTGAAATGAATAAAATAATGTCGCTGAATTGCATAGGCCGCGTCGCTGAATTGAGTTGTCGCTGAGTTGTGTATGTCCAGTCGCAGAGTTGCGAATTCAACGGTTGCGGACGTTGTCCGCACGGACATGTGTCCGCACCGTAACCGTTCCCTAACAGATTATTTGCATTTTTAAAGCGCAATAATCAATTAATTTGGCTCAAAATGCTTAAACAAACACTCTCTTTAACTACATTAAACTATACACATACTTCCATGCTTATAATTTTGATATTGACTATCCATGTTTTTCTCTTGTGAAAAATGTGAGTTTGAGAGTGAAAAATCAATTTAAATGGAATTTTTATATAAGTATGTATATATATATAATTGTAATAGTAATTAATAATTGAACTTTATTTTAAATAAAATAATCTTAAAACACTTTTTGCAAAAATTATTAATTCACTGTTTCAGTAAAAAATGTTTCCGACCAACCACACAATTAATTTTGTTACTCACACCCTATCTTCTTTTTGGTTTTTCAAATTATACAAAAGTTATTATCAGGTTATCAGGTCAACCCGAATCCAAACTAATTAAACAATATATATAGATATATTTATAAATATTTAGGAAGACATGTTTTCAGGAAATTCCGAAAACACCAAATTCAAACTAGATAATTTATAGGTCGAACTGTTTGTGTTCAAAATTAATTCCCCTTCCCTTAATGATAAAAAATTGGTATGCTAAATATATGGCATATCTTTTTTTTGGTAAATAGTGACACTCATATGTCGGCAAAGGTGTGTGGGAGCCCAAACCACACAAATTACGAAGGGGGATAAAGGGGAGGGATAGGGGGCCGGATGGAGATCGAACCCCCAACCTATGGTTGAGAGAAGGGGACTTGACCGCTAGGGTAAGTTCTCAACCCCATTATATATGGCATATCTTTGAAAAACATTCGAACACAAATGCGTTTCAAACCATTGTTAGTATTTGCTATATAGTCACGGATAATAATATGAGCTAGCCTGAGTGTAAGCATGCTGATAAAATAATAATGTGATGAATTGTAAATTGAAATTGTTTTTTTGTTTATGAAGTAAACTTTGTTAGTTATTTGTTTGAAAATAATGAAGGGTATAAGGATTATTTTCAATGAGGTTAAATTTGACTTTTTTAAAGGAAAAATAAATAAAATGTATACGTAGTATGAAGTAAATGGTGTGGAAATGACATATTTTTTTTGGGAGAAAATGACATATTAATAATGTGCGAATAGCCGAATCAATAAAAAATTGCTGATGGAACTTTCTTAAAAATTATAGTACATTCGTTCTCAAATAAGTGATCCATTTGCATAGTAGTCACTATTTATTGAGTAACTTTGATTAATTTTTTTTTAACATAGTTATATAAGAAAAAATTTAGTCAAGTGAGATCTTGTTAGATTCGTCTAATCACGCAGTTTTAGAATATCAAATTTTTATAATTTTTTATTTATGTACAATTTGAGTTATTAACCTTTAAAAATATGTATTGAATGACGTGAAATGCAGGAATAGTGCATTTAAAAGAGAACAGATGAAGTAAGTTCGAAAAAAATTCATATAATATAATTAATTTTTTTTTAAAAAAATGATGTAACTATAAAATATATAGTAATATAGTATTTCGATTTGATAAAATAACCATGTGTATTGGTGACGTCTACAAAATGGCTCGTGACGGTTAACGATGTGCGGCCCTGTGGGCTGTGGCCCAGCCCACGTGTTTTATGTTTATTTTCTTATTTTTCTTGTTAAAATTAAATATTACTACAACTTGAATAAAATCTAGTTGGCAATTGGGACATCATGTTGTTATTCTTATTCTTCTTAAAAAAATTTACGCAATGGTAATTTATTTATTTATTTTTTTTTTCGGGTAAACACAATGGTAATTTTATAGTAACAATATCACCAACAAAATAACTATGTTATCGAGTTATTGTTAAAAATTTACAGTAATACTTGGTATTATTAGTATTTATTTGAATTTGAACGGGGAAGCGAATATGAATGAAGTATAAATAAATAATTTTTCTTTTTTTGGTGACGAATAAATAATTTAATTTTTTTTTGGTAAACAAATAAATAATTTAATTTAATACTAGTACTATTAATTAATAGGATTATTATAGGAGTATAATAAAATGGATGAGACATGAGTGATGAGGCGTTGGGCATATTATTATTTGCTCATGCATTCTTCTGGCCCTTCCTTCAATTATACTCTCAAACTCGTAACCTTCACAAAAGCTCCTTCCCACTTTCCCAATGTCTCCCGCCACCACCCCGCCACCGCCACCGCCTTTCCCGCCGGCTCAACCATCGTCTCCTTCCCAAACTCTAGAGGACATCACCGACCTCCTTCACCGCCTCCTCCCCTCTACTCTCAACATCACTTCCTTCGCCTCCCGATGGCAAGTTCTCCGTTCCAAGCTCGCTCACCTCAAATCGCTTCTCTCCGAAATCTCCGATTCGCCTCATTGGTCGGAGAATCCTCTCCTCCCGTCGCTTCTCCCCTCCCTGCTCTCCACCGTACACCGCGCCGAAACCTTATGCCACTATTGCTCCGACGCGTCTGTATCCCGGGGGAAGCTTTTGATGCAATCCGACCTAGACATGGCTACCGGTTGGCTCTCGAAGCAGATTAATGACCTCGAGCTTCTTCTCCGCTCTGGCGTTCTGCATCAGTCCACCGCCATTGTTCTATCTCGCCCTAATCCGAGCTCTTCCAAGGAGGAACTCACTTTTTTCGTCAAGGACCTGTTCACCAGGCTTCAGATCGGCGGACTGGAGTTCAAGCGGAAGGCTTTAGATTCGCTGATTGAGCTTCTATTGGAGGATGAGAAGTCCGCTGCTGTTGTAGCCAAGGAAGGGAACGTCAGCTGCTTGATTTCCTTACTCGATCTGAATTCCAACGATTCCCTCCGAGAATCCGCGGTTCACGCGGTTTCCTTGCTAGTTTCCGCCGGCGATTCGCCGCGGAAATGCGTGTTCGAGGAAGGTGCTTTGGGGCCTTTACTGCGAATGATCGATTGCAGTTCGATGCCGATTAAGGAAAAGGCTGCCATGGCGGTGGAATTCATCACTTCTGATCCGGATAACGCGTGGGCTGTTTCCGCATACGGCGGCGTCCCAATCTTGATCGAATTGTGCAAATCTGGTTCCCTCACAGCTCAATCACACTCCATTGGAGCTATTACAAACGTTTCTACAGTTGAAGACATCCGTGCTGCTTTAGCAGAGGAAGGAATTGTCCCTGTTTTGATAGAATTATTGGTTTCAGGAACTGCTCCAGCGCAAGGAAAAGCAGCCAATTGCATATCAATTCTTGCTTCTACTGGTGAGAATTTTCGCAATTTGTTGTTGAAAGAAAAGGTCTTGCCCAAATTGATACACTTATTTCACGAATGCTCATCTGCTGATAATTTAGAACATATATTGGATGCAATTAGTTCATTATCTGTATCAGATGCTAGCTATCGATATTTATCTGGGTTGAATTCATTTGTTATACGGATAGCGGAGCTTATAAAGCATGGGAACCTAGTTAGGATACAGCATATATCTGCATCTTTGCTTGCTAAGTTACCCATTAGTGATAGTACGAAGATTGCCATTGCTGGATGTATGGGCTCTTTGCTGAAGTTAATCGAAACCGAAAAGCCAGATGGGATACAAGAGGTTGGGGCAAAAACATTAATTTCATTGTTGTCGGTGAAATCCAATAGGAAAGAGTTGGTAAGGGATGAGAAGTGTCTGATGAGGTTAGTGCAGATGTTGGATCCTAAAAATGACATGGTGTCGAAGAAGTTTCCCATTTCTGTGGTGGCAGCTGTAATGGCTGGAGGAAGCCAGAGTTGTAGGAAGAAACTAGTCGATGCAGGTGCTTATGGGCATTTGCAGAGATTATCGGTCATGGAAGTGCACGGAGCGAAAAAGGCTCTGCAGAGACTTTCAGGGAATAGGCTGACAAGTATATTCTCGAGGTCGTGGAGGGAGTAGCAGGCGAAGCAACTAACAAGTTCCTGCTAAGAAAAGGTATTAAATTTTTGTTTGTGGTTTATTTAAGTTTTGGCATGTGTTAACACATTAGTCATTGAGTTTGAATCTGAATGTGCTATGATCTCCATCACATAAGTAGAAATGAATTTGTTACAGGAGTACAGCAATTGATTTTGCCAGAATGTGAATTAGTTGCCTATTTGCATCTGTTTTATTAGTCTGATTGAGGAACTGATGTTTAACAAAAATGATCCTGCAACATGAGTTTCTTGTGCACTGACAATGTCAAAGTTGGCCAAGAATCAAAATAACACCGTGACCATAGGACAAAGACATGATCACTTGAAATTGAGTTTGAACACTGTTGTTAGACCTCATGCCTCTGCATGCAATCCATTTAGACGACAGGTCACATTTTACATGTCCTGGAAATAACAGCCTGGTGTGGTGCCCGGGAGTCATTATTATATACTTAATATGGACCATATCCAGTCTAATTACTTAAGCTTGAAATGCAAATCTATTCATGTGGTTGGTCTTAATTAACAATAAATACATACACGGCCAAAAAGACATGTTCACATGCTGAGAATTATAAGAGGAGACTGTGGCTGATGTGTGATTTGTAGCTATACTTGTATTCTAAGATGATACGATCCGAAAATAATCCAACTGTGGGGATTAAACCATGGTCCATCAACGGATGATGTTCATAGTTGATACTATGTGTTTTATACTTTGTACCAAATGCATGTTCGCCAGACAGGCTGGACCAGAAGCTATTGACATCACATATATAATACATGTTTGTATTCGTAATTGATTGGAATATCTGATAACTCTGTTTCCCAACGTTTTTTTATGTTGGTTTATTGCAGGAGACTGATAGAAAACTTCTGACTGTCCCCTCATCACATACTTTTGCAAATGAAAGGAAAAGCATCGCACAACTTGGTATACCTCAAACCTTAACTCATGCTAGCATTCAATGTTTTATGCCAACCAAAAGAAAGAAAAGAAAATTTGTGTGAGCTATATCTATATACATATATATTTAAAAAGGGTGTTTCTAATTCATTAGGCCATGGCATGGATGCAGTTTTTAGTAAGTATCCTTGTTTTTATATATGTAGAGAGAGAGAGAGAGAGAGAGAGAGAGAGAGAGAGAGAGATGGTCTAATACTATTAAGCAGTGGGATTATATGTATTGAGATTTGATGAGAGTGAAGGAACAAATTGTGTGTCTTGTTTTATTTATTGGTTTGTTTGTAATTCATCCACTTCCAGTTCCAGTTTCTTCTGTAATGGTTTTTTGACGTGTATAGAAATTGGGATATCCAGTCCACTGCTCTGTTACATTACATGGATTTGTAGTATTCAATGGAACTTGTAAATCAAACTTCCAACCACAAACGCCAGCTGTAGATTTTGCTGTAAAGGGGACATGTAGTTCTATAGGTATTCAGTATTCTGCTTTTATGGACTTCTCCTGGAATAATTTCACCCTCAACATTTATGACTTTAAAATAAAGACAATAACCCCCAGTGGATTTTAACGCTTTGCCTTTAATTGTGTATATTTGATCCATTTTAGACATAAGGTATTGCAAAATTTACATAATAAAAAACTTTTAGCATTTTTATTAATTTTAAGAGATAATATCAATGTTTCAAAATTACATCTCTTAAAAAATTGTTACTATTTCTCTATGGAAACTCCGATTTCTTGTGGTGCATCCCCACACAATTAAGCACCCCGAATCGGTAGTCAACTTCTTTTTGTTTTTGTGAATTTTATCTATTACTAACATTTTTTTTATAATTGATAACACCAAATAATTCATGCATTTAATTTAACATCCTGCAATTCTATGTTATTATGCAATGTTTAACAATAATTGGTATGGATTAAGCAATAATTTAGCATCATTAAATCATATCCAATAAGCTATTGGCAATTATGATACCTATTGTTGAAATTTAGAATCACTTGTACCAACAATTTGTTCTACATTTTCTTAATTTTTATAGTGCGAACAATTATTTTATAGTAATAAATAGTTATAATATTCTAGCTGTTTAAATTAGAGTTATTGTAAATACAGAGAAAAACCCTCCTGTATTCCTTTACGGGGCGTTTGGTTCGGGATCTGAGATTTCCACTGGGAATTTCGGGTAGGGAATGAAACATGCCCATGTTTGGTTCGGGGCATGTTTCATATGGGAATCTCACATTTCCACCTCTCTCACATTCCCACCTCGGTGGGAATGTTATGTGTTTTAGGTGGGAATGTGATTCCCACCTGGAGGGCATGTAATATTAGATTACCGCATCCACTTTACCTATTTTTTTATTAATTTGACTTTTATACTCTCACTTTTTATACATATTTTAATTATAAATTTAGATATTTGTATTTTAAAAAATGATAAATATATGGAATTTAATTTTAAAAACTTAATTAAAAAATTTTAAATTATTTGAACATATTTTTAATATATATTATCCTATTTTAATATATTTTCATATTTTCTTAAAATTTAATTTTCTTCTATATATATATAAAACAAAATTAAATAAATAATTATCATACAATAAATTATATATAAAGAATTTTCAATATTTTAAAAAATAAATCAGCTTAAATATTTCTATTGTATAGCAAAATGACATATTTATAACATTCGTTCAATTGAAATTCAAGGATATTATGGTAAATTAATTAGAACTGAAAATATTAGATTCTCAATCTAACCAAACGCAATAATTTTAAAACATCAAAAAATAAGATCCTCCAACCAAACGCACCGTTAAAGTTACTTTGCATCCACGAGATTTAAGGCCAAAAAAAAAAGAAATGTTTTAAAATAAAGGCCAAAAATAAAGGGAATAGATTATTATACCCTTGTCAAATGGGCGTTGCATCCGTGAACATTGTCACGTCTTTATTTTATTTTATTTATCATTTGTTTATGTGCACAACATAATTAAATGGAGATAGAACAAGCCATCAATATGACAATATACCTACATCATCACTACATGGAATATTATTTTTGGTATTGTGCTGTTCTCTTTCTCTTTTTTGGACTACTTATACTTTATCCCTTTATGCTTCCATTTTTTCAATTTTTTTCTACAAAAGCTCAAAAAAGAAGGGAAAAAAAAAAAGAGGAATATATTTACAATTGGAAACTACTTCAACGAAAAGTATAGTTTCAACCCCAAAAGTGGGAAGCTTTACCTAAAGTATTTTATTAATTTTTCAATATCTTTCTTCTTCCCATGGATTTTGTCAAACAATGTGTTGGGTTTGTACCATAATATATGAATATTAACAACTCATGAATTGACTGGAAAAAAAGGGGAAAAAATAGTTGGATCACTACACTTTTACTGTGTGGAAAACTGACCCTAGAGAGTAGATACGTCATGCTTCAAATTCAAAGGAAAATTAAAGTTTTTTTTTTTTTTTTTTTTTCGGAGGAGCTATTGAAGGCCTGGAAAGGGGTGGTGGGAGCCCATGCCACACAATTACAAAGGGAATAAAAGGGAAGGATAGGGGGCCGGTGGGAATCGAACCTCCAACATTCCGTTGGAAGTCAAGGGACTTAACCGCTTGGGCTATGTCCTCGTCCCAAAGGAAAATTAAAGTTGACATGAGTAAATGGCCACACATAAATTGGAATTTACTCTAGTACTAGTGAAGTGTATGGTATATGTATTTGGACTCAATTTCGAACATTTTACTATCACATTTTTCAATAAATATATAGTACTATTATTTATCTTTTACACCTTGCTTTTCCATTTTTTTTATTTTTATTTTATATAACTTACCATTTTATTTTATATATATTATATTATTTTTCCTAGAGACATTGAATCAAGCAAAATAATATTTCAAAATACTCAAAATATATCCAAGCACATAAATATACTTGTATGTTTATGAACTTTAAATCCATAGTGGGACTTGACCCAAGTGGTCAAGCCCATTGACTCTCAATCTTCAGGTTGAGGGTTCAATTCTCACTTGGTTCTTTATCCATCCATTTTGTTCCTTTGTAATTGTGTGGCATGGATTTCCACCGCCCATTTCTTAGCTGTCGAGCAAAAAAAAAAATTTAAATCCATAGATAATAGTATATATTGCTTATCTAAACTCATAGTATTAGTCATTTGATCGTAAAAAAATTGGAGCTTTGTTTTCCATACCCTTTGGGCCTTATTTAATGGCTTTTTGGATCGTTTAAACTTTTACTGATCGGCCATCCTTCTAGCCCTAATAAAGTTGGGCTATGATAGAGGCCCCGTATGTTTACCTAGCCCTAATAAAATTGGGGAAAAATGGCCAATATAGTTCTTTTTTTTTTTTTACAAAAAAAATCAAATCAGTCCTTTCTTTTTTTAATTTTTTGGCTCAATTGGTCCGCTACATATACTAATTACGTCCCAATCGGTATTTCACCCACTAATTATGCCCTAATTACATATTTTAGGCCAAATCAGTCATTTTTTCAATAAACTAAATTGGTCCGTTATTAATTTTTTCCCCCTTTCATGCCGTCCAATGCATATTTCAAACCACTAATAACTCAAATTCGATATAAGTAAAAATTCTAAAATTTCGATATTTATAAACTAAACGACGAGACGAATCTAACAAGATTCTATTTGGCTCATTTTAATTTGTATGTCTAGGTCCGTTTCGTCGTGTTAATAACGGACCTATATATATAAGTTAAAATGAGCAAAGTAAGATCTTGTTAGATTCTTCTCGTCGTGTTGTTTATTAATATCGAAATTTTAGAATTTTTACGTATATCAAATTTGAGTTATTAGTGGTTTGAAATGTGCATTGACGGACCAATTTAGATTTTTGAAAAAAAGGACTGATTTGGTTAAAAATATGTAATTAGAGCATAATTAGTGGGTGGAGCAATTGGGCCAAAAAATAAAAAAAGTACTGATTTGGTTTTTTTATAAAAAAAATACTATATTCGTTTTTCGGTAAATTAGGGCCCAGACCCTTTTAAAAAATCTTTTCATTTTTTTAGGCCCATTCCAATTTTATTACGCACCCCATCACATGTTTGACATAGTTTACCACGTTATTTGTATGTGCCTTACCTAGATACTATATATATGGTATTTACCAAGTTAATGATATGTGGTTTACCGCTATATTAGTGTGTGTTTTACCATAGCTACCATATATTAGTATTTACCAAGTTACTGTTACGTGGTTTACCAAGATACCATATGGTATTTACCAAGTTTTTGGTATGTACTTTAACATAAATATCTTATGGCGTTTTACCAAGTTATTCACATATACCATATGGTATTTACCAAGTCTTGGTATGTGCTTTACCACAAATATCTTATGGTGTTTACCAGGTTATTGGTATGCACTTTACCACAAATATCGTGTTATGTTTACCAAGTTATTTCACATATAATATATGTTCTTTACCAAGTTTTTAGTATGTGTTTTACCACGATTATCTTATGGTGTTTACCAAGTTATTGGTATGTGCTTTACTAAGTTCTTGGTATGTGATTTACTAAGTTATTACATAAGGCCTAAAACACAATATTTGAAATGAAGGGGGTTTTGACTCTTATAATATTTTGTTCACGGATACCGAGTCCTAGTTTTCTCTTGGTTTTTTTTCCATAAAATTGGGCTACGATAGAGGCCCAGTATGTTTACTCATTTTAACCCAGAACTAATAAAAATAATACAAATCGAATGCAATTTATGTAAGTGAATAAGAACGCCGGTGGCCAGTGCCGACTATCCACTGCCGACGGATTTTCCCCCGCTCTACCATTTTCTTTCTCACCTGAATTTATTGGTGAATTTGTTGTAGAAATTAATTTACCTGTAGATAATTTTGTGGAATCTTTCATCTTTTATTTGTTCAGCTGACGGAAGAGAAATGGCGAAGGCAGGGAAAATAGAGCTTGATTCATACACCATTCTGGGCACCAACAGAGTCGTGAGATGTATTTTTTATTTTTTATTTTTTAATTTGCTTTACTATCGGTTTTGTGTTTTCCCTATTGTTGTGGTTCTGTTAATTTCTGGACTAAATCTTAGGGTTTCTTTTTCCACTGTTTTTGCTACACGGAGCGATCGGAATTTGAATGATTGGTTTCTCACATATGCCGCACTCAAAATTTGGAAGTGAGCATTGGATTTTGGGTGTGAGTGTGATCAGAAGTTGCTGTTGTTTTCAGTTTAGCTACAGTTAGTTGGTACTTCATTTTATGTTATATACAAATGCTATTACATTGTCTAGATTGATTCGGCTTCTTCTGAATTCGTTGGATTTTGCCCACATTTTCATACGTATACTATCGAGTTTGTAGAATACTGTTCTAAGCTATGTGGGATATATAATGTTTACACCTTGGTGTATATATTTGCATATCTTGTGTTGTAATGTAAAGCAGACAGTTCATATTCTAATGATTCCTTCTAATTCTAATTTAGTTGCCAAGTTTTGGATTTTATGTGTTTCTGTATACACTTGACTATATGGATTTCATACTAGTTCCTATTATGTGTATATCTCATTCAAACCTAGATTGTTTCGACTTCTTAACTGTTCTGGACTAAGATGTCTTGGTATTTCTGCAGTGGGGGATTGTGTGTTGATGAGACCATGTGACGCAGACAAACCCCCATATGTTGCAAAAGTGGAGAAAATTGAGGTTGACCATCGGAATAACATCAAGGTGCGGGTGAGGTGGTACTATCGCCCTGAGGAATCTACTGGAGGACGCCGGCAGTTTCATGGGTTGAAGGAGCTATTCTTATCAGATCATTATGATATGCAGAGTGTGGACACTATTGAGGGGAAGTGCTTTGTGCATACACTTAAGAACTATGTCAAGCTTGAGAATGTTGGTGCAGACGATTACTTCTGTAGGTTTGATTACAAGGTTTCAACTGGAGGGTTCAGTCCTGACCGTGTTGCTGTGTGAGTGTCAGCTGTAAAACAATTTTTTTTTTTAATCATAAATTCAAAGACTCTGACTTGTCTAATATAATGACATGTCTTCTTTTTGGTTTTTGTTTATCAAGGTATTGCAAGTGTGAGATGCCGTATAACCCTGACAAGTTTATGGTTAAATGTGAAGAATGCAATGACTGGTATATTATTTCCTGTATATATTCAATTGAAGGACTTCATTCCATATGTTGTACAATAGAGACACAGATTCCCTTTTTTTTTCCAATCTCTTATAATTGAGTTGGAAATATTGTTAACAGCTTATGATGTGTTATAGAGAAAGATATATGATAGATGTCATACAATATACAATATTTGAAAAAGATGTCCATTCACAAATATAATATGCACTTATATTTTTCTTGATCAGATGAAGGATTTTTTTTCTATCCAATCTTTGTCAGTTTCTCCAATCTCTTTGTGTGGATCGTTTCTATATTCCTTGTCCATACATGTTTAAATTAGCTTTTGAAAATATATGTTGAGAATTTGTTTATTATAAGTTTTTTTGGTTGAAGGTTTCATCCTATTTGCGTGGATATGGCTGTTGAAGAAGCAAAGAAACTGGACCATTTCTTGTGTTCTGATTGTTTACCCGATGATGATACTACAACATCTTTGGACTCATTTTCTGTATAACCTGCTGGTGGGGGAACAGTGAGTGTTGCCATACATTTTGATGCTGCAGTTGAATTTGAAGTACACTAATTGTGATTTGGGAAGTAGAATGTGTTGTGTGAGACATTGTTATATTATATCTGAGCTTCATAGTATCTCTCAACACAAGAAAATATATACTAGTATTTCTCAATCTGATATTGGGAAAGAAAAATAAGGAGCCCAAGCAAATTTGAACGAAACTTCGTAATTTAACTTGCCACAACGTTCTGTCAAAACAAAGATTCTGATTTAGATTTGAATGTAGAATGTTTCTTCTGTTATTTTCTTTCTAATTTTGTTCTAGTAATTCCCTTCCTTTTTGATGGCAAGGAGTCTTTACATTGTACTTTAGTATTAGAGATATATTTGATTCTTTGGTTATTACACCAACTTACAGGGGACATTACCATAGTTATGGGGAAAAAATGTCGCCTCATGTCTATTCTATTGCAAAACTTTTAATACTAGACTTGTGATATACCACTTCTAAATGATTATTGTGATTGTCCTAAATCCTGGTATGTTTTGTTTTCTGATTTCGAACTTGGCTTTGATTGGTGGTTCGTGTTTGATTTTATTTCTAGGTGGAGCCAAAATGCTGCATTACAAGAGGTTACAGGTTCATTTGAGTTACTTTGTAACTTCATCCCTTGTAATATATTGTGGATTTGTATGGTACAGACTGGTACCCATTCAATCACAACAATTTTCTCTTATCGATTAATGTATGCATTGTCTTAATTGAATACAACATTGCTATCATGTTGGCCTTCTGCACAGTTAGTGTATATCAATCCTGTCCCTAAAGTTGTGGAATGAATGATATGGATTCGTCATGGTCATTGAAGAAAGTTTTAGGTTGGTTCATGTGTTTAACTGTGTCATAAAGTGACTGTTTACTTATTTGTTTATTTATTTTGATACAACAAGTTTTTACTTTGATTTGTTTACTTTTATAATTTTGAGTTTAGTCATTCTTCAATGTGATATTAATTTTAGTCTTATAATAATATTTAAAAACCATATTCTCTTATTGATCTGTGGCGAAATTTGAGTTATTACTCATTGAGAACTTTTAAATGATCTCTGTAGCTGTGCCAGCATAACTCTTTCAAAGTTGTATACTTGTATACAACATGGATGGATTACAACCTTAGAATATAGTATTCATATCATTTCAAAGTTGTATAAATGGATACACCTCTACAACCTTAGTAGATATTTCATTTCAAAGAGTAATATAAATCCATATACAACATGGATTATATATTAGCATAAATTTTAATCAATATACAACCTTAGTAGATATTTCATTTCAAAGAGTAATATTTCATTTCAAATTTGTATAAATCCATATACAACATGGATTATATATTAGGCATAAATTGTACTCCCTCCGTATTTAAAAAATTTTAACATTTCCTGTTTTTACGCAATTCAATACACATTTTTTTAAAGAGTAATATCTCAAACTTTATAAAAAAAAAATTATAAAACTTTAATATTATAAAACTACGTGATTAGACGAATCTAACAAGATCTCACTTAGCTATGTATTACCTTATGTAACTGTGTGAAAAAGTCGAATCAAAGTTACTTAATGGTTTACTATGCAAATGTTAACATTAATAAAATACGGAGGAAGTATATATAGTGCATAGGGGTGTAAACGAGCCGATCCGAGCTCGAGCCTTGCCAGGCTCGAGCTCGGCTCGGTTATGTATAAGTTCGGCTCGGCTCGAGCTCGAAGCTCGACGAGCTTCGAAAATTGAGCTCGGCTCGAGCTCGACACAAATATATTGAAGCTCGATCTCGGCTCGAAGAGCCAAAAAGCTCTACATAAATTTCAGTTTTTTTTTTTTTTTTTTAACCGGGTATCCATAGACCACATTGGTCTCAAGACTAAAAAATTTTAAATTATTCAATAATGAGCTTAAAAACTTGAAAGACGGAGTTCTGTAGAAATATATTAAACTATTCATAATTTCTTATAATAGTCCCAGTTTGGAAGGAGATTGGGATTTAGTTTTTTTGATTTAATGTTAACTATAATAAAATATAATGTACTATATTATAAAATAAAAGGAGGAGTGAATTTACTGTTTGACTTCCTCTTCTTCACATTTGTTAAGAAAGAAAATATATTATATTGTTAAGAAAGAAATAATATATATATATAATAGATATTCGAGCCTATTATCGAGCTTTCGAGCCGAGTATTAGTTAGCTCGGCTTGAGCTCATTAATATTCGAGCCGATCTCGAATTCGAGCCGAGTCTTTTCGAGTCGAGCTTTGGTCGAGTTTTGATCGAGTCGAGCCCGAATATTTTACGAGCCTATCAGTCTCATTTACACCAGTTATGCACTGTCTATATATTTTATTAATTGTGGAATAAATTGTGTATATAGCATATATAGATTACTAGTTTACAACTCTAGTCCCTATCCCATATTTTATATAATTGTGTTTTTGCGTATATACACGATATTAAATGGTGATATATTAAACATTGGTTATCACACTTCAAAATATTTTGCGTATAAAGATTTAGTTTATTACTCCCTCCGTTCCTTTTTACTTGTCTTTTTAGAGATTGAAAAGTGTTCCAAAATAGTTGTCATTTTTAGGTAGTTATAGGTAGTTATGCTATGTTTTTACTATATTGCCTTTCACTTTACATAAATGCTATTTGTTGACATTTATTAAGAATGCGTTTAGTTGAAGGGTAAAACTGTACATAAATGCCCTTCACTTTACATAAATGCTATGTTTTATTAGTTGAAGGGTAAAACTGTAAATTTATGAGTTAATTAATGCAAACATTGGTTATTGAAATTGAGCTGAAAGAGACAACTAAAAAGGAACGGAGGGAGTACGTCGTAGAGTAAGAAAGAATATACTTGGATTGTTGTGTATTTATCTTTAATTTTCTGTTGAGTGTACATTTAATTTTTAACTTAGATTATCTTTTATTAAGTGGTTGGCTAGTAAAATAGAACTATATATGCTCTATAATTGTTAATTATATTTGTCACTTTGCTTTTTGGTTCGACTCCACATGCCCAACTATAGGGGTTTCCAAATTTTCAGTTGATTTCTTTTGTAAGGAATGAAATTACAAGCATTGAATGAAAAATCCATTGAACAATAATCTATGCGGCTTCTGTATCTCGATTGTTCAGCTTGTGTTACTAATTTTTGTGAAAGTTTACTTGTAACATGCTATAATTCATGGATAGCTGTGAACTCTAACAATTTGAGGTGATTTCCTTTTTATGACTTGTAAAACGCATTAAATGTTCTAGCACAGCTTGTGCAGATCAAATATATGCTGTTCAGTTGTGTTCCAGAATTAACTGTATTTGTGTAGATATATGGTTGAGCAAAAGTTGCATAATTAATTTCTGGCATCGGTTCTGAGTTGTAAAATCATTTATGGATTTCAACACATTCACATTCTCTGGAATGCTCCGTATGCACCCTTTGTTGAGGTATAGTGGATTTGTGGAAAAAGGATGTGCACTTTTCTAGTTTCTTTTGATGTTAAAATTAAAAATACCTTGATTTTTTGAGTTTATTTTACTATTTCTGTGTTTTATATATATAAAAAGAATATTGTAATTATTGGATAATTTTGTGGGAATTGGAGAGAATAGTGATAGGTCGGTTTGAGGTTGTAGCATATATGTAATTGAGAGTATGGATTTTTTTTGAAATTTTATATCTGAATAGGAAACGATGATGGTGTAATTGTTAAATTTTAAAGGAGTTATTCTGTAGAGCATTTCTATCGCACTGTTGAACTTTCATTTATTTACAAGTACCCTGTGTGCAGCTCCCCCAAAAAAAAAGTACCCTGTGTGCATTTCTCTATAAGAACTCTACACCCAACTTTGGGCACGAAGAAGAGGAGTTACAACGATGCTTAATTGCTTATTAGCCAGGTGAGAGAGCGAATAATTGTCCGAGAAAGCCCTGCCAAAATGGCTGGAGGTTCTGAAAGGTACCAGTTTTATTTTATCAATGTCTCTTTTTCCCAGCATTTGTTTGATCATGTTGTGGCTTGCATAAAACCCTGAAAATTACACAGTAAAAGTGTAAATCCCTGTTGATAAATCTTAATGCAATAAGATAGTGCTTACACTTAACTTTTACAAAAGGCCAATAATAGTGGTGGAATCCATAATCTCATTCATGACAACGGTGGATTTCATATAGTGTGTTTCTTGATTTAGCATAAGTGGTTAGAGTGTTGCAACATCTTTAGTTTCAACCATGTCATAATTTGGTGGCGTACAATTCAATGCACAGTTTTCCCACAAAACACACAAATGGTCTGAGAATTTAGTCATATGTGCGCAATTTTTAGCACTCTTTTGGGCTTACATTCTCTCTTCAGTACCCCTCCTTTGTATGTGAATCCAAAATCTTAGTAAGCAAAATTAATAGGTGTTTGGTTTGCGCATATGAATCAGAGTTGAAACAATTTCCAACTGTAACCAAATTTTGAGAATTTTGTACCAAATGGCTCTTTATCATCAAACCTGGTTTACCTTGCTTTAGCCCTTAGGGAGTGTTATTTGTTCACTTTTCATACTTCAAAGAAATATATAGTATTTTTATACCGTTGACTAATGTATGTGCATAATAGATTGTTTGTGTGTGTAATGGAGGGCCTTGTATTTTTCCAAAGTGCAATCATTATCAATGAAGGTGCTTGTTGGGTGGATGAAATTATTCTTGTTTTTATTCCACATTTAAAATTGGGTCCCTTCTCGTATGTATGACTCAAACTATAAGTCAACTAGTGCATATAACACCTTGTCTGGGGCTAAATTAATTGGAAGAAATGGGAAGACAACCACCCTTGCTCCTTATTCCTATTTTGATCCATCATCCAAAAGATAGTAAAGTAGATTGAAACTTTCTTTGTATGATTACTAAATTCAGCATCACATAATTTTAATGGATGAAGGATTTATTCATTAAGAAGGGTAGATAATAGAGTAGTAAATCTAATGATTTGATTGATTAATAGACTATGAATATCACGCATGAATAGAGTTCAAAATTAAGTGATTTGATTCACTTATTACTAATCAATAACATCGTTACCTGGAATATGTTTTTAATAAATTTAAAATGGTTGCAGTCATTAACTTTTATGTTAGTTTATTAACTCAAGCTTAGTCCCTTGATCATTCACATGTTAGAGTTCACATTCAAATTCCATTGAGTTTTATCAGACAATTGATAAGTTTTTATACTTGTTATTGCCTTCTTTAAACGACTGCATGTATATCTTGAATTGGTATATAACTCAATAAATGTATAAATTCTCTTTCCTGATTCGTCTTCTTTAGTAAATTCAAACAACGAATTTTAGCATTCAGTATATGAGTACTAAGCTGTTTTGGAAAAAACCGAATTTCAGAGCAATGAAACGTAGATAGGTGTATTCCTGGTACAATGATTCATTTTTTACTTGATTGTGTACTCTCAAATAGTGCTCAAGGAAATGTGGGATAAGCCATTTTCTCAATCAACTACACAATGAATTGTTTTGCTCACCCTGCATGTGTTAATCTACTGCCAATGTTATGTATTCTCGTATAATACCTTGTGTGTGAGTCACATGGTCTATCATTATCATTAAATGATGTGTGTGTGGATATGTGTTTGTTTGCAATACATGCATCTATACCTCGGAAGGGTTACAGAAATGGCAAAAAAAAAAGAAGTTGGAACGGCACATGGAGCTTATCTTCTGTTGTGAAGAGGGTTGGATCCGGTGGGCACGATTCTCTTCTCTTGATCCATGGGAGCATAGTCTCCATGGTCAATTGGATGAAAGCCCTGTCGGTGATCGAGTTTCTCAGGTGAAGGGCAGCTTGGGAATAGGCGGGTGGAGACGATTCTTGGAGCGTTGGAGGAGAAGACGAGAGCTGCAACGAGGGCAATGGAGACGAGGTGAAGGCGCAGCTGGGACATGTTCTTGGGACTTTGTAGGGAGTATTTTACTGGAAATGTTTGGGAGAGAATTGCAAGGGGTTGAATTGAATGTGGTTCACTATAGAGTCTGAAGTTTGGTTTGGTCATCTGCTCTTTTTATCAGCAGCACTGGACAACGTTCAATGGGTGTGGTTTGGTTTGCACATTTGAATTTTTCTACTTGCTCTTGTGATTTATAGTATTATTTTTAATGCCTTTTTGTGCTAATCATGTGAATAATGAGTACAAAAAGTTACAAACCCTTCTGTCTTCATTACTAAAATAAGTATTTCATCTTAATCCAGTGAGTAATCTTTTAAATCACTAATTATACTGTAACACGGAGTGATAATCATACCTATATATTATAATTTATTTATTTAAAATAGAAAGTAAGCCAACCTTCTGTCTTCTATATATAGGAAGCTTAATTTTCGTTATTTTTTTTTTGGTAAAACCGGGTATCCCCGGGCCACATTGGACCCAGGACTAATCCATCGAGGGCAATTAAGGACGTCTCTCCCAAAGCCGTTTTTTCGTTATTTGTTTTCCTTTCAAGTGTCTTGGCATTTTATTTTTATTGAATGTAGAATATCTTTATGGAATGGTTTGGGAATTGAATCAGCTTCGGCTGAAATGCAGAATGAGTATTTTGTATGTGAAGTGTTTTATATGTGCTGAATGTTCTTATACCGCACAGACACCATTAAGTACCCATCACACATTTCATCGGATTAGTCAGTATGTCAGTACCTGTTGAATGTTAACCATGCAGAATTCCATCCAACCCCTATTTTTATTATATATAGAGGGTGTTTGGGAACAAATGGATCTAGAAAGTAGATTATGAGTATTATAATTCTTCGTCCGTCTAACCTGCCATAGCCATTTGCTTTTGTAGTGTTCGCTGGGACATACTTCATAAGCATACTCCCCTGGAAGATTTTACAAGTTACTATTCATATAATCACAACATTAATATGTCTCATAGACCAATTGTAAATAAGTGAATCAATAATATATTAAATATAAGTCATAATCGAATTATTACTTTTTTTTATAGGAGATAAAAAATTAAAATTAGAAAATTAGTGCATAAATATATTGTACTCCCTCCGTTTCTTTAAATTGAAACAGATGAATAGTACTTACTATTCATTGATTTTGATTCAATTTTTTAACCCAATTTTATAAGATAAAACATAATCGAGTGAG
The DNA here is from genome assembly GCA_030278955.1 of Hygrophila difformis. NCBI lineage: Eukaryota > Viridiplantae > Streptophyta > Magnoliopsida > Lamiales > Acanthaceae > Hygrophila > Hygrophila difformis. The sequence continues at coordinate 57,129,543 of JAOANR010000009.1, forward strand.
ATCTTATTGGATTCGTCTAATCGCGTAGTTTTATAATATCAAATTTTTATAAAACAATTTGAAGTTGAGGATACAACCCTTGTGCCATGCATTTCTAGGGAAACCAAATTTGTTTTCGTGGATTTATGTTTTAATGCCGTTATCTCATGTCACGATAAAACATCCTCATGAAGGTACTTGAGGTAATAGATGAAAAGATGTGAAAAGTTCACTCCACTCTAAAACTCGGGACAAGTCATTTAGGTTTTGTTTGGTAAATCCATAGAGTATAGAGTTTAGAGTTTAGAGATTAGATATTAGAGTCTGGACTTTAGAGCTAGATTAGAGATTAGGGTTTGAATCTTAGTTTTACAAACATAGTGTTTGGTAATATTTTTAGAGTTTAGAGTTTAAAAGTTAAAATTACATAAATAGGTTTGGAAAAAAGGCCAAATATATCCTTTTTCTTTTCCAAAAATCCAAATCAGTCCTTTTTCTATTTTATTACCAAAACAGTCTGCTACAAATGCTAATTATGTCAAAATCAGTCCATTGTTCACTAATTATGCTTTAATTGTTGACGTGGCAAGGGTTTTAATTTAAACCTAACACGTGGGCATAATATTAATCATTTTTCTTTTATCTTTTGTCAATTGAGTCCTAAACCTGACACGTGAGCATAATATTAGTTTTTGTGTAAATGATTTAATTTAACTTTTTGGAATGTTATGGATGCAGAAAGCATGGACAGTTAAATTTAGGCTATTTTTTTAAATATTTTTAATAATAATATACAGAGAGAGTCCGTAAAATTTCCAGTACTTGGAAGACCCGATAACAAAGCAGTCAAATCCAATGTATGAGGTTTGATGTTTAATTTTATTTATGGAAGTATGTTGAGCATTTATTTGATAAATTGATTAGTAATAATAAAAAAAATTAAGGTTCCGGGCCTTAATGGAACAAAACAAAAGTTTGGATCTGAATTGGCAAAAAGATAAAAGAAAAATGACTAATATTATGCCCACGTGTCAGGTTTAAATTAAAACCTTGTCACGCCAGCAATTAGAGCATAATTAGTGAACAAAGGACTGATTTGGACATAATTAGCATTTGTAGCGGACTATTTTGGTAATAAAATAGAAAAATGACTGATTTAAATTTTTGGAAAAGAAAAATGACATATTTGGCCTTTTTTTTCCAAATAGGTTTTACTAGCCATTGATTAATAAGCAATTTTATTTGCACATTTTTAACCAAGATATAAATATTTAATTTCATAAAGCCAAATATTTTATAATATTAAAATAATATTATTTATTATTAGTTAATTTAAGAATTATATATAATTTTACGAAATTATTTGAGTTGTCATCTGCAAAATAATATTGTTCATAATTCAAAATAATTTATGTTATGTAAATTATTTTAGCAAAATTATATGTAGTCTTTGAAATTATGTAAATAAATTACAGGCAAATTAAATTTAAAAATATAAATGTGGACATATAAATGAAATGTGTCATGAACTAAATTAATTAATAAAATTAACAACCAATAAGGGTATTCTCATCATCTTCCTCTATTGTTTCGATTATTTCTTGCTCCTATTAAACTTTGAGCTATTTTCTCTTTGAGTTGTGTCATCTGGCCTTCATCAACACATCTTCCTTCATCTTGAATACTATCTTCATCATCCCCTCGGCCATCGGTGCCTGCATCTCCATCTTCGCTACAATCTTCATCAAAAAGTTTGTCATAATTTGAATTTCTTCTCACATAGTTGTGCAGGGTCATTGCAGTTATGACAATCATGACTTGTTTCCTAAAAGGAAAATTCGGCATCACTTTTAATATATTCCATTTCTTCTTCAATACTCCAAACGAGCGTTCAATGACACTACGCAAAGAAGAATGTGCTTGGTTAAATATCTCTTCTTTTCTTGATGCGGGTCTTCCCGATTGAAAATCGGATAAATGATACCGTTCTCCTTTATAAGGTTCTAAATATCCTGGTATTTGAGGGTAACCCGCATCCACCAGATAGTATTTACCTACATCAATCAAATAATGATGCATTAATATAGTATTTTTTAATATAGTAATATTGAAAGCAAATTCAATACCAAATTACCCGGTGGAGGATGTGGAAAATTCCACTTCTCTTGACGAATAGCTTGATAAAACATATTGGCATCATGTGCTGATCCCTCGCACCCAGCAAGAACAAATGTGTAACACATATCAAAATCACACACAGCCATTACATTTTGAGTAGGCACCCCCTTCCTTCTGATGTATGGAATTTGTTCATCGATTGGAATACTTGCTTGAATGTGTGTGCCATCAATTGCACATATACAATCCTGCAATGAGTATAATGTTACGAATTATAATTCAAAAGTCATTAATGATTATTCATGAAGAAAAAATAATGAAAATTATACTAATATATTAAATTTACCTTAAAGTGTGGCATATATCTTCTATCCATCCGTATGTGTTCTGGAACAACCCTGAAATTAGGGTCTTGTGGTTTTATCACTTCAGATGACATACGCACTACTGAATGTAATGCTAAGGAAAAATATCGAGAAATAGTCTCTCCGGATCGCTGGAATCGTTCTTGAGCATCTCGATTAGAAGCCCCATGTCCCATCACTACTAAAAATATTGCTAATATTTCAACAGTAGACATGTTGTGTGTGCCAACTAATCCATGTTTATTCTCCAACTCTCCAAGTAATATTAAGAACACATTTTTTGGCATCCGGAAAGCATTATAAAACCTTCCATCATGACCAGACAACAATTCATTCACCCATTGTTTCCCTGTTTGAGTAGATATCATGCAAGGTTCCTTACGAATGTATTTCCGATGGTACGTATCAATTAACCGTACATCCCATAGTCATATTGTAGTTGAATGTTCCTGTAATGTTTCATCAAGAGTCTCCTTCAAACGACTCTGTTCACCATCAGTGTCATCATATATATTAAATTCATGTATATTCAAATATTGACATATAAAAATCAGGACCAATGATTCGTCCACTCCAATAAAAGCAATAACAGAAAACAATGTAGTTCTAAAAAGTAAAAACAAAACAATTATTCCACAAATAAGTTCATGTACTCCTCAATATGTTAGCGTAATCAGCATAGTCGGAACTCTGCTCTAATTCTAAGTACCATAAACGAGTATCATTATCCGTAAAAGCCACAAAAGTCTCACGTTTGGCGGCATTGTTTTGAAAAAGCCGTATTGCAAATTGGTACAAGTTTCCCTTTCTTGGAACTTCGGGCTCCATTGAGTCTAAAATCTTTATTGCTTCAGTGATACTTGGGGGTAGTTTGTTAATTTTTTCTTTAATCATGGTAGTATGAGTCTGAATATCTTCATGAATTGACATTATTTGTGAAGATAACATAGAAGCTCCTCCATTTTTTTTGCGCACTTGTTTTTGCTTTGGATTAGTTGTTGTGCTGGTTCTCTTGGAAGTCTGTCCACGGGTTGGCACCAGAGAAAATGTATCGTTATCGTCACCAACCTCAACGCCTCCAGTATTAATATCCGCTTCACAGTCTTCCAACACTGGATTAGGGATATCCGATAGCTGGTGTACACTTGTTTGAGACATATACTCTGGACCCAATGTACCTTCAAAAAAACTTGGTGGTGGAAGACCAGCAGAGGGAGCCCACATATCATCCCCTTGCAACTGTTCCCGAGAACAATGAAGTCAATTTTTCTTCCAATTCTGGGTCTATCCCTGCCTTCCTGAACTTGGCAATCTCCGGATTAACCTATACGATGAGGAAAGACTAATTGGTCTAAATAAAATCATATACTAACAATTTTTATTTTAATAGAGTTGTTTATAAAACAAACCTCAATATTATTTTCCCACCAGTCATCAGATGCATCGATTGTTTTCTTCTCTGGATTCCAACCTAAACCAGTAGCAAGACGCTTTAAGGTTCTCCAATTTCTCCAATCTTTTTTCATCGCGTCCTATTTATTCTTCATTTGATCTGATGTATATGCTATTCCTGTTTGAGTGGCAAAATGTGTAGCAATTGTCCTCCATGACAATTTCTTGAACCCTCCTCCTTGTCTGCCCCCATTATTAATCTCTTTTTGGCAGATTTCAACAAAAATTAAGGCATTTTGCCTTTCCCATTGGGCCTTACCTCTAATTTTATCACCTTGACTATTTGTTGAAGAAAAATTCTGATGAAAATAGGAAATATCATAGTGGTAGTATATTGTGAAGTTCATGTCAACCAAATAAACTACTAGTACTATACCACATAAATTGACTCTAATGATAATTCACTAATAGTACTAATCTGACAATCAAGTTTTCTTGCAGATTAGTATAAAGAAACATAGTATTTGACAATTTCTCTTCATACAACTTTATAATTAATCACTAGTTGATATTTATTTAAAAATAATTAACGGAGAAAGCTATTCTATATTTTAGTAACCACATAAACTCTTTCTACATTGACCCATCTAAACAAATTATGACATTGGTATTACCAATTTAACTCATAATGTCGTAGTATAGCTAATTTTAATCTACATTGACTCATAATATTTTAGATTTTCTTGCAGTATAGCTAATTTTAATCTACAAATCTTTAAACTAGTAATGTTGTAGGGCTATATAGATGAATAATAATGGACACTATGCTAAAAACATGAGATTGGCCGCCGGAAGCTAGGATTTGAATAGGATCTATTATCACTAACTTTTTGGTTGTTCCCTGCAATAAGTATTACTCTTGTGAATCATACTATCAAAAACCACATATTAGTGAAAAGACCTCAGTGAGTGAGAAGGGCCTAATATCTATTTCACTAAAGGGGTTAAACAAAGGGCATCAGTACACAACTAATCAAAGACCATCCATACACAAGTAATCTAATAGTATAATCAAAGGGCATCATGCATAACACAACATATCATAAAACAAATAAACAGAGATACATTGAATTCTTAGAAAGCACAACAAAGATAGATAAGAACTGCTTGCTCCTAAAAACAGTTTGCTGGTCATTTTAGAAGTCAATGAAAATATTTAGCATAATCTTGTACAATTAACTTGCACTAACTGAAAACTATTAGTGTCAAGAGTTCCTTTTCAAGCTTGATAAACTGGAAAGCTAGCAATTTTTTGAAAACTTTCTGCAATACACAGTTATATCACTTCAATGTTTGGGCACTCAATTTTTCAGAAACTGCATACCATTACATTCAGTATATAGAAAATATCACCGGGCAATACTCAGAATCAATTATCACATTTCTAAGTACTAGACTAAATCACTAAAGTATGTGTTAGATTGCATGTTCTCATATTGCTATCTTTTCAATTGCAGCAAGTTCCAATGTTCAATGTACATTCGTCTTTTAGCCACAGAGAACAAATGGTGAGAATCAGGCTTATTTAAACTATAACTCTTCAAAATGTACATAAGAAAAAGAATTTAGAGGGGAAGCAGAAAACCTAAGCCGCAATTGCAGCAAGTTCCAATGATTTGTACAAGGATACATCACTATAAGAATTTAACAGTAGGAACTAATAGGAAAAAAAAAAAAACACATATTCTTAAACGTACTAGTAGGAATTTAACACATATTCTTAACAGTAGGAATTTAACTAGTAGGAACTATAGGAATAATCTTAAACGTACTATTCTTTCTTAAATCACATATTGATTCATGAGGTTGCAGAAAAAAACATCTTCCACATCTTGAACAAGGATATATAAGAATGAATACCCTCTAATAGGAAGTAATTCATTTGACATGAAGGCAAATCACTAGCTAATAGAAGAGGAAAAATAACATACTAAATCTCAATCCTTAACAAGATAGCAACAAGATTGAGAAATTTATAGCAGAGCTTATTTCTGGGAAAAATATCAGCAGGAAAATGGATAATTCATAATAAATTCGGCATTAATCCATCATCTTCTCCCTCCACCCAAAAGACAGCTCTTTATGACCAAGAATACAAACCTAACACAGCATAGAACCAAAGAAACCAAAATAGCATAGTATAATCTATTCTGAATACTCAAACATTTAGGCCTTATTCTCTCATCCAACAAGTAAACACTCGTACAGTCTTCGCTGTAGTTAATAATTTTATACTTCTGGACGCCATAGGAAAAGTATGGCTCTACAACAAAGTTACATTTGGAAACACCTACCACAGTTTTTAAAAAAATTCAGAATTTGGAACATTACACTAAATAATAAGCATAAATCATCACTATTACTAAAAATCAGATTCCCATAAACACAAAATCTTGGTACAAATACAATGGGCAAGTTTGATGTGGACATTTCTTTCGAAAGAGATTATGAACTAACAACAATAGCAGATACAATACTTAAAAAGAAAGTCAAAGCCAAATCAAATTGCCGAATACTATTGCACACATAAGCATAACACTTGTAATCCCAGGTTTCATTAGAGAACATACAGAGAAGTCGCACCTCTAGATACATACGCTGGCGTGAACTATTGAAATCTCTATTCACGACAATCAATTTTAAAAACTAGATAAATAAAATTATTTACAAGGGGTGAAGATAATCCTTCCATTGGTACCGTCAAATATGCTAACTATGCTCCAAATGTATTTTTGCCGATGGAAGATGTCGGGTTCTCTCCTCGGGTCGCAATTGCTTCTCTTCTCCGATCGCAGATTTGCTTCTTTTCTCGTAGATGTAGGTTAATGGCCTCGAATTTCCCTATACATTTCAGAGTAGCTTTATAGAAGTAGATGGTAGGAGATCATATCCCGTGAATCCCCCAATTTCCCTCCAATTTCGGTGCTTGGACACGACGGGAATTTCACAAATAGGACGCTAAACTCGGGACGTGAATGCTCGGTTGAGGAGCGTTTCCGCGTTTACCGATTTTGAGCGTTTGAGAATCCCCAAATTTCGGAAAACAAACGGAGTGGGAAGAGGATGCCGACGTCTGCGTCTGAAATGGAGCGTTTGCGGGTGCGATTGCTGTTCCCAAACGGGACCCTAAGACAAGAGACCAAGATGAGAGCATGTAAAAGAACAATTTGGAGTTGAGGACACAACCCTTGTGCCATGCATTTCTAGGAAAACCAAATTTAGTTTTTTGGATTTATGTTTTATTGTCATTATCTCATGACATGATAAAACATCCTCATTAAGGGACCTGAAGTAATAGATGAAAAGATGTAAGCTTCAATAATTGGAAAAGGTGAACCTTCCAGCAAATTGAAGTATTTATCGGAAAGAATTCACATTCAGATGAACAAGAAGAAACTATAGATGGCGCTAATCAAGTACAAGCTCACTGACAAATGCCAAACGTTGGTGAGTTCGAACTTGTCAGAAGATTGTTCCTGATAACATGTTTCTGAATAAAACCCTGCCCAAAATTCTAGGAAAGAAAATATGCTTAATAAGTTAGTGCTAGAAAAAAATATTACAATGGTATGCATAGAATGTAATCTATGCACTGACTGATAGAATATCGCTTTTTTCATCAAGAGGAGTTTTAGAGGGAAAATAATCTTGAACAATTGACTTTCAGTGACACATTAGTTTCATACAAACCCAGGCTCAGGGCCTTCTGAAAAGAATGTATATGAGTATGTGATGCTACAACAGACATAAGACCCCTGCTGGCTGAGGGAAAAAGAAATAGGCAGGAAATACAATTACCTGATTGCCTTCTCTATTTTTTATTTTCATTGCCTGATTAACGTACCAATGGTCCGAACTTTCACTGCCAAGGAAGATTCCTTAAGGTGCTTTTAAGATCAACAAATGCAGTTGTGTAGATGAACTTTCACTATGAAGAAAATCGCTCAATATTGATTGCTCTGAAGAATAAAAAAGAAAATTTTGAAAAATCCATGATACAACTATCTCTTTCTTTGAAACAGCTAAAATAAAATATGTATAAATCTGGGCATATTTCTCAACATTTCATTGTTTGGATGCTCCATCAACTAGTGATAAATCTACCTTTTCCGTTGGTTGAACCTAATGCTTCATCAAGATTCACCTCAAATACGTCGTTCTTTGGCTTGACATATGCGCTCCTCACTTTTTGTAGTCAGCAAGATCCCAAAAATAAGTTACCATCAGGACTTAATCCCACGCAGAGTGAAATAAGACACCATTGTAAAACAATTGAGATTAGTATAGAGGTTTAACCTTGACGGCATTTGCATTTAGCTGCCCCAGTTAACTGAGGGCGACTAGACTGTAGAACTCCTACTAGATCATCAACGGAGAGGGTTCAACAATAAATTGAAACACTTCTATTACTGGATTTTTAAAATACTGAATTCGAAAGTACAATAGAGTTCCTATTTGCATAATCCATAGATTTAACTAGTTTTGGTGAAATTTTAAATAATTTCAAAGCTTTAAAGACGGTAATCCCGTTTACATATGACATAATCCCTGCCCAAATGCAAGAATAAAGCAAAAATAATGACAATAAAACAAATCAAATAAGACTTGAATCTATAATCTCATAAAATACAATTTACTAACAAAATACATAATCAAAAAGTTGTTATGTTTGCAAAACTTCGTAGGAGCAACTTATCAAGATTGCAGGACTACCTACAGCTTTATATTGTCCGAGCATTATAAATGAGTTGGAAAATTTTTTATAGACAGAGTTGTAAGTATTGGTATAAGGGTAATAAGATATACAAACTCAACAATCTAGCTACAATATGCACAAATATCATAAAATAATAAAGAACAAAATTTAAGCCAAATTTCCCTTGATAATATGACATTGCATAGCCTGTGATTTCTTGATACTTGGTGTACTGGGTAAATTAAAGGGAAAACTAGGTCCCGGTACCTATGGAAAAAATATTATGAGAGTCAAAGCCCCTCCATTTCAAACATTGTGTTTTAGGCCCTATGTAATAACTTGGTAAATCACATACCAAAAACTTGGTAAACCACATACCAATAACTTGGTAAACACATAAGGTAATCGTGGTAAATCACGTACTAAAAACTTGGTAAAGCACATATGGTATATGTGGAATAACTTGGTAAACATCATAAGATATTTATGGTAAAGCGCATACTAATAACTTGGTAAACACTATAGATATTTTAGGTAAAGCACATACCAAGACTTGGTAAATACCATATTGTATATGTGGAATAACTTGGTAAACATCATAAGGTATTTGTAGTAAAGTATATACCAAAAACTTGGTAAATACCATATGGTATCTGTGGTAAACCACTTATCAGTAACTTGGTAAGTACTAATATATGGTAGCTATGGTAAAACACATACTAATACATTGGTAAACCACATACCATTAACCTGGTAAATATCATATAGTATCTAGGTAAGGCACATACAATGACGTGGTAAACCAAGTAAAACATGTGATGAGGTGCAAAGTGTAATAAAATTGGAATGGGGCCTAAAAAAAAGGGAAAAATTTTTAAAAGGGGTCTGGGGCCTAATTTACCGTAAATTAAAGGACTTATAATATTCACAAAATGTAACTTCTTGTGAAAGACGAAAATGCAATGTTATTGTTTATTACTAGAAGAAGACTGCAATTAGAACAACTGATATAGATGATCGTTCATCATCAAGAAAGTCACTCAACAATTGATTGCTCTGTAGAAGGCAAAGAAAACGGTGAAAAATTCATGAAATGATACATATGCTGGTTTCTTAAAAAAAAAAGATAAAAATAAAATTCTTTATAATCAAGAAATTGAAGGGTTTCTAGAACTGAACAGATGGTAAGCTATTAAACCAAACCATCGCTATCCCAAAGGTATTTTAATTTCATTCACCCCGCGCCAGTGAACTTCTCCCGAATTTTTTGTGTAGACAATTGTCCCAATCAAAAAATTTGCCCATCCATTGATTGCCAGAAAGAAAAACATTGAAATGAAAATATGAAAGACGAATTTTTTTTCCAAGAAGTGCAAGAAAACTGAAACTAGCGAGAGAATTTACCCAAGACTTGTTGTAAATAAAATTTAGGAGAAAGTATATAGATTGGTCGACAAAGGCTGGGAGAAAATAATTGACTCTATTTCTTCAAGAATAACAAGATACAATATATATAGAATAGAACACACAACTGAGATCCACAAAATGAGGAATGTAACATATCACTACTTCACTACCAGTAAAGTCACTAAAATAGCAGTAGACTTATTAAAAATCATAATTATCTATAAACATCCCCCCTTAATTATGATTTGGAAGATTCCTACTCCAAGAGCATCTCTGAGTTTAGCGAAGGCTTCAATCTTTAACGACTTGGTGAGTATATCAGCATGATCTCCGGATTTGCAATACTTCAGCTCAACTTTTTTTTTTCAACCTGGTTTCTCAATGTTAGAAATACGATGGACCTAGGGCTTCAACCTAAAACCAATTGGTGATAGGTAGAAAGGCCCATGTCCATATAAACAGGGGATTACCCAACATATAACTGATGTGGGACTTTAACACTCAAGAAATGATAGCGCAGCTCGATATGCTTAGTTCTCTCTGTGCGTAACTGGATTCTTGGCTAAATTTATTGTTGAGATTTATCCACATATATTTTTCAGCAGCATTGTTGATGAAAACCTGACATGGCTCATAACATATTGTAGCCATAATCCTTGACGAGTTGCAAAAGCTGCTGCAACATACTCAGCTTCACATGTTGAGAGCGCAACAATCTCTTGCTTTTTGAGGACCATACACATGCAGTACCATTAACAATGAAGCAGTGACCACTTGTGCTTTTCCGTTCATCCAAGTCACCGGCCCAATCACTATTCGAGAAACCAATCAGCTCACCCTTGTTGCTTGAGGAATAAAACAACCTATAATTATAAGTTCCCTTGATATATCGCATAATCCTTTTAACAACTTGAAAGTGAGATTGTTTAGGGTGCTTCATGAACCGACTAACCAAGCCAACAGCAAAACATATATCGGGGCGAGTACAAGTAAGATACCGTAGACTTCCCACAATCTGCATAAAGTATTTAGAGTTTACAGCATGGTCATCACCTTCCTTAGACAATCTGGTACCCGTCTCAATGGGGGGTTTTGGCAGGATTACAATCAAGCATCTGAAACTTCTCCAAGAACTTAGTAGCATACCTCTGTTGATTGATAAAAATCCCTTTTTCAGTCTGAGTTACTTCAAGACCCAAAAAAGTAAGACATAAGACCAATGTCAGTCATTTCAAATTCCACCATCATCGAAATCTTGAAATCTTCAATGTCACCAAGGTTGCTACCTGTGAAAACTAAATCATCAACATAGAGACACAATATGAGTATGCATTGTTAGAATTAGCTTTCACATAAAGACCATATTCTGGTGGGCATTTTTCAAATCCAGCATTCATGAGAAAACCATCAATGTGTTTATTCCAGGCACGCAGTGCTTGTTTAAGGCCATATAAAGCCTTATTGAGCTTGTAGACTTTACCTTCTCCATCCTTCTGCAATAATCCCAAAGGTTGTTTAACATATACTTCCTCTTCAAGCGGTCCATTCAAGAAGGCCGACTTAACATCCATTTGGTGAACTTTCCATTTATTTTGAGCAGCTAAAGCAACAATAATTCTCACTGTCTCCATTCGTGCAACAGGGACAAAAATTTCTTGATAGTCACTACCAGGCCTTCGCCACAAGTCTTGCTTTGTACCTTTCTACCTGTCCACTTGATGACATTTTTGTTTTGTACACCCACTTAACATCAATAGCTTTCTGCCCCTCTGGAAGATGAGTGAGATTCCAGGTTTGATTCTTTTCTATTGCCATAATTTCTTCCTTCATGCAAGTATCCACTTAGGATCTTTTGCAGCTTCTTCAAATGTCATTGGCTCCGCATCTACAAGAAATGCAAAATATACCAGTTCATCAACTTCATCATCAGGCGTCACTTCATAGTCTTGCAAATACACCGCTGGTCGATGCTCCCTCCTAGGCCTCTCTGCTCGTATAGGCTCATTTATGAGACTTTCAGTTGGTATTGGTTGTGTCACCGAGGCTTGCCATCTTGAGTTCCATCATCCACTTCCAAGTCACAGATAACATGTTTCATAAAACCACCATGTGTCTCAGTGTTCCAATTCCAAGTCTCATCTTCAGCAAAGACCACATCTCGACTCACAATTACTTTCTTTTTGGTGGGATTAAACAGTTTGTAACCACTTGCTTGTAACCAGTAAGAACTGCTTTCTCAGCTCGATCATCTAACTTCGTCCTTTTTGCTGCTGGTACATGAGTATAGGCCACTGATCCAAATACTCTAAAATGATTCACACTTGTTTTGAATCCACTCCAAGCTTCAGTTGGAGTCATAGCAGGGCCACCTCTTGTACGAGACCTATTTAGCAAATACACAACACATGATACAGCCTCTTCCCAAAAATAATTAGGCATACCTTTAGTCTTTAGCATACTCCTTGCCATATCCATTATTGTTCGATTTTTCCTTTCCGCCACTCCATTGTGTTGTGGAATATAAGGAAATATTGTTTCATGGTGTATCCCATTTTCATCACAATAACGGTTGAACTCAGTGGATGTGTATTCTCCTCCACCATCGCTTCTCAACACCTTAATATTGAATCCACTTTGCCTCTCGACAAGAGCCTTGAATTTTTTAAATTGCTCAAAAAACTTCAGACTTATTCACCAGAAGGTACACCCAATGCTATAATCATCGATAAATATCAGAAAATATCTGTTCCCACCAATAGACTTTGTATTCATATGACCACAAACATCGGTATGAATTAGTTCTAAAGGATTCTTTGCACGCCATGATTCACCAGGAAATGAAGACCTATGACTCTTTCCAATAACACATGCTTCACACAATTGATTAGGATGATTAATATGAGGAAGTCCATGCACCAAATTTTCCTTAAAAAGTTTATTCAAACTTTGAAAATTCAGATGTCCAAATCGAAAGTGCCAGAGCCATGACTCATCATTTGACACCATGCTTAGACATTTATAGCTGCCCTTAGAAATGTCTACAGAGAACATACGATTCTTGGATGGAGGAGATTTAATGATAAGTATACTTTTCCCATCAAAAACTGAAAATTGGTTATCTCGAATCGTCATGGTATACCCTTTCTCCACCAGTTGCCCTATGCTCAACAGTCCAGCCTTCATATCAGGAACATAGAAGACATCTGAAATATAGCTATGCTCCCCCGTTCTTGAAGAGATAAGAATGCGACCTTTTGCTGTTACCGGCACCAATCGATCATCACCAAACCTTAAACTGGTGTGAAATGACTCATCAAGTTCGTTGAACATTTCCTTCTCCCCACACATGTGATTTGAGCAACCCGTATCCGAATACCATGTATGTGAAGTTGGTGTCTCATTTCTAGAAGTGACCGTCAGGAGTGCATGCCCGCTGTCTGCTTGGTCATTCTTATTATCACCTTCTTGAGTATAATGAGCAGCTTGATTATCATTTCTGTACCTACACTCATATGCAAAATGTCCACGCTTATGGCAATTATAACATTCCACATTGGACTTGTCATACCTCTCTTTATATCGTCCACGCCCTCGACCTCGAAAATTTGATTGACGACTTGAATTGGGGTCGAAAGATGATGAGGAGTTATGATTGCCATCATAACCTCTTCCTGGACCTCGCCCTCGGCTGTTGGATTGATTCCCGATTCTTCCTCTTCCTCTACCTCTGAAATTTCCATCCTTTCGGTTGGTTTCACCACGAATGTTAGCCTGTGCTTGAAAGACTTGCTCCACCGGAACAACATCTTTGTTTTCATTCATCCGCTGTTCATGAGCCCGTAAGGATCCAGACAATTGTTTGACTGTCATTGTTGACGTATCGTTGCCTTCCTCAATAGCTGCCACAACATGCTCGAACCTAGATGTTAAGGTTCTTAGAATTTTCTCCACCTTATTTTGCTTTGTAAGAGTTTCTCCATTGGTCTTCATATTATTTTTCAAGGACTGAACTCGTGCAACGTAGGCTTCGATTGTTTCCGAAGGCTCCATTTGCAAGAGTTCATATTGCCACCTTAATGTTTGGATTCGTATCCTCTTGACTTTGTCATCGCCTTTGTATGTTGTCAATAAGATGTTCCAAGCCTCATGTGCCGTGCTTGCTCCTTCTATATGCTCAAATGTGTCGTCACTCATCCCTTGGTGGATTGTCTTTCTTCTTCAAATCAGCATGGGCGGTTCTTTGTGCAGCAGTAGCATCAGTAGTTAGCGCTTGGATTCTATTTTCAACAATATCAAACAGATCTGATAATCAAATAGAACCTTCATTTGAGTACTCCACCTGTTGTAATTCTTTCTATCTAAAATTGGAACAGATAATTGAGTTGAGGCATTCATGGTTGAACGCTGGCTCTGATACCAGATGTTGTAAATAAAATTTAGGAGAAAGTATATAGATTGGTCGACAAAGGCTGGGAGAAAAAATTCACTCTATTTCTTCAAGAATAACAAGATACAATATATAGAATAGAAGACTCAACTAAGATCCACAAAATTAAGAATGTAACAGATCACTACTTCACTACGAGTAAAGTCACTAAAAATAGCAGTAGACTTATTCAAAATCATAATTATCTATCAACAAGACTCCCATCATTTTGTGACTCTGTTTGAAAAGATTTTGAAAGGCATTGGCTAGTAAGCGTTGGCAGGGTTTTTATTAAGCTTCGCAGCTGTCATGTAACGGTATAATTGCATTACGGATTTAAAATTAACCGTGGATCAAGTATACTATTTACAGAGGGCATTTTTGGCCATAAATCCATTAATTATATACTTCCTCTGTTTTCTAAAGATAGCTATGGACCCACCCAACATGCAGTACAATACACATTTTAAACTATTAATAACTTAAATTCCGTACAAGTAGAAATTCTACAAGTTCGATATTTAAAAAGTACAAGACGAGATGAATCTAACAAGATCTCACCTGGCTATATTTTAACTTATATAACCATGATAAAACTTTAAGTCAAAGTATATGAGTGAACAGTAGCAATTTGTCGAACGTAGCTAACAAAAAAAACGGAGGAAGTACTTCCTATAAAAATCATTTTCCAAAAACGGGAGTGAAGCTTAAATAGAATGTTAATGGTTTTGCCACAAAAAAAAAAAGAACGTTAATGTCCTTTTTGTGACATGGCATATTTTAATTGGTCAATAAATTTTATATTCCATTAATATTTGAAAGGAAAAAAAGATAAATAGGTCCTTTTTCTTTTCAAAAAATTCAAATCAGTCCTTTTTCTATTTTATTACCAAAACAGTCCTCTACAAATGCTAATTATGTCCAAATCAGTCCTTTTTTCACTAATTATATTCTAATTGCTGACGTGGCAAGGGTTTTAATTTAAACCTGACACGTGTGCATAATATTAGTCCTTTTTCTTTTATCTTTTGCCAATTCAGTCCTAAACTTTTATTTTGTTCTATTTAGTCCTCTACCCCAATCACTCATTTTTATATTAATTGGCCTCAAACCTTTCAAATTATTTCATTTTAGGCCCAGAACCTTAAATTTTTTATTATTACTAATCCATTTATCAAATAAATGCACAACATACTTCCATAAATAAAATTAAACACCAAACCTCATATATTGGGTTTGACTGCTTTGTTATCGGGTCTTTCAAGTACCGGAATTTTACGGACTCTCTCTAATAACCACTCGACCGCAACCAATTGTTCATTGGTTTTGGTTTCCTTCAGTAACAATCAACAGAATCTTACTTTGTGTCCTACCTTAGGATGTAGCAATATTTGAGTAAATGATTTAACTTGAATTTTTTGAAGGTTATGGATACAGGAAGCCTTGGTTTTATTGAAAAATATTAATATTATTAAAAATATTAAAAAAATAGCCTGAATTTTATTGTCCACAAAGTATGATTGTGCTGATTGTTGCTGAAGGAAACCAGAACCAATGAACCATCGTTACGGTCGGGTGGTTAGAGAGAGTCCGTAAAATTCAGAACTTCGAAGACCCGATAACAAGGCGGTCAAACCCTATGTATGAGGTTTGGTATTTAATTTTATTTACGGAAGTATGTTGGGCATTTATTTGATAAATGTATTAGTAATAATAAAAAATTTAAAGTTCTGGGCCTAAAATGAAATAATTTGAAAGGTTTGAGGCCAATTAATATAAAAATGAGTGATTGGGGTAGAGGACTAAATAGAACAAAATAAAAGTTTAGGACTGAATTGGCAAAAGATAAAAGAAAAAGGACTAATATTATGCACACGTGTCAGGTTTAAATTAAAACCCTTGTCACGTCAGCAATTAGAATATAATTAGTGAAAAAAGGACTGATTTGGACATAATTAGCATTTGTAGAGGACTGTTTTGGTAATAAAATAGAAAAAGGACTGATTTGAATTTTTTGAAAAGAAAAAGGACCTATTTATCTTTTTTTCCAATATTTGAAATATCTCAAAAATACAATTTAAAGAAATAAATTAAAATATTATTAATCATACTTTTTTGAAAGCTACAAAATGAGGCATATTTTCTTACAATATAATACTCCCTCTGTTTTTTTTTTTTGTTTGCTACGGACCCACCCAACACGCAGTCCAATGCACATTTTAAATCATTAATAACTCAAGTTCGGTACAAATAAAAATTTTAAAAGTTTGATATTTAAAAACTACAAGACGAGATGAATCTAACAAGATCTCAGTTGACTATATTTTAACTTGTATAACTATGATAAAACTTCAAGTCAAAGTGATTGAGTGAATAATGTCAAATTCACTAATGTAGCTATTGAAAATCATATTCTTTTTCTTATAATCAACACTCATATAGGGGGATTCCTCTTTCTAATTTATGTGGCAGAGCTCCCACTACCCATTTCCTAGTCTGTTTAGGCTGTTAAAAAAAACTCATATACCTCCCAAAAACACATATAAAAAAATTTACGAAAATTATGTATTTCAGTTTGGGGAATAAATAAAAGTTAAAAATTTAAGGAAACAATTTTTTTTTTTGGTAAACAGCGATGCACAAGCGTCGGCAAAGGAGAAAGCTACGAAAATCTACAGAAAGGAGGAAGACGAGAGAAAAACAAAAGTAAAATAAAAAATAACATCAATTATAGCCGCGGGAACCACACGCCCTCATAATCTGCTGCAAGGCAAGCCTTGACATCATCCGGAGAAAAAGCCCACAATGTGAAGAACTCCTCGGAACGCGCCCTCGTTTAGCAAGAGAATCGGCCACTGAATTGCCCTCCCAAAGAATATGTCGCCAGACATACCCGGGTGTTCCGCCTGCAAATCCGCAATGTGTTGGAGCAACGGGAAAAGAAAGTGATCCTGCGCGACACCTTGCCTCATTAATCGAAGACTTTCCATGGAATCTGAAAAGCAATGCGCACGCTCAACTCGACGAAAGTGGAGACGTTTCATACCATTCCAAATCCCATGTAATTCAGCCACAATATTAGACGTAAAGCCAACAAACCCCGAGCAACCCTCTATCCAGAGTCCATCGCCAGTCTAAATAACACATCCAAACCCGGCCAAACCTGGATTACCAAGAGAGCTCCCGTCCACGTGCAACAAAACCCCAGGAAGACCTTCCGGATTCCAGTGAACCAACCGATCATCCCTAGCCTGCACCTTATCAGAAAAGACTCTTTCAAACACTTGGCCGAGGTGAGCAGCTTTGCGGATTGTTGCCTCCACATTGATGGGATCACGCTTCATGCACCAAGCATTTCTAGTCATCCAAATACTCCATAAGGCAGCCCACTGTCGTCCTCGCCAATTCTTGCATAATTGATGAATTTCCGAGGTGCTACCTGATGACAACAACTCCTCATGGTTTCCAAACAAAATGCCAAGTTTACTCCACACAACCGCAGCCCAATAACACTTAGAAAACAAATACCAAAAATCTTCCTCTCGATGACCACATATGGTGCAGGCAAGTGAAGTCGCCAGTCGCCTTTTATATCGCATCACATTCGTCGGAATGGAGTCATGCATCAACAACCACACTAACACCTTTGATTTTCTCCGGGCATCTAATCCGCCAAGCCCAAGACCGCAAAGGATCACGCCGGCAACCTCTTTGGCTAATAACCCAAACATAACCCGATGAGACCGAATAGCCACCAGAAGATGTCCCCATCCAGCTCCAGGCATCACTAACATTCGCATGAAAGGGCATATGGCCGTGCTCCATGACCTCCCTCTTGAGATCATCAGGAAACAAATTTCTTAACAGTGCACTCAATTTGATGTTCAATATTTATAAATAAATCCATCTTATCCAAAAAAAAAAGCCCCCAAGTTTGCTTTCTTGGACTTCTCTTAGACAAGATAAGGAACTACTACTATGTTTGATGGCATATTCGCAAGGTAAAATTGTTTGCAGTTTGGGGTAGCTTCAAGATCGGTGCAGGTGGTGGAGAAGCTCCGTCGAGCGGGGGATGAATGTTAGCCAGAAAATTGTTTCACTTTGGGAGATGGTAATTTCTTCGTTGTTTAATGTTGTTAACGTTTATATTCCCTCCATTCCATCTCAAGTGTCATGTTTGATTTTTTGACACTGTTCATTGTTCAACTTTGACTCGATATTATTGTAAGTATATATTTGGAAAAAATAGTTGAGTTCGATCTTGTTAGGTTCGTCTAATCGTATAGTGTTATAATATATATTTTACATAATTTTTACTTGTATATATTTTGAGATATTAACGATTAAAAAGTGCATTGGATTGTGTGCAGAAATCAAACAGGACATTTCAAATGGTACGGAGGGAGTCTATTAATAAAATACTCCGTACTATTTATTGAGTAACTTTAATAGTTAGGTGAGAAGTTGTTAAATTCGTTTAGTTACATAATTTTAAAATATTAATCTTTTTAATTTTTATTTTTATATAATTTGAAATATTAATCGTTAAATATTTACATTTAATTAACATAAAATGTTAATATTTTTTCCCTTTGAAATAGAGAAGTATTTTTATTTAGATTTTAGAAGTTTGAGGTGGGGTGAGTGTAGGGGTGATAACGAGTCGAGTCGAGCCCGAGTAACTTAATACTTGAGCTCGACTTGATGGAGAATTATGACTACTCGAGCTCGAGCCCGAGTAGTGATTCTCGAGCTTGAGCTCGACTCGACTCGAGTTCGAGTTCGAGCTCAAGTATAAATATATATTTTCCAATCGAGTTGGGTAGTCGAGCTACTCGAGCTAGATTATTTTTTTTATATTTTTTTCGTTATCGAGTCGAGTACTCGAGCATATCGAGTATTTTTTTTCTTTTTTTTTTGGCATTTTTCCTTTTAAAATTAAAAAAGAAAAGAAAATGAGTCAAGTACTCGATACTCGACTTGGGTCGAGTACTCGAGTGCCCTACTCAACTCGAATTTTTCGAGTACTAGTCGAGTTTTTCCCGAGTCGAGTTCGAGCAGCTCTATTCGTTAATCATCCTAGGTGTCATAGGTGGTGATAACGAGTCGAGTCGGGTCCGAGTAGCTCAATACTGGAGCCTGACTTGATAGGGAATTATGACTACTCGAGCTCGAGTAGAGTAGTGATTCTCGAGCTCGACTCGACTCAAGTTTGAGTTCGAGCTCGAGTAGCTCTAGTATATATATTTTTTCAATCGAGTCGAGTAGTCGAGCTATTCGAGCTCGATTATTTATTTTATATTTTTTTGTTATCGAGCTCGAGTACTCGAGCATATCGAGTTTTTTTTTTTGCATTTTTTCTTTTAAAATTAAAAAGAAAAAAGAAAATGAGGTGAGTACTCGATACTCAACTCGAGTTCGAGTATCTTATACATGAGCTCGAACTCGAGCTCGATACTCGAGTACCCTACTCGACTCGACTTGAATTTTTTTTAGTACGAATCAAATTTTTTTCGAGCCGAGTCCGAGTAGCTTTACTCGTTAATTACCGTAGGTGAGTGTGTGTGTTTTTTAAGTCAAATTGTATTATGGGTAGTTTGGGCAGTGGAAAAATAGAGTGGGGTCCATAGATATAGACATATTGTACTGGCAGCTGTATTGCTAGAAGCCTAGAACTTAGAAAGCCTTTGAAATTCAAACGTCGAAACGTTACAGAGAGGAGGGAAAATTGTAAGTTTCAAATTACTCTCCAGAAACTGGATTTTGCAACCACCAATGGCGGAAACCCTAAGCCCCACCACCAAGCAACGCCCCATTTTCTCCCCGGTCAAAAGTCCTTTCTTTATCGGCTCCAATGACGACAATCTCGAACGTGCTCAGGCACGCGCTGCACGCGCCGCCGCCATCAGGCGCAAGCCCACCCTTCCTACCCCCGCCTCCGACTCCTCTACTGCAGATCCCTGTCTCGCTAAAGAACAGATCCTCGAGCTTTTTCACAACTGCATCAAACTTGCCAGCGAAAATGTGCGGCTTTTCTTTACTTGATTTTGTATTTATTTCAAACAAAGACTCTAATGCTTTACTATTTGTGCTTTTCACTTGCAGAAAATTAATCAGAAAAATACGTGGGAGCTGAATTTGATAGATCATCTCTGCGAGATTATCAAGGTTGAAGAAGAAACTGATGCCGAGACCAATTTTCAGAAGGTATTTGTGTATCCGACCATTTTAGGGGAAAATACAATGCTATTATAGTTTGAAGATGTTTGGAAGGCAGAATTATAAGACGTGAATTATTGTTGCAACCGAATACTGATTTTAATATTTTAATATAATAAGCAAAAGGGGCAGGAAAAAACTTCAGATCCTTGAGCTTCTGACACAAACTTCTCTTGTAAAATGGATTTAGCATTAGTGCTACTTTTACATTCAATTTCTTTTTTTTTTTTTTTTTTGATAAGCAGCTTTTACATTCAATTAGGTGGCTGTTTAAAATTCTCTTTATCAAATAAAAAGTAAAACCTTGAGAATCCTGTTTAGAGAGATTGCATCCTGTAGCTTTATCCTCAGTTGATAATATTGTGTTTCTGTAGCACTAGTGCTAACTGCTACGTCTATATTCAATAAGGTGGCTATTTAATTCCCCTTATTATCTAATAAAAAGTAAAACCTTGAGAGTCCTGTGTAGAGAGAATGCATTCTGTAACTTTATTCGCAGTAATAAGTTGTTCCAGTGTATTTATAATCAGCAACATTCATGACCATTATTAGGCTTCTGTAGCTTTATATAGTTTGATGAGGTGCACCTTATTTTTAGTCTTGAATGCTCCTTTCTTTGTGACGATTAACATATGTGATAGATATTTATAAGTGTGTATCATGGTAATGTGTGTTTATTTTGTGCTTACCTGCTGTAGGCCAGTTGTACCCTGGAGGCTGGGGTTAAGATTTATTCCATGAGGGTAGACTCTGTACATTCTGAGGCATATAAAGTCTTAGGAGGAATTAATCGGGTTGGGCAAGAAGATGACAAAGGTGGGGTTTTATGCAAATGCAGTTATCATTTTATTATTAAAAAATGAAAATGATTTCACATATTATTATTGCTATTTCATGTTCTATTTGCTTTGATAATTCTCCTTCCCACTCCCCCAATCTCTCATTGATTTATATATTGTGAACTTTTACTTTTGTTAAAACCTTTTCAAGAACTTTAGCCATTTTTTGGCTCGTTGCTCGTTGAATCCACCTATACCTTGCATGCTTTTATTTTTCGTTTGGTGTAGCTGTCTCACACTGTTGGTTCTAAGATTTTTGTGTCTAGCATTAGTGCATTACACAGAATTTTGTTTCTAAATACTAAGCATGCCAGATGGTGCCGTTGAGGATGCCAATATTAATTCTGAACAAGGAGCAGACGATGAAAAGAAGCAAGGGAGAAAGGTTAATTTCTCCTTATATTTTAGACTAAGAGCTTGATTGAATACTCTGAAAGTCGAAGATATGTATTCTTATTGAGGGGATGTATCTATGCAGTTATCACCTTTGTCAACGTTGGAATCGTCTTTTTCTGCTATAAATGTAAAGAAGTTTGATGGTAAGTTGCAATGGTTGCATCATGGATGGGTTTCGTGAAATGCTAACTCTTATTATCATGTATGTGTTTGTCTGGCATGTTGAAATATTTCTCAATACTTTAACTTTGCTGGTAGTTGCCTTTGCGGTGGATCCTTTATACCACCAGACATCTGCACAATTTGATGAAGGTGGGGCAAAGGGCCTGCTCTTGAACAATCTTGGAGTTTATGGTAACTGCCGGGTCCTTTTTGATTCTTTGGAAGTACCTGGAAAGTGTACATCTCCTGCCGCACAATCTGATGGCTTAGAGACAATCGATTTGTCTTTTGTCAGTGGTATGCACTTTTGCAGCATGCAATGGATTTCCATGGCCAGCTTTTAGGTTTTGTCTTGCAGTATAGGCATTGTATTTTGGTCATAATGATTCTCAATTTTTTGGTGTACTCAGATTGCATTCAACAGATGGTGATTGGCATGCTTAACAGTTGTGAAATATCTCCTAGCCTCAGGGATATTGTAAATCAATTTGACAAAGATGACCAAAGGCCTACAGAGTCATATACTGTAGATCACAATTCTTCTTGGCAAGCTAATGGGATTCCTGACAGGAATGTAGACTTAGGTGGCGATGCATTTGAGAATTCTGGAACTTGGGAATTTGATCATGATGACGGAGCAAGTGTGACAGATGAGGGTCCTTATGATCATGATGCCAGTTTCCCAAGTCATCAAGAAACCACTGATTTGGTAGATTATTTTATTTTTTCCTCTAGGTTTTCTACCCAAGTACCTGTTGCATGTTCCTTTTCAGTGTTATCCAAAAAATGTATTTTGTCTAATAATATAATTTGTAACTGTTTACTTGCAGGCTAATGAGCAATTAAATTTTCATGATCACCCTGATGATGGCAATAGATTTGAAGAAGTTGATAGCTATTTGTTCTTGAGTTTGGGATTTTCTTCCAAGCAAAATGCATGGGCAGGCCCTGAGCATTGGAAATATCGAAAAGTTCAAGGTCAGCTCAAACAGGATGAAGCAATATACAACTTCATTTCTTTCCTCATTAGCACTATTCCTTTTTCTTTGACATTGAATGCAGACTTCTTTTATAGATCCTGAAGGTCCAGCAGAGCAAAATGGCTCACCAAAGCCCAAGAGAACGAAAACCAAGAAAGCGGAGTTGGACATTGATTTTTCGAATGCCATTGACAGTGACATTTCAGATATCTTTGCTCCTCCAAAGAATCCCAAGTCTTTGTTATTGCCAGCGAATAGAACACCTTGCAGCACTAAACTTCCGGAAGATTGTCATTACCAACCGGAAGATCTTGTGAAGCTCTTTTTGTTACCTAATGTTTTGGTAAGTTTGAACAGCTCACTTTAGTTTATTGGGTAAATAGTTATCAACATATCTTCACTCATTTTTGCCCTTCTGGTCTATGTTTTTCCTGCTTTGCTTAGTTCATCAGTCTGTCATCTTTGACGTTGGTGCCTTCCAATTATTGTTTTGTTTTCTTCTTATTGCAGTGCCTTGGAAAAAGTGGAAAGAAGAGAACTGGTGAGGATCATCTTAAATCTTTATGTGCTCTGCTTTCTAACTAATCAAAAAGTACAAATCTCTGGGTCTAATTTGCAATTGGTAAGTCTGGGCATTATGAAATGTTTAAAACCCTCAACACCATTTTTCATTGAGATGCAATGAGATGGAGAAAATTTCCACCAATTCCTTCCTCCTCAACCACCAAAGATTTCTTTCTTTTCATTGGTTAAAATTAAACTGGTGCTATTATTTGTGCTTTCTTAGACTGTTGGACGATGATTTTGCTTGCATCATGCCTGCTAAGATTTCCCCCATCCTGCTCTTCCCTCTGTCCTCCTGGGTTTTCTCTTATTTGACTGTGGAGTTCTGTATATTTTTATAGAATGTGTTTTGACTACGCAATCAGTCTTTAATTCACATAAATTTGAGATACTTGGTTGTTTCAGCAAAATCTATGATAAAGATCAAAGAAAATTTACCCTCTATTTAATGATGAGATGTTGAACATTTGGTTAGATGAAGAATATCATGAAGGAGATGGATATGGAGCAACAGCATCTTGGGATGATGATGATGGTGGTGCTTTTGGTGTTGCATTTGATGATGGACATGCTTATAGTGATAATGAAGAATCAAGCACACTTGTGTCTCAACCCCGGCAGGTTGTTTGTTTTGATTTTTTTCAGGGTGAACTTCCCTTTCACCATTTGAATGCATTTGCTAGTTGTGCAAGTGAACCACCCTTTTTTTTGGGGGGATTCTATAGCCTTATGTTGACTGGTGTTCATCAATTGTATAATTATATGGATCAATAGTAAAGCTGAAATTCTGGAAACTACAAATAGTTGACATTGTAATTGATGCTAAACTGTTAATATATGTTCTAATTTTTTCATCCTTTTGTTTTTCACCAATAAATAAAAATCACCTTTTAGAGTCTGTAAACTATTAACCTATTAAATCTTTGAATCAAGCAATATATATGCCGAGTTAATGTGTTGTGGTCAATGACTAGAGTGTTATGCTTGTTTTGTTATACAGGTAAACAAGATTGAGGTTCAGTACGACAAGACATCTAAACAAGTTGATGTTCATGCACTGAAGGAAACTCTGTGGGATCACATACAACAAATGGATCAAAATTCAGACGAGGTGAGTTTTGTACCCAATTCAAATTCATTTCACAAGCTATTTAATGATCCTATCATAAGTATATGTCAGTGTGTGAATTGTGAGTTCATGTTTGGTTAAAACATTGTTATATTGAAATCTGTGGGTGATGGATATGCAACCCTAAAGCACTTTGGTTGGTGGTCCAACCTTAATAGATATGTGAGCTGGGGATCCTATTTTCGGATTGGTGAAAAATGTGCAGTTTGGGTTTTGGAGCGAATATTGTCATTGCTATTATTATTATTTTATTTTTTTTTGTCATTGTCATGGTTATTGTTGGGATATAATCACATGAACTTAACCGACACAGGAGCAAGAATTAGTATCAAAGGAAGCCGTTTCTTTCAAGCAAGTGTTGGCCAAATTTCCGAATGAATGCAGAGCTGCAGTGTCTGTGAAGGAGGTCTCGCCCCATCTATGCTTCATATGCCTATTGCATCTGGCAAACGAGCATGGGCTGACGATACTGGGGTGCCCCAGATTGGATGACTTAAGCATACAACTGAACAACAAATAATGTACTGTAACATTTATTAATATGATTTGATGATTGTTTGCTTCAATTCAAAGCTTCATCATCACCACCATCATATTAGTGTTGTTTCTGTTTGCATCATGATGATCATGATCCAGTGTAGTTAATGTAGTTCAATATTATGGGTTTTGATTTGATGTAGTAGTAATCCATCACCACTGAAATTTGTAATGACAAGTTTCCATAGCGGCTGCAGTCCAGCAGTTTTCTTCCTTTGAGATTTTTGGTTTGTTGATTGTCTGGTTGCTTTTAGTGCTGCCATATTTAGACCTGCACTGCAAGCATTCTTCAGTATTTAAATTTAATGATTGGTAGAGCCGAACATGGCAACGTTAGTCGATGAGGTAAACTTCTTGGGAAATGTGCAGTTGCTTTCTCATTTGTGAATTGTGATAATATCAGTTTCCCATGACTTCTTTGGGTGCATTACTGTACTACTACATCAATCAGAAGCTTCTTAAAAGGTTGGATTGGAATTCACCACCACCGCCACCACCACCTTTTTAAGTCTACGCATGTATTTGATGCTCCAATGCAATAAGTGAAAATTTATATTACTCTGTAGTTTGTTATGCTTGACTTAACAAAACAATTGCATTGAAAATTATTCTGATTAATTAATATTGTTAAAAAAAAAATTATTCTGATCAATTACTCTCTAGTTGATTTGAATGAAGTCGCTTAATCAAAGTCTCGGAAAAGACGTCCTTCATTACTCATACAGATCCGATCCGGAGAAGCCATAGTTTATTTTTAAATTTTTATGTACACAATTTAAGTTATTAATGACTAAATATGAAACTTTTAGTTAGATTGGTCGGTGTAAGTAGAAACTATAGGGAAGGCGAAGACGGAAGACCTGAACTTGGAAGATAAAATCATGGATTACTATAATTCAATGTACAGTGTATTATAAACCCACTGCATTGCTAGTGCTTCTTGGGACTTAAAAATATAAACCCTGCCACTGCAATTTTTCATAACGAAATTTCACACCATAGCACATTTTTAACCTGATACAACATGAAATCTTAACGTTGGTTACAAAACAAATAGCCATAGGCACATTTATAATATCTGTAAACTCTACATTAAACTCTCAACATCCCCAACGTTCAACATTTTATGTCGGAGTGCTCCATGGTTTTACAAACACCCGATTCATTGCAACCTCTGAAGCCCTCATGGCAGCATCAGCGGGGGATGATTAGGAAGACGTATATATATATATATATATATATATATATGGCGATTGAAGAATTTGGAATTCTAATTAGAATGCGTGTAACTTGCTCCATTACGATGACTGAGCCGTAGTGGTCCCTTCTTTCCAACCCCGTTCGCGTGCCCTTTGCATCCACAAAGCAGTCTGTTGCTTCTGTGCTGATAGGGCTGATTCAGATTTTTCCCGTGCCTCCTCACATGTCTCCATCCCAGAATTGCATTTGTCTGCCTCTTTCTGGTATTGAGACGTTATCTTCTTAGCTTCAAGCAGTGCCATGTCAGCACGCCGTTGATTTTCCAATGCTTCAGCCTCTTTCAGCTTCAGTTCTTCTGTTAACAGTTCGGCAAAGTTATTTTGTGTGTCCTCATTCACATTGGGGTCATGACGTGTGCAACCTGTTATGTACATAAGGAGAAAAGAGTTTAATGATAGAATTGATATGACTCTGGAAATGATGAAGTGGCTTCCAATTTTTGTATGGAGCTAACCAACACTAGTTCCATCTCGTACAACTATTCTTTTTAGGAATTTATGAATACATGAAGGTGACGTTGCCGACAGTGGAAGTGATAAAAAGAGCATAATTTTTTGGTGATCTTACATCAAGATTGACAAAAAAACAAGGATTATGATAGAGAACATCAGTTATCCAATTACATTCTTCGAAAAAAGATGGCCCAAGGGAAGTATAATGTTTAGTGCCCTTAAAAGAACAAAATCAGAGAGCTCAAACAAAGTGTACTGCAAAACTTATTTCATTAATTTGAAGCAACATATGAGTTATTGAAGAAAGACAAACATATTCTTTGCCTGGATTTCACTAATCTGTTTAATCAGTAGTATTGATTGGTGTGCAAATTAATCTAATAAAGAATGAAATGACAATGACAGAAAAGAATAGCAAGCATGCCAAACTGCAATCTAAGCTAATAAAGGCAGGCAAACAGTGCAGACCTGAAAATGTAGCATTCCCCAATCCTGCAAGAAAGACATACAAGAAATCATTATGTTTGG
Organism: Hygrophila difformis; assembly: GCA_030278955.1. Classification (NCBI taxonomy): domain Eukaryota; kingdom Viridiplantae; phylum Streptophyta; class Magnoliopsida; order Lamiales; family Acanthaceae; genus Hygrophila; species Hygrophila difformis. Next base: position 57,157,052 of record JAOANR010000009.1, read on the forward strand.
GCTTTAATGAGGTAGCAACAAGCCACTTAAGTCCATACTAAGTAGGAGGCAGACATCCAGAAAAATCTCAGTTGGCATTGAGTTACATATACTGATCATATATTAGTGATTTAGTGCAAAAATGATTGATGACAGTGTTCAGAGGCAACAAACATGCAGGAAGGAAGCATCCATCAAGCATACATGCACATTACTAAAGAGAATGTCAAAGAACAACCAAAATTAACAAATTCCAGGTGCTAAAACTGGTATGTACTTCTGATGTCACCTAAGTTCATATGGTTATAAAAATGGATGGAATGGGGAAGGGCATCACAACCAAATCATCAAATTCATCGAATTTTCTGATAGTTGCAATTGCCTGTTTGCAGAAAATCTTATTGATTCCAACATTTCGCATATTACTAAGTTACAGCGACCAATGATAGCGACATATTATCCACATAGCCAACACGAAGTGGTCTAAGCTTAGTTGATAATGACACGAATCGAAGACTAAATTACAATCATCAAGTCATGGTATGCATATAAGATTCAGCTATAATCCCCATTCTCAAATCATTACTAGTCAAATAAGGAGAAATGCACAAAAGGATCCCCTCGGATGCAACAAAACCCCCAAAATGCACAAAAGCAACAGGGAAGCAGAGCCATCTAGATAACTTCCCCAAAAGACCAAATCCTTACCCTTATTTCCACCTATGCACCCACCAAAACACCCATCTTTCAGTCAAATTCCACCATAGTAAAAACCAAAACCATAAAATAAGCGTAAAAAAGTGGATCGGAATCAACTTCAAACACGAAATCCACAAATCAACACTGGGAACAGAAAGATCGAAGCAGATCTAACTTTACTAGTTGAAGACACTACCTTGGGGAATGGATAACAGCGGCTGAGAATCGCAGTCACAATTACAGGCTGGGCAAGAAGCTGAAGCCGAAGCAGAGGCCAATCCTTCCATCAAGTGCCAATAAAGCGGCGGGCCGACAATGTAAGCCGCCAGGCCAACCGCCATCAGCCCCAACACCACCTTCAAAACCCCAGTTCTCACCACAGCCATTCCAACTGCCCCTTTTTTTTTTTCTTGGTGTTGCCGCTTCCGATTTAAGCTGTCCTCCGTTCCGAAGGGAGTTTGATAAGCAGAATCACATGCGCGTGGAAATGGTAAGGAAGAATGAATTGAGATCGCTCAGTGACCAGTGGGAAAGAAAGAAAGAACAAAAAAAAGGAAAGAAATTCAGGGGAGCGAGCGTCGAATTTCAACTCGTTTTCTATGTTCGGAAACCGAGCCCATCGGATTCGGGTCGGTGTAAATTTCGCTTCAATCCTCTAACTTCCTTGGTTTAAGAATTTTGATCCTTGAACTTTATTAAAAAATGCAATTTTATCCTGATTAAGGATGACTTGGCACATTTTCAACAGTTAGTCACTCAAATTTTGTACAACGAGAATTTATAAAAAATTGATCGTCTAAAATTGCAAGATTAAACGAATCTAACAAGATCTCACTTGACTACGTCTTTTCTTACATAACTATGATAAAAATTTGAATCAAAGTTAAACAGTGAATAGTGTTAAAAAATAATTTGTAACAAAAAAAGTGAGACAGATGACCTCTGTCTCAACATTCTTGTAATTGTGTTTTTTGCACTATTCATTATTTAATTTTGATTTAAATTTTTAGTATAGCTATGTAAGAAAAAACATAATCAAGTGAGATCTTGTTAGATTTATCTAATCTTATAGTTTTAGACAATCAACTTTTTATAATATTTCGTTGTACACAGTTTAAGTTATTAACCGTTGAAAATGTGTCTTGATATGCGTGTCGAAGGCCAATGTAACAAAAACAACGAGAATATTACTCCCTCTGTCCCATTTAAGATGTCTTGTTTCATTTCTGCACACAATCTAAGACACATTTTCAATCGTTAATATCTCAAAATATATATAACAAAAAATTATGTAAAATATATATTATAAAACTATATAATTATACGATTCTAACAAGATATAACTCGACTATTTTTTTTCAAACATATACTTGGAATAATATTGAGTCAAAGTTAAACAATAAATAGTATCAAAAAGTCAAACCAGACATCTTGCCTGGGACGGAGGGAGTATTTTTATTTTTTTTTTTAAAGTACTCCCTATCATTTAAGTCATTTAACAAAATTCTCCATTGGTTCCGCAAAAAAAACAAAATTTTCCATTGTTGTCCGGACACTCCAGCTCCAGCCATTGACTCCACTTTCCCGTCTTTGCCACTCTCCTTTTCCTATCTTCCTGCGTCTTCTCTTCCAGGTAATTCGGTGTTTTTTTGTTTTTCGGACAATGTTATATGACTATATCATTACGGATTAGGACAATCTTCTATGGATCTTGATTTCCTGCAATAATCCTGGAATTTTCTGCTGTGTTTTAGAATTATGTATCGGAACTGTCGGCGAAAAAGGCATTTATCCAAATAATTAAACTTGTTACAATTCATCAGAACAGTTGATTAATATTTATCCGAATTCTTACCAAAGAGGCTTCGAATTTTGTTCCGATGATCAAATTTTTTTGGTCAACATATTAGGGTTTCGAAGCTAACTAGTGAAGTTTATTCTTTTTCAGTTTGGGGTTGGGATGGGCAAAGGTGCATACAAATTTGCGGCAATTGTGGTGTTGTTTGCTTTGTTTTATTCTGTGTTTTCTGCCAGAGACGATGGTCTCATGAGAATAGGGTTGAAAAAGAGAAAATTGAATCCCATTAGCCGTTCCGAAACCATTGAATCCAAGCGCAAAGCTTTTGGTGATTATAACAAGTTTGGGGGGGCTAATGGTGATTCAGACACAGATATAGTTGCCCTGAAAAATTACTTGGATGCTCAGTATTTTGGGGAGATTGGGATTGGCACACCCCCTCAGAAATTCACTGTTGTTTTCGACACTGGTAGTTCCAATCTCTGGGTACCATCGGTGAAATGCTACTTTTCAGTGAGTTTTCCAAGTGTTTTTTATTTGCAAATACTGGTTGAAATTGAAATGGGGTTATTTGTTTAGGGCTTATGTTTTGCAATGTGGAATTGGTAATGTATACAGGTAGCTTGCTTTTTCCATTCAAAGTACAGGTCAAGCCATTCCAGTACTTACAAAAAGAATGGTATGTTACAAATTACAAGCTACTTAATTTATGTGGTGTAGTATGTTTGGACCATTTGAGGCGTGAGTCGTGAGTCGTGACAAACGTGTATTCATTTTGTAAGGTAAATCGGCAGCTATTCACTATGGGACTGGGTCGATCTCTGGGTTTTTTAGCCAAGATCATGTTCAACTGGGTAAACTTGTTGTAAAGGAACAGGTATGGGTTAGGAAAAACCAGGACTGGAAAATTAATTAATGCTTTGTTTGGATGCAATTTTGAAGTGTATTTAGGGTGTCAGAGACTCTCTATCTCTCTCTCTCTCTCTCTCTCTCTCTCTCTGTAAGTAGCAACAAAATAGTAAGAATTTTGGATACACACACACACATTTAATTTGGTGAACTTTGTGTGTTGTCGTATGTAAAATACAATGCTAAGAAGATATGATTGTGTAGTTCCGGAGTAAAGGATGTGGGCTTTTGCGAGTGTGAAGAAGTTGAAGTTGATCATGAATAGTGAGAAACAATGAAAATTATTTAAATTTTACTTTTTAATATTTATGTGAGGAAGAAGATTTATTTATTTTGTCTTGGGAATTACATCCAAAATACGGTGGAAATGACTCAAGTTTTCTGTGTAACATCAACATTTTATTGTTAGGATTTCATTGAAGCCACAAAAGAGCCGGGCGTCACTTTTGTCGCAGCAAAGTTCGATGGCATTCTTGGGCTTGGGTTTCAGGAAATTTCTGTGGGCCATGCCGTCCCTGTCTGGTAAAATATCTTGACATATATATACACACACACATACATATCCACTTAGTTATGATTTATGAAACCGATTATGTAATGCTCCACAGGTAGTTAATATTCTTTGCTAGTAGAATCACTGAATTTTAAATATAAAGTGGGCCTTATAATTGACATAAGATAAGAGTATAAGACAGGATAATTAGATGCAGTTAAATTGGGAAAGGGTCATAACTGGTACAAGTTGATACTTTGTGACTCATCTGGTGTATTTTCGTGCAGGTATAACATGGTAAATCAAGGTCTTGTGAAAGACCCAGTTTTCTCGTTTTGGTTAAATCGCAAAGGTAACGAGGAAGATGGGGGTGAGCTTGTCTTTGGTGGTGTCGATCCTAATCATTTCAAGGGTGAACATGTATACGTTCCTGTTACCCAAAAGGGGTACTGGCAGGTATGATTCTTCACATTTCATTTTTGTGCATCTATGAACTCCTGCATCTCAATCACTTTCTCATTCTCAGTTTGATATGGGCGAAGTTCTGATTGGCGGAGAATCTTCTGGTGATTTCTAGAACATCAATTAAATTTCATTCTTGTATGTGTCTTGTAAAAGTTGTCTGAGCTAAACTGTGCTCTCTTCAGGATATTGCTCGGGTGGTTGCTCAGCAATTGCCGACTCTGGAACCTCCTTGTTGGCAGGACCGACTGTATGTACTACCAATGAATTGCTAACCTATAGCATATAGTTTTAATTAATTTGTGCTTTTGTGCTGCCTAATGGTATGTGGTGAGCTGGTCATGATATTATTATCACCATTCAAGACTATAATCAGGCATTTTTAGCCATCTTGAATGGTCCTTTCGTGCATCACACTAGATTCTTGATTATCATTTTTCAGACCATTGTTACGTTAATAAATCATGCGATTGGAGCTTCTGGGGTTGTCAGCCAAGAATGCAAGTCTATTGTTTCTGTCTACGGGAAAACTATATTGGAGATGTTGTCCTCTAAGGTATACAGGATTCCTCACCCCATTCCCATTTTTAGGCAAAAATGTTTTTTTGTTCCATAAGGGAAGGGTTAATCCCTTTCACCTTTGAAATAAATTTTTAGAATTTCTTCACATAATTGAAACTAAACGTGTTGAGTGTTCATAATGTAAGCACTCATCATATTGACTAGTTAGAAATAACCACTGAGAATACGCCCTGGTTAACCGGATTTCTCCCTTAATTTGGCTCTCATCTATGTTTGCAGGTAGCACCTCAGAAAATCTGCTCGAGTATAGGCTTATGTTCATCTGATGGTAATCGTGATGTCAGGTCAGTTTGACCGTATCCACTCAATTATCATTTTCCAGTTAAAAAAGTTCACATAGTTCAAATTTTCACTGGAGCTTGGTCTGCAGTCTTGATTTGAACTGTATTAATTAATTTATGATAATCCTTCCGTTTGACAATATTTTAAGAATATATATTCTCATCAAGTGTGATATTTGCATTTTATAAATGAAATTGTTGTTATTCAGTTTCCCCATCTCTTTTTAACAGGAGACTTTTCAGTTGCACTTTACTTGCATTTAGTAGGGTGTTATTGGTGAATTTACATGACGTCCTTTTTATGTACAGAGAGAGATCTTAACGATTCGTCGATTCGTATTTTTGAGGAAAAGAATAGCACTATCCCTTAACCTGTGTGCAAATAGAAATATTGTCCAATCGAACAGCATGAATTAATTCTGCCTTTTATATTTTGTTGGTGGTGCTTGTTTTGACTTGCGAACTTTTTTTTGTCAGTATGATTATTGAAAGCGTCGTGGATAAGGACCTCATTGAGGATTCACAACGTCCTCGTGATGAAATGTGTACTGCTTGCCAGATGGCGGTTGTCTGGATGCAAAATCAACTAAACCGGAATGAAACAGCCGATAAAATCTTGGACTATATTAATCAGGTAAGAGTATAGTTAGATAATTGTCCCCAGGAATAAAGTTGGGCAGCCATTAATTTGAAAGACCTCGAAAACTAATGCCTTTTTTGCATATTTGAAATATGAAATCAATTCTTTGGAACATACTGTATTACTGGTAGCTTTATTTTCTGTATGTGTGCGTGCATGTATTTGTTGTTTTTAGTGTTCCTGTGTGTTGTGAAACCGTTAACCTTTATATGAGCTGCAGCTGTGTGAGCGGCTACCAAGTCCAATGGGTGAATCGTCTGTCGACTGCAGTAGCCTTTCTTCTATGCCAAATATTTCTTTCACCATTGGTGGTAAATCGTTCGCCCTCACTCCAGAACAGGTGCGTGCTGGTTGCTGCTTTTACACTCTAATTTGCAGCTCTGTTTTTACTTCTTTTACTACATGAGCAGTACTTTTCTATCGAGTAATTTATGCATGGTTGTTTATATCTGTTTTGTCTGACCAGTATGTTCTAAAAATCGGTGACGGTGATGCTGCTCAGTGCATTAGTGGCTTCACTGCCCTCGATATACCCCCGCCTCGAGGCCCTCTTTGGTAAATTTCCTTCCTATCCAAACTCATTTTTGTATCGATAAATCATACGCTTTTGAAAATTTAAAACTAATAGACATGGTCATGCATATAGACATGGCATAGTAACACCTATAAAATTAATATGCTCTAATCACTTGCTTTGCATTAAAACCTATTTTAAATGATAAATTATCCTTCTTTTTATGTGGTACCTAAGTCCTAAGCTCCCAACTATAAACTATATCGGGCTCCTATAGGGTCATATCATTCGACGATGTGAGCAAGGAATTGTCCTTGGTAAGATTGCTTATCAAGGGCAATTTCATATTAACTGCCGAATAATTTAAGAGTTGATGTAACATCATAACAACTTTTGAACAATTTGATCGTGAAATCATACATTTGCTATATACTTTCTACAGTTCTACATTCAATAATTCTTCAGTGGCAGTAAAAAGAACACTTTCAACGTATTATTCGCAGTGTGATTCTTTAGTACTGCTAAGGCTGTAATAAGCTGCAGTTACATATGAATTAGCCAATTAGGACATCACAGAAATGTTGAGATTTATCATTATTTACCATTAAACTTTATGTATGTCTATACCGACAGTATGCCTTAGTTTGATCGAATTTGAACTATCTCAAAAGTCATAAGTGAGTTGGAGCTCTGCACGCGAAACTCAATCATGTCCAATCTCAAGAATAACTCAAAATCTACATGTACTTATAATTGTATATGCACAAATAACCCTAAAATTGACTCATAGCTTTTGTGGTTATTTGATGCAGGATTTTGGGAGATGTTTTTATGGGCCCTTATCATACCGTTTTCGACTATGGAAATATGAGGGTGGGCTTTGCTAAAGCTGCTTGAAATTTGCAACCTTTTATAATTACAAACTAAGTTGTGATTGTCCATGTTTCTGTAACTGGCCTCTTTAGGACACCTGGAGGAAAAAAAATGTCTATAAAGATGAAAAGAAAAATTACATGCCCTGTTGCCTTTAAGTTGCATTTTAGGCTAGTTGCCTAAAGTTGCATTTTAGGGGGAATCTAAAACATGTCATTAAACTAACAGTTAATGTACTTTATGTGTGGCTGTTTCTGAATAAGAAGTTTATGTACCATGTGTTCTTTTATGTATTTCCTTGAAGGTGTTTATTCATTATCTGCATTTGGGATGACAATTGGGATCCTTGTTCCGATCCTCAGTTTTCCAAACCTTTGTCCCATTTCCTATGGGAAAACTTATTGGGGCGCTCATCGGGGATGATCATGTCATGTCCCATCCATTCCTCATGGGGAAAGTTATTAATATTATACAGTAACTTATAAGGTAACAATGCCAATTAAACACAAATATAAAAATAAATCATACTCCCTCCATTTTCAAAAAATTGGAATGGTTCCACCGTACATGCTGTTCAATACACATTTTAAATCTATTAATAACTCAAGTCCGTTACAAGTAAAAATTCTAAAAGTTCAATATTTAAAAATTACTCCATGAGATGAATATAACAAGATCCCACTTGGTTATATTTTAACTTGTATAAGTATAAGTATAACTATGATAAAATTTTAAATCAAAGTGCGCGTATGAATAGTACCAAATTTTCAAATGTTACAATTTATCAAAAACAGAGGGAGTATAATATTCATTGTCAATTCAACTAGATATAATCAAACGCAGTTGCCCTGAGTGGTACGGGGCTCTGGCAACTTAAACAAAAGTTTCAGGTTCGAGCCTTTGTGTATGCAGAATTCTGCTTTGGGAGAGACAACCCTTCAATGCCCACCAGATCTTCGAGGGATTAGTGTATGGGGATACCCGGTTCAAAAAAAAAAAAAAAAACTAGATATAAACATTGATTAATTAAATTCAATGATTTCAACTCCAAATTCAAATAAACAAAAACTATATCAACCAAAACATCAATATATGAATCCAACTAAACAATCAAACCAAATAAACTCAAATGAGTATATAAAAATTAAACAGGAAACTAATAGAAAATGAAGTATAGAAAATTAAGTATTGTTAATCGGTAAAATATGTATTAATAAGCCCAAAACTCAACCCAATGCATTAAATCAGCCCAATAATACTGCAAACCCAGGATTAGGAGTCAATCCGAGTTTGAGTAACGTAACAACCCCATTTTCCTACTCTTAATACTAGTCAAACCTGTGCCCGTGCTTCAATCATCTTCACATATGTCAAAACCTGACAAGAGTGCATGCGTAATTTATCAGCACACCGGCTGAGTAAATAAATTTACACTCTTTGGGACAAAAATTTAGAAAAACATGACTCAAGCAGTAAATGACATGTCAAACCGTTAAAACCGATTCTCTGTCATGTAGCTCGACTATGTCTTGTATCTCATAGGACCTATCATGCTTTCAAATTGACCAAAGTCAAAACTATGAGTATACAAGGGTTGTCCTCCCTTGCATCTAGAACTGACTGTGAGACCCTTGACACAATCATCTTCATAGGAATTAGGAAATCCCTTGAACAACCTATAATAATGCTCATATGAAGATAACCCCAAATGAAGTATATCCTCTATAATAATGTCATCTCAATAAATTTACATACCACACACTGAAAACATAATTCTTTTTTCAGATGCATGGCCTAGCACAAAAAATGTTTAAACTCAAAATGGGCATTTCTTTTGCTTAAAATCATTTGCATAAATAATTCTAAAATTATGTAAAGTAATAAAGAATTAAACATGCAAAAATTAATCTTCCCGCAGAATATAAATTTACTTACTACTCTTGTTGATGATGGCTTACTTAGAGTCTGTTCTCCTGGACTTATTACCAGGACTTATCACTTATTCTTATTAAAATCAGACCAGATCAGACCGACCAGATCAGACAAGACTCATTCAGATCAGATCAGACCAGACCATATCAGACCACACTATATATATAGTTGTAATCAGATCAGATCAGATCAGACCAGAAACATTCAGACCAGACCAGACCAATCTACCAGACCAGATTTTATAAAATTCAAATCAGAACACCTTATTTCAGGCGAAGAAAATAGGACCTAATAGCAGCTAGAAATGCCACTAATAACACCCTCACTATTTAATCTATTTACTCTCTGTCCCCTTTTTATAATTTTTATTTCCCCACTCCCTTAACTCATTCTTACGCCTTTATCACCTACTCACTCTTGTTCTTGTGTACGTGCACCTTTGAAAATCCCTCTATTTATAGAAAGGGGGCAACTATTAAATTTCTTCATTATTATTTTTACTTTATATCCCCTCTTGCACAGGAAAATAGATAAAATCATTACTACCCTTATCTAATATTGTGCATTCTAGAGCTTCTTTCCAACTCATTCACACACTACTTCCTATTTTTACTTTATTTATTTATATTTTTATCAACCTTCTCGTTTCACTACTCCTCTATGCATGCATGCACGTACGTTCTCTTGTCCCCCATAAAATTTGACTTTTCAACGTTTTTCTTTCCATTCATTTTTTTCATTTTTTTTTAATTTTATTTTTTTACTCCTCCGTTCATTTATTTTTACTTGAAACGATGACCAATAATTGATTATTGGTGCATCCACCATAGTTAGCGGCCGACCTAGCTTTAGACTGGTAGGGCTCCAACCCTACCTTTTAATTTTTCTTTTAAAAAAATTTATATATACATGCTTCATCTATCTCGTTTTCTTTTTTATGGGTCCATCTATCACGTTGTTCAATGGACATTTTAAGTAATCAATAACTCAAGTTCGACATAAATAAAAATTCTAAAAGTTCGATATTTAATAACTACACAACTAGACGAATCTAATAAGATCCCCTGGCTATATCTTAACTTATATAACTATAATAAAACTTTAAGTAAAAATATATGTGTGAATAGTAGCATACTAATAAACGTAACAAACATTACGAGACGGAGGTAGTATATAACTAATTAATTAAAACTCCGTTATAGCCCCACCTCATTTTCTCACAACTCTTCCTAAGCCTCATTATATTTTATTTATATTTGTTTTGTGGTTGTGAAGAGTTTATCTATTGAAAATAATAGATGCTCTTTTCCCTCAAATGTTGACTAATAATAGTTTTTATGTTCTTGTTTTAGGTTAATATTATTTTTAATTGTTGGCAATGATTACAATTTATACACTTTCCATCCCAGCTAATGTGTTTTGTTTGCATGTCAAAAAGTCAAACATAACATATTAATTGGGATGAAGAGAGTATTGTTTATCTTGTTCTGTAGTATACTGTAAGGGAAGTCAAAAAAATTTCAAGTTGTTATCTCATGAATTTAAGGATGTTCTGCACACAGCTTTTGATAGCATTTGGGAGCATTTGATAGCTTTTGATTTTATATTAAAATTGTAGCTCCATTCTGTACACTAGTTTTTTAGAGCTGTAGCTACAATTTGAAGCTCTACAAATAGAAGCTACCTAAGGTAGCGTTCAAAAAAAAAATTGTAAGCTTATTATATCCAATTATATTTTAACCCAATAACCAACCCACTACCCAATAGTTTACATAAATATTTTGTCCTTTTATGTCATTTTATAAATTTTATGACAACTATAATTAGTTATACCAAACATTAATAAATTGACAGCTACAACTCCCACAACTCTCTACAGCTCCAGCTCATAGCTACAGCTTACACCTCTGCAGAACATACCAAAGTACTTTGAAGTAATTGGCAGGGGCTTGGAGGTATAGACAAATTTTGTATACTTACGGTGGAAGAGAACAAATTTCAGTCCTACCTGTAAAAATATCCCGGATCCATCACTGACCGTAGTTAGTAGGGGTGGTTCGGTACGGTAAACCAAAAAAATTCGTCATACCGTATTACTGAAATTTAAGATATAAAAATTTTTATACCGATGCCGTACCGAAATATTTGGTATGTTGAAGATTTCGGCATGAAATATTTTCATACCGTTACCATACTGACTTTTCTGTGAGTTCGGTATATACTGATACCGAACCTTCGATACAAACCGACATACTGGTATCACGATATATACCGCCATACCGGATATGCGGTACGTACCGATATATGGTTAAATATGTAAAATTATGTAAATTATGTATGTTTTCCGATAAGTTCGGTATATACCGATATACCTAACCAATGGTACATACCAACTTATCGGTATTGCCGTATATACCGACATACCAAACATTCGGTATATACAGGTATACCGACACTACAGTATATACCGAAAATTCAGTATAGCAACGGTGTACCATGGATCACAAAATCTATACCGTTACTATACCGAAAATTATGTTATACCGAAAATTCTTTCGGTATGGTATGTACGTTGTGCAATATATTAGGTATTTTTTCCCAGCCCTAGTTAGTAATATGGGAGAAATTAGGGTGCAATCAAGACATTTGTCTTGATGTACTGCGGCCTCCCATATCCGTTGATTCACTTTGTAAATCGACGGTTGAAATTAACTTAAAGGTTAAAAAGGTAAATTTTTTCATATTACTCCAAAATATACTTAGTACATTTCAACGATTTATTTATATTTCAGTGATAGACATAATGTTTTAAGCCGACTTCTATATATTTCAGCAATGAATTATAGTATATTTCAGCGACGCAATATAGTATATTTCAGCGACATGCTATAGTATTTTTCAGCGGACTTGATAATGTTCGTTTCAGCGACTTCATAAACGTTGAAACTCCAATTCTTTGGTTTAACATATTTCAGCGACGAGCTGTATGTATCTCAGCGACGTGATGTGTGTATTTCAGCGATGGACTATGTGTATTTCAGCGACATGCCACGATATTTTCAGCGATAACAACCTACGTGTATTTTCAGCGACTTGAACGTTATACATTTTTTGGACAATTTTATCCTTTTACATTTTTAACCGTTGGATTTTAATTGAACGATTGGGATTAGTGCCTTGATGTGCTGCGAATTTGTTATTGCACCGCAACCAATCCCTAGTAATATTATTACTTATTATTTTATTATTATATTATTTTTTTAATCTCTCTGAAAGTAAAAATTATTTTGTTGTGAGTGGGGTTGGAATACACAACCTTATTATATTATGGATTTACTTGCCTAATCAATTTTTTTAGGTAAACATTGACACTCATGTGTTCGCAAATGTGTGTGAGAGCTCAAACCATACAAATTACAAATGGGGATAAAGGAAAGGGATAAGGGGCCGGGTGAGAATCGAACCTCCAACCATAAGGTTGGGAATGGAGAGACATGACCATTGGGCCAAGTCCCATTCCCTACTTGCCTATTTTTTTTTATTTATTTTTTTTGGCTAAACACTTGCCTAATCAATTGCTCACTCCAAATCTCTATGTCTTATTTTAAATTTAAATAAAATTTATTTTAGAAAAATAGTAGGACACTTACTACTAACAAAATAATACTCCACCTATTAGTTACTTTATATATATATATCATATTTATCTCTATCTTCATCTTTAAATTTAAATTTCATTCATCTAAAATATTTTCCTATCAATTCTCTATTTGAAATGGGGAAACAACTCATTTCTTATAACATTATATTCTCCAAAAATTGGAACTCACCTCTTATTAAATTAAATTATAACATATACTAGACAAACTTTCTATTAAATTATCCCTCACTCTTTTCATTAACAAAATATTATAACCAAATTTTCTGAGTATTACAATCTATCCTCCTTAAAAATAAATTTCGCCCTCAAAATTCACTTAGTAAGGAAAAGTACGGCAAGATATTTTTATAGCAAAAGTTTTCTAACCTTACTTGACTCGGGTCGTGACAAGTAACCATAAATTAAATAAAGGTGCACAGCATGAAGGTCAGCATCCCGAGCAACATATGCCCGAGTAACGTTGTCCGGGGAAAGCCTTCCCCAGCATGTCCGAGAAAATGCGACCCCGAACAAAGAATCATCAAATCCTCACAAAGGGTTTATCCGCACCAAGGAAGGAGGGATGAAGAATTGCATTTGAGCGGTGTCCGATTCATCCCCAAAATGTGCCTTTTCACGAAATGGCGCTAATACTTGTATAAAAAATGAATTCTAGGCAGAAAAAAAGGTTCCAACACCAACACACAAAAACTCTACGTTTCTGCATTACTTTTTCTTTGTAATGTCTATTTCCTTTAAATAAAATCCTTTATTTTCGTTTACACACTTTCCGCATTTACTTTTCATTTGATTCAATGCTCTAGATCATAGCATGATTTAGGATAGTCCTCATGTCGTTTTCCGTCTTGAAAGCACACAAAAAGAGGATTAAGGGTTACTCCAGATGAAATGTAATAAATATAATAATAAATTAATTGTATATAAAATATAATTATTTGGGCAGGTACGGGAAGCTATTCCAGCCCAAAATTTTCGGGTTTGTATTTTTGCCATCGAATTATCCCTAATATGAGGTGGTTGTGAACATCGGAGGGAGAATGCGGCGAAGGAGAATGTGATTGGGAAGGTGATTTGCGATGTGGGCGATTAGACACTGAGGTCCGGAAGTAGCTAGGTTCGGTTAGAGGAGGTTGGGAATTAGGTTGGGTAGGATGTTGGGACGTTGGACACTTACGGCGCATTTGCTTTGGGGGAATCCAAGATCCCCACCGGGAATCTGGCTATGGAATGAAACATGCCCATGTTTGGTTCGGGGCATGTTTCATTGGGGGAATGTCACTGATGTAGTGATGTGGGAATCTTGGGGATTTTGAGTGGGAGTCACATTCCCACTCAGAAAGAAGGTATTCTAAGATTACCATCTTCATTTTTTCTATTTTTATACTAATTTATTTTTTATACCCTCATATTTTATATACTTATTTTATTTTATTAATTGAGATATTTTGTATTCTTAAAATGATAATATATGAAATTTAATTTTTAAAAAATCAATTAAAAATACTAAATTATTTAAATATATATTTTAAATATTTATTCTTATATTTGCTTAAAATTTATTTATATTCCTATATATAAAATAAAAATAATAAAGATTTAGAGACATTAAATTAAATTAACAATAAATTATTATAAAGAATTTTCTATATTTAAAAAAATAAATATGTTAAAATATTTTGTATTGTATAAAAAAATGACATATTTTTAAAATTTGCTCAATTAAAATATAAGGGCATTATTGTAAATTAATTAGAACTAGAAATCTAAGATTCCCAATCTAACCAAACATAATAATCTTAAAACATGAAAAAATAAGATTCCCAGCAATCTCATATAGCCAATAATCTCACATTCTCATCAATCACATTCCCACAGACAATCTAAGATCCCTCCAACCAAACGTACCTTATATAGTAGTAGTATAATAGGAGTAATATATACTGCCGCTTTTTAATAGAGGCATAGAGCCACGACTATGATAAATGAGTTGGCTATGAGTTGGAAGTGAATCGCATTCGACCGGTTCATTTAATAAATGTGTCAAACTTAAATACTCAAAAATAAATGCTTCAACTTCGCTTGAAAAGTGGCCATGAAAATATCCAGCCTTCGTGTTAGTACTATATAGCAATAAACTATACTAATAATTAAACCCTTGATCTCTCTACGATTCTAAATTAAAATTAACTTTTTTTTTTTAACATTGACACATATATGTCGGAAAATGTGTGTGGGAGCCCAAACCACACAAATTATAAAAGGGGATAAAGGGGAAGGCTAGGGGGACCGGGTGAGAATCGAACCCCCAACCTATAGTTGAAAGGGAATGAATATGACCATTTGGGTTAAATCTCATTCCCCTAAAATAAAATAAATTGATATATATTGAAATATTCAATAAATTTAAAAAGAAGTGAAGTATGCATTAAATTAAGGAAAAAAGGACAAATACGTCCTTTTTCTTTTCTAAAAATTCAAATCAGTCATTTTTCTATTTTATTACCAAAACAGTATGCTACAAATGTTAATTATATCCAAATCAGTCTATTGTTCACTAATTATACTCTAATTGCCGACATGGTAAGAGTTTAAATTTAAACCTGACACGTGGGCATAATATTAGTTCATTTTCTTTTATCTTTTAACGATTCAATCCTAAACTTTTGTTTTTGTTCCATTTAGTCCTCTACCCAAATCAGTCATTTTTATATTAATTGGCCTCCAACCTTTTAAATTATTTCATTTTAGACCCAGAAGCTTAAATTTTTTATTATTACTAATCCATTTATCAAATAAATGTCCAACATACTTTCGTAAATAAAACTAAACACAAAACCTCATACATTGGGTTTGACTGCCTTGTTATCGGGTTTTCCAAGTACCATAATTTTACTGAATCTCTCTAACCACCCAACCGCAACCGATGGTTCATTGGTTTTGGTTTCCTTCAGCAATAATCAGCACAACCTTACTTTGTTTCCTACTTTAGAACGTAGCAAGGTTTGAGTAAATGATTTAAATTGAATTTTTGGAAGGTTATGGATACAGAAAGCCTTAATTTTATTGAAAAAATATTAAAAATATTATTCAGATATTATTAAAAATATTAAAAAAATAGCATGAATTTTATTGTCCATGCTTCCTGCGTCCATAACCTTCCAAAAAGTAAAATTAAATTATTTACAAAAAAAATCAAAATTAAATCGTTTACTCAAACCTTGCTACGTTCTAAGGTAGGAAACAAAGTATGATTGTGCTAATTGTTGCTGAAGGAAACCAAAACCAATGAACCATCGGTTGCGGTCGGGTGGTTAAAGAGGATCCGTAAAATCCCAGAACTTGGAAGACCCGGTAACAAGACAGTCAAACATATATGAGGTTTAGTGTTTAATTTTATTTACGGAAATATGTTGGCATTTATTTGATAAATGGATTAGTAGTAATAAAAAAATTTAAGATTCTGAGCCTGAAATGAAATAATTTGAAAGGTTAGAGACAAATTAATATACAAATGACTGATTTGGGTAGAGAACTAAATGGAACAAAAAAAATTATGACTGAATTGACAAAAGATAAAAGAAAATGGACTAATATTATGCCCACGTATCAGGTTTAAATTTAAACCCTTGCCACGTTAGCAATTAGAGCATAATTAGTTAATAAAAGACTAATTTGGACATAATTAGCATTTGTAGCGGACTGTTTTGGTAATAAATAGAAAAAAGACTGATTTAAATTTTAGAAAAGAAAAAGGAATGGCCTATTTGTCCTATTTTCCATTAATTAAATCTTAAAGAACAAGACTTAGAAGTTAGAATTAAGTGGAATAAACGAAAAAATGTTATAATTTAAAAAAAAAAATCAATTAGACTCAACAGGTACGGTCATGCATTATTACAGAAACAGCTGGGCCGAAGTTGACCGGATAAATGATCCATTAATTAGAAAATCAGATGTCCGATTTTGTGGTCCTCTAAAATCTAAATAAATGATTGAGGTCGAGAATGTTTTTGGTTGAGGTCAATGACTCAACATATATTGAAAAATTGTGGTTTAATCATTGAACCACAAATACTCCCAATAATTTTATTTGAAGGTAATTCGGCTTGTATAGCCCAATCGAAAGGAGGATATATCAAAGAAGATAGAACGAAGTATATTCCACCAAAGTTCTTCTACACTCATGATCTTAAAAAGAATGGTGAAATCGATGTGCAACAAATTCATTCAGAGAATAATTTAACGGATCTATTTACCTAGGCTTTGCTGACTGCGTCATTCGAGAAGCTCGTGAAGAAAATTGGAATAGGGCGATTTCGGTATTTAAAATGATGTTTAAATCAGGAGAGCAATGAATACAAAAATACTATACTCTTTTTCCTTTAGTAGGATTTTCTTTCCCACGGGGTTTTTTCCTAGTAAGGTTTAACGAGACATATTCTTTGTATCGATGACATCCATGGGGAGTATTACGAAGATGCATGCACAACAATTAATGTACTTGAACAATACATGTGCCTAATAAATGTGGATGTCCCTAATGAATATGAATGTCCCTACATGAAAAAAAAAATAATTTAATGTTCCTCTAAAGTTCTACTTGTTGATCAATCCGTGTATTTAGTCCGATCCTATAATTACTCCTATTTACTACACTTGGAATGAGATATATACAAAAATCAAGATCACTTATCTTTATTACTCTTGTTATCTTATTTTGTTCCTTATCCAAAATTATACTCCCTCCGTCCCACTAAATGTGTCCTGTTTGACTTTTTGACACTGTTCATTGTTCAACTTTGACTCGATTTTACTGCAAGTATATATTTGGAAAAAATAGTCGAGTTGGATCTTGTTAGAATCGTATAATCATGTAGTTTTAGAATATACATTTCACATAATTTTTTGTTGTATATATTTTGAGATATTAACGGTTGAAAATGTGCATTGGATTGTGTGCAAAAGTCAAACAAGACAAGTTAAATGGGACGGAGGGAGTAATTATCATTCCCTCTCTGCACCCATATTATGTTTTACTTTATATTGCATACACACTAAACAATTCTAACTGGTTTTGAGTTATTATCACACAACACTAGTATAATTTAAAAAAAAAACAAATCAATTAGACTCAACAGGCCGTTCGGTCATGCATTATATATCCCGAACAACTGGGCCGAAGTTGACCGGAAAAATGACCCATTAATTAGAAAATCAGATGTCCGATTTTGTGGTCCTCTAAAATCTTAATACTAAATGATAGCTAGAGAAAAAGCAAGCAACATGAAGCTGATTCAGGCATCCGGCGACGGGCCACCCCCAATTCAATTAATTATTACAGAAACAGTCATGCAAGATTCAGGCATCCCAACAGGTAAACCGAAGCCAAGTTGACCGGACACCTAACAAAATTTCCCATTTTTGCCCACGACACTCCACCTTAATTCACCCATTATATACATATTATATATACAAAGAGAGAGAGACTCCAGTTTCTTACCAAAAAAGGCTTCAGATTTTGTTCAAGACAAATTAATAATTAGGGTTGTGGGTGGTGGTGGGATATGATGGGGAAAAGTGCCGCATACAAATTTGCGGCAATTTTGGTGTTGTTTGCTTTGTTTTATTCTGTGTTTTCAGCAAGAGACGATGATGGCCTCATGAGAATAGGGTTGAAAAAGAGAAAATTGAAGAATCCCAATGGCAAGAATAGGGTTTTTGGTGATTATTACAAGTTGAAGTTGGGGGGAACAAATTATGATGGTATTGGCGTTTCAGACATGACTGCTGCAGGTGGTACAGTAGTTGGCCTACAGAATTTCTGGAATATTCAGTATTTTGGGGTGATTGGGATCGGTACACCCGCTCAGAACTTCACTGTTCTTATTGACACTGGTAGTGCTGATCTTTGGGTGCCATCAGTGAAATGCGACTACGAATCATCTGTACGTGATGACTTTTCCAACCTAATTAATTAATTAAATATATAATTTGCTAATATATATACATATACTGGCTGAATTGAAATGGAGAAAGTATTTGCATTGGTAATTAATGTATTATTATTATTATATATATGCAGCCCGCTTGCTGGTTCCATTCCAAGTATGATTCAAGCCAGTCCAGTACTTACACAGAGAACGGTATGTATGTATGTATGTATGTATGTATGTATGTATGTTACAATCAAGGTTTACAAAATGAATTGATATTATTACTTGGGTTTCGTTGACGAAATTGTGTACTTATTATTCTGTAATAATTAAATTGTAAGGTCAATCGGCAAAGGTTCAGTATCAGAGTCTGTCCATCTCTGGGTTTTTAAGCCGGGATGATGTTCAAATTGGTCAACTTCTTGTAAAGGATCAGGTATATATATTATATATATGATGTAGTTTTGGAGTAACTAATAAGTAAGGAAGCAGGATCGATGTGGGATTTTTAGTTTAATTTGTGCAGCTGGGAGAATTGATATAGTAATTAATTGTGTTTTGTTAGGAATTCATTGAAGCCACCGACGAGCCAGACCTCTATTTTGTGCAATCGATCTTCGATGGCGTCCTTGGACTTGGTTTTCAGCAAATTTCTTTTGGGTTATCCCTCCCTCTCTGGTAAACCATAACCATTTTCACAATACACATATATACACAAACACACTCTATAATCTATCTCTAATAAAAGTGATGATACATTTAAATTTTGACAATCTGCATTTTTTACAAATTTTACTCAACTTTTTGTGGTAGTTGTAACACCCCATTTAAATTTAATTGGATGGGTCTGTTCTGCACGCAGCTTTTGGGAGCTTTTGGGAGCTTTTGGTAGCTTTAGCTTTTATTTCAAAACAAAAGCTCCATTCTGCACACTAGCTTTTGGGAGCTTTTGGAAGCTTCTTTTTAGAAGCTACCTGTAGTAGCGTTAAAAAATAAGCTAGGAGCTTATTTTTGAGCAATCACAATTTTAACCCAATAACTAACCCACTACCCAATAGTTAACATAAATATTTGTCCTTTTATGTCATTTCATACATTTTTTCACATCTACAGCTAGTTGTACAAAACACTTAAATAGAACTGACAGCTACAGCTCCCACAGCTCCTTACAGCTCCAGCTCCCTACAGCTCCAGCTTGCAGCTACAGCACACAGCTACAGCTCTGCGTGCAGAACAGACCCATAGTATATAACAACTGTGTACACTATATATTTGTGGTCAATTTAGAAAAACTTTCAAATACACTATGAGATATATATAATTATAAACTGTAATTATTTTTCTTTTAAATAAACATAAATAATCATTAAGTAAATATTAATAAATCATAAAGTATGGAGATTCATGACTAAAAGATTGAGACACGGAATGAGGACTTAGCCCAAGTGGTTAAGTCCCTTGACTTCCAACGGAAGGTTGGAGGTTCGATTCCCACCGGCCCCCTATCCCTCCCCTTTATTCCCCTTTGTATTATTTATTATTTGTGTTAAGAGTGATGAGTTGGTACCAAAAGCAGTTGTTCTGAGTGGTATGGAGCTCTGACAGCTTAAGCAAAGGTTTCGAGTTCGAGCCTTTATGTATGCAGAATTCTACTTTAGGAGAGGCAACCCTTTAATGCCCACCAGATCCTCGAGGGATTAGTTTTGGATCTAAGTTTAGGAGAGGCAACCCTTTAATGCCCACCAGATCCTCGAGGGATTAGTTTTGGATCCAAGGTGGCATGGGATACCGGTATACGCCAAAAAAGAGTGATGAGATGGTCAAGTTTATAACTCACAATGTTATGGTTGGGACCTGGGGATCCCACCCATTCCATTATCTCTCCTCTTTACCCGCCTTTTAAAACTGTGTTAAAAAAAAGAAAAAAAAAAAGAAAAAGTGGCAACAATAGAATTAACCCAAATCGGGACGAGGATTTGGCATTGGGGTTCGAGTTCTCACCCGACCCGACACCCTATTCCTCATGTTTGTCCGTCTATAATTTATGTGACATGAGCTCTCACCACCCCTTACCTAGCATGTATAAACTGTTAAAAAACAAATTAAAATTCAGTTATGAACCGTATTTTCTTTTAACACATTAACATCATGTTAGGACTAACTGATTTTTTTATTTTTTTTTTCCCGAAAGTAGCACTAATTCATTTTTAACTAGGATGAGGACTTGGTCAATACCGACTTCCAACCTTCAGGTTGTGTGTGACATGGGCTCTCACACTCATTTCTTAATTAGCTTGAATAGACTGTTGAAAAAAAAAAACTCATTTTTAACTAACATTTATTAACTCCCACATTATTATATTAAAATTTTATTTGGTTTTTTCACATAATCACATTATACATGTTTTAATTAATGTTAGATATTATCCACTTTTCTCTTTCTAAACATATAAATAAATAAGTAAATTAGCTATTAAGAGGGTGTTTGGTATAGAGAAATGAAGGTAGAGAAATGAATTAATTGCATTTCTCTTGTTTGGTTACATTAAAGATTTGAGAGTTGAGAAATAAATGGATTCCCATTCCCAACTTTGGATTCCCTATTATATATGGAGAAATGGGGAGAATTGAAACTTGTGGGTTCAATATCCAATTAACTTTAAATTCAAAATATAAATAATGAAAATTGAATTAAATATATTAAAATAGTTAAATATATTAATCATATAAATTATTAAATTAAATGTAAATTAAAATATATGTATATATATAACTGAATAATGAATTTTAATTATGTTAAATAAAATGAAATTATATTATAACTTATTAAAGAAATATAAAAAGTAAAGTTAAACATATATAAAATAATATAAAAATATAAAATATTAAAATTTAACAGTAAATAAAAATATAAAATTAATTCATAATTTAAATAAATTAATATAAAATAATAATTAAATAAAATATATATGCAATATAACAAAAAAATAAATATATTAATTTTTATTTCAATTGAAAAAATATAAATAAATATTTTAAAATTATAATATTAAATAAAATTAATAAACTATAATTATATGATAATTAAATTATCTTAAAATAAATTATAATATATAAAAAATAGAAAATAAATATTAATATATTATATTATATTATATTATATTATATTATATTATATCAGTATATTATATTAGTATATTATATTATATTATATTAAAAAAACAGAGAATTTTTATGTTGAATTCTCTGTCATACTCAAATAGAAACAAAAGTATCAATTCTCATTCCATGTGTTACCAAACAGGATAATCAATTCTCTTTCTCTGACTCAATTCTCATTCTCTGCAATTCCATTCTCTACCACCATTTCTCTGCAATTCCATTCTCTGTACCAAACGCACCCTAAGTGTTATAGAATAAGCAAGTAAATAATGAATATTTGGGCAAGAAAACGTATTTTGACAATTAATTGCGCGGAAATGGTGGCTTTAATATTTAACAATTAACATATAGTGTGTAGCTAAAAAAACAATGGAAAAAATGCTTAAAATGTCCATTATCTTTTCAAAAATAACAAACTGATCGGCGTGCTATCGGACGTTTATTTTGAATTTGATAATTTTCACAAATTTCGACATTCTTTTTTAATTTTATTACAAAATTAGTCATCAACAAATGCTAATTATATCCGGATCAGTCCATTGTTCACTCATTATGCCCTAATTGCTGATGTGACAAGGGTTTAAATTTAAATCAGACACGTGGGCATAATATTAATCATTTTTCTTTTATCTTTTACCAATTCAGTCCAAAACTTTTGTTTTGTTCCATTTAATCCTCTACCCAAATCAGTCATTTTTGTATTAATCGGACTCAAACTTTTCAAATTATTTCCTTTCAGCCCCAAATCCTTAAATTTTTATTATTATTAGTCCATTTTTCAAATAAATGGCCAACATGCTTCCATAAATAAAATCAAACACCAAACCTCATACATCGATTTGACAGCCTTGTGACACGGTCTTTCCTACCTTATGTCATAGCAAGATTTGGGTAAATGATTTTATTTTAATATTTTTTCAATAAAGTCAAGGCTTCCGGTATCCATATCTTTTCAAAAATTAAAATTAAATTATTTACCCAAACCTTGCTACGTCTTAAGGTAGGAAACAAAATAGTATTGTGATGATTGTTGCTAAAGAACACCAGAATCGATGAACAATCGGTTGCAGTCGGGTGGTTGGAGGGAGTCCATATAATCCTAGAGCTCTCGGTAACAAGGCATTCAAACCGATATATGAGGTTTGGTATTTAATTTTATTTACGGAAGCATGCTGGGTCTTTATTTGAAAGATAGACTAATAATAATAAAAATTTAAGGATTTGGGGCTGAAAGGAAATAATTTGAAAGGTTGAAGTCCGATTAATATAAAAATTACTGATTTTGGTAGAGAACTAAATGGAACAAAACAAAATTTTAGGACTAAATTAGTAAAAGATAAAAGAAAAATGACTAATATTATGCACACGCAGGCCCGGCTCCAAGGGGGAGCACCCGGAGCCGGTGCTCAGGGCCCCACATTTTGGGGGGCCCCACATGTAATTTCTTTTTTTTTTTAAAATGAATGATAATTCTTTTATATATATATATATAAAATAAAATGTAAACATACTTAATATTTTAAGCATATATGTCTAGTAGTGCTAACTAGCTAATTATTTTTTATGTTAGTATTTTTTAAAAATTATATCATGTGTTTAAAACTATTACTTATATAAAAAAAATTTAATTAAAAAAATTTGCAAATATATAAATATGAATGTAAAATACTTCCTCCGCTTTTTTAATTGTTACATTCCAATTACTAATTTCAACTAGCTAATTTTGTAACCTTATTTGTTAGGTTAAAAAAGATTTTGAATAGAAGTTTTGTAGTCTGTAATCTCAACTTTCACTATTACTTTACCCTTTTTTTTTTTATTTAGTCTTATAGAACTATCCAAAGTCGGCTAGTTGAAAACAGTTTTTTCTATGTAGCAATTAAAACTAAACGGAGGTAGTATATGTCTAGTACTACTAGTAGTATGCGGACTACTCATTAAATAAATGTCTCAATTCGAGCATTTGTTTATGCAAAATTTTGTTTTGGGATGTAACTCTTCAATGTTCAGTGAAACATGGGAATATCCGATATATGCAAAAAAATTACAAGACAATTATTAAATACAATTTTTATGGGGCCTATTTTTTAAATTTGGGTCAGGGCCTAGAAAATTTCCGAGACGGCCCTGTGCACACGTGTCTGATTTAAATTTAAATCCTTACCACGTCAGCATTTAAGTCATAATTAGTGAACAATGGACTGATTCGGACATAATTAACATTTGCAGAAGACTAAGTTGGTAATAAAATTTAAAGAGAATTGATTTGACTTTTTTGAAAAGGTAATGAACATTTTAAGCTTTTTTTCAAAAAACAATTAACATATAGCCCCACGCAATAAATGGAATAATCCATTAATTATTTATATATTTAAAATAAAAAATACTAACATAAAGGTAATTATTTTATAAATATAATTACAATTAAATTATGATTAAAAATTATTATATTTTAACAAAATTTGAATTACTTCTTTATAAATAATATACCTATAAAGTAAAATATTTATATTACCACTTTTAAATTATTATAATTAGATGAAAAAACATACCAATTAATTTCAATAATTTATCGAGTTTTTCTTATTTAATTTATTTATTTTCTAAGTTTATGATATATATATATATATATATATATATATTTTTTAAAAAAAACATTAATTAATTGTTTTGGGGCAGGTATAATATGTTCAATCAGGGTCTTGTGGAAGATCAGTCTTCTCGTTTTGGCTAAATCGCAAAGCGAACGATGAAGAAGGGGGTGAGCTTGTCTTTGGCGGTGTTGATCCCAATCATTTCAAGGGTGAACATGTATACGTTCCCGTTACTCGCCAGGGTTTCTGGCAGGTACCTTTTCATTCTTCTTCTTCTTCTTCACATTCTCGTTTCAGTTTTGTATGAGTTGCCTGCAATTTGCATCCTAATCCCTTTCTCATTCTCAGTTTGATGTGGACGATATTCTAATTGGCGTAGAATCTACTGGTGATTTCTATAACCTCTATTAAATTTCCTGCTTGTATATTTCTTATAAAACTTGTCTGAGCTAATTAAACCCTGCTCCCTTCAGGATATTGCGCGGATGGTTGCGCGGCAATTGTTGATACCGGAGCCCCCTTGTTGTCAGGACCCACTGTATGAATTGCTAACCTAAATCATATAGTTTTAAATAGTAATTTGTTCTTTGTGCTTCCTAATGGTAGTGGTGATGCAATTTTGGACACCGTTCACGACTATAATGAGCCAATTTTAGATTTTTATAAAGCATTTATAGCCATCTTAAGTTGGTCCTTTCGTGCATCACACTATATTCTTGAATCTTGAATATCATTTTTTCAGACCATTGTTACATTAATAAATGATGCGATCGGGGCTTCTGGGATCGTCAGCCAAGAATGCAAGTCCGTCGTTTCTGCCCACGGGAGAACTATATTGGAGCTCTTGTCCTCTAAGCCTAAGGTATACAGGATTCCTCAGTTTTTCTCACGCCGTTCTTTTAGGCAAAATTTCCTTATTGATGATCCCTTTTAGCTTTGAGCTTTACAAATTCCAAGAAGTTTCATATCGTTGAGACTGAAAATGTGTTGAGTATTCATGCATCATGATTGCTTAATTCAATGAAGTGATGAATTTGTGAAGCTTGTGACATAAAAGCGAATCACATTTGTATGCCGGAACAAAAAATGACATCTTCCCCCTTCTTTCCTTTCTGTCTTTTGTCCTATAGAAATTCCATTCTTGCTTGCGTGCGCACATTTCTGTTTTCTTCTGAATAATGTAAACACTCATCATATTGCAATCAGGAGTAAAAACTGAGAATATCGCCCTGTTTAACCTGGTTTCTCCCTGAATCTTGCTCTCATATGGATGTTTTCAGGTAGCGCCTCAGAAAATCTGCTCGAGAATTGGCGTATGTTCATCTGATGGTAATCGTGATGTCAGGTCAGTTTTACCTTCTCCACTCGATTATCATTTTCCAGTTAGCAAGTGCACACGGTTAAAATCTTCACTGGTCATCCTCGTGAAACATTCTTCTTATCTGGAGCTTGGTCTTTGGTCTTGGTTTCAACTGTATTAATTCCTCCATGATAATCCTCCATTTGACAATATTTAAAAAATAATACTCTATTTGCATCAAGTGTTATTTTACTATTTTAAAAATGAAATTGTTGTTACTCGGTTTCCCTTTCTCTTTTTAACAAAAGACTATTCAGTTACTCATTCTTGCACAAGCATGTAGTAGAGTGTTAATGGTGAATTCACACAACCTGATTATTATAAGCAGAGAAAAAGCTTAACCATAAAGTAGTGCTATCGCTTAACCTGTGTACAGATAAAAATATTGTCTACTCAAACAGAATGAAGTAATTTTCTGTTTTGACAGTATGATTATTGAAAGCATCACGGACAAGGACCACATTGAGGATTCACACCGTCCTCTTGATGAAATGTGCTCTGCTTGCCAGATGGCAGTTGTCTGGATGCAAAATCAACAAAGCCGGGAAGAAGCAGCTGAGAAAATCTTGGACTATGTTGATCAGGTAAGAGTATAGTTGCATAGTTCTACCCTAGAAATATAGTTGGACAGCCATTAATGAATGCCCTCGAAAACTAATGCGTTGTTTGCATATTTGAAAAATGAAATCAATTCTCAGGAAGCCTACTGTGTTACTGGTAGCTTTATTTTCTGTATGTGTGCGTGCGTGTGTGTACATGTTGTTGTATTGGTGACTTGGTGTTCTTCTGGATTCTGAAACCGCTAACCCGGCTGTTAATATGATCTGAAGCTGTGTGAGCGGCTACCAAGTCCATTGGCTGAATCGGTTGTTGACTGCAGCAGGCTTTCTTCTATGCCAAATATTTCTTTCACCATTGGTGGTAAACCTTTCGCCCTAACTCCAGAACAGGTGTGTGTGCTGTTTACTGCTTTCACACTATATTTTACTTCTTTTACTATATGAGCAGTACTTTCCTATCAAGTAATTTATTCTTGATTGATTATCTCTGTTTTTTGGATCAGTATATTCTAAAATTCGATTACGGTGCTTCTGCTGTGTGCATCAATGGCTTTGTTGCCCGAGATGTGCCCCCGCCTCAAGGCCCTCTGTGGTAATTTTCCTTCCTATCGCAATTCCATTTTTCGCTCAGTGAATCCTACTCATTTGAAACTTTTAAATTAATAGAATGGTCATCCATATAGACATGGCATGGGTAATACCTTGTATTAAATTAATATCGAATACGTATGCATGTTGTTAAATCTATATGCTGCTGTTGTTGAAATCCAACAATAGTCTTAGCAGGTTCAACAATGCATAGGACTAAGGTTCAGCAGGCCACACATCTGGCCCTCTGCTTTTAAGTATGTCTGTATGTGTATAGGTGTGGGCGGTATCAAATTAAAATGGGTATGGATAGGGCAAATACACGACCGATTTAAGTCCTAAGTTGGACATTTTGTGCGCGATTGTTGCATAGAAAACACTTAGGACCTGTTTGATAGCTCGCCTTAATTCTGAATCAACTTACTTTGGTTTGAGGGGGTGCATAAGAGTTTTACAGTCGTCGTTTGATGAATACAGTTAAGTTTAGTTTGATTTATTAGGGTATGCTTGGCAGTTGGGACCATAACTTATTCGTTGACTTGATTTTGATAAATGTGCTACTTCCCATTTCCAAGTATATGTTCCCCTGAAAATTTTTACGCTGGTACAGACGTTAATCTATAAAAGTTGCATCATAATTCATTTTAGTCGACTTATTTATAATGTATCCTCACTCGACTGTAGTAAACAGGTACTGATACATATGAATATGATTATATGAGCATGTACAGAAATTAAAAGTAGATATAAATAACTTTACCAATGAACTTTTATACAAATATGGGAATAAATACCCAAATAGTCCTATAAGTTTCTCTATTATCCAATTTGGTCCATAAAGGAGTATTTGATTATTCCAAATGATTTTATAACGTGCATATTTTAGCCAAAGTAGTCCTAAGTGTATTTAATATTTAATTTTAGGTTCCTAAACTTTTATATTCACTTTTACCACCATTTTTTTTTGCAATTTAGTCCTTAAAAATATTTATATTTTAAAAATGAGGACTAAATTGCAAAAATTTGGAACTTTTTGGGGGTAAAAGTGAATAATATAAAAGTTTAGGGACCTAATTAAATATTAATTAAAATACACAAGACTATTTGGCTAAAATATGCAAGTTATAGGATCATTTGGGATAATCAAATACTTTATGGACCAAATTGGATAATAGGAAAACTTACGGGACTATTTGGGTATTTATTCCTACAAATATGCCTTAGTTTGATCGAAAACTGAATCATGCCCAATCTCGAGAAATACTCAGAATCTCAATATATGGTGCTATATGCATAATTAACCCTATAATAATTGACTAATAACTTTTGTGGTTATTTGATTTGATGCAGGATCTTGGGAGATATGTTCATGGGCGCATATCACACGGTTTTCGACTACGGAAATATGAAGGTGGGCTTTGCAGAAGCTGCTTGAAATTTGCAGCCTTTTATGATTACAAACTACCTTGTGATTTGGCTTATCAGTCCATGTACTGAAAGCTTGTGCTTTTTATCTGTGGCTGTTTCTGAACAAGTATTTTATGCATTATGTATTGTCGTTTGAACTTCTTAATAATAATCACGGGTGGTTCGAACTTCGACCCACCGAGAAAACTCTAGGAAACAGTAGCTCAAGCAGATGACTTTTTGGTTTTTGAATCTCAAAATACGACACGACTGGAATATTTCCAAACAGGACCTAACTCCTGGAAACTGCAATGAAACAGTATGCCCTAAAACTCGGAAGATGAACCTCGATCTAAAGCACCAAGAAGTCTCTCAGGGGCATTTGAGATTCGGGGAATTCAAGATACAATCTTGGTTATGTATATGCCCATGATTGAAACATTAATTATGAGCTTCTTATACTCATTGTTTTAAATATCCCCGAAATTTTCGAAATTTCGACCGAAATTTCGGTTCGAAATTTCGGGTTTCGGGAATATTTTTTTGCAAAATTTCTATTGAAATTTCGCCCAAAATCCGAAATTTTCCGAAATTTGACCTTCCCAAAATTTTTTAAAAAAAAATATTTTTTTTTTCTAAATTTTAAAAATATGCTTTTTTTAAAAAATTAAAAATTAAAATTATGTTTCAACCCATATTGATGATGTCATCCAATTAATTTGTTTATCAATTTTAAGTCTCTTATCAATCAACATGGTGCATGATATCAATAATATTACTAGCATATTATATCATTAAATGAGTATTGTTAGCATATTACTAATTTATATAGCAATAGAGACGATGAATTTTGAAATATCTTCATTTTTATTATCTTAGAAACTCGAATTAGTTTTCTCAAAAAATACAACTATCTCCGAAATTTCCCCCGAAATTTCCCTAAATTTATATGTCCGATATATATACTGAAACCGATATTTAAAACCTTGCTCATACTCATGAAAATTGAATGCTGATCTTAGTTTAACATTCCTGCATTTCACGTTATCCAATACACATTTTTAACGCTTAATATATATCTCAAATTGTGTAAAAGTAAAAATTATAAAAAGTTTGATATTATAAAACTACGCGATGAGACGAATCTAACAAGATCCCACTTGACTATGTTTTATCTTGGATAATTGTGTTAAAAATTTGAATCAAAGTTACTCAGTGAATAGTAACAACTATATAAATGTTACAACTATTTCTAAACGGAGAGAGTAATGTGTAAAAACTTGTCACCAATTATTGCATCATGGAATTACAGAAAAAAATAATTACTTTTTGTGTCACCAGTTTGCACCCCCCTACATTTCATGATATATGGAGTATTTTTTTTTATTTTTTGTTGAACAGCCAGCGATAAGGGGACCGAGTGGAGAATCGAACCCCCGATCATTAGGTTGGGAGTTAAGGGACTTGACCAAATGAGCCAAGTCCACATCCCCTTTACATTTTATGCTATTTTTTTAGGTGAATATCAGTGTATCCCCAGACCTCATTGGACCCAAGACTAATCCCTCGAGGATCGGGTGAGCATTGAAGGGTTGCCTCTCCCAAAGCAGAATTCTGCATACACAAAGGCTCGAACCCGAGACCTACATTTCATGCTATTGATCTCATAGAACGAGACTGTTTTCATTTTTTTTTTTTTTGCTGAACAGACTATACAGGCTAGGAAATAATGGTGGGAGCTCATGCCACATAAATTACAAAGGGATAAAAAGGATGGATAAGGGCCGGATGTGGAATCGAACCCCAAACCTATAGATTGAGAATCGAGGGATATGACTACTGATGTAAGTTCCCATCCCCTTTTTTTTAACTTTTATGTTATTCCGTCATGTTTAATTTGACTCTTATAATTATATTTTTTTAGATGAATGTGCAATTTTATATACTTTGAGTGCGCAATTTGCAATTTTAACAAGTAGAAAAAAAATTTATATTTCATCCCATGAGTTAGTCTTTCTCACTTTTTAATCATACATTGAAGTTATACTATAAAATATTACAAATTAACCCTTCAAATTTTATGATAATTGTTAAATTTGACAGTGAGATGTAAAATGGACAAAATCTTGTCTTCTAGAACCAAAATTGAGAAAAATATAAAACGTTGGACCAAAAGACAAAAATAGACTAACCCACCATGGGACTAGTAAAAAGAAATTTCTCGTAAATTCCTTATTGCATGACATACCACTGTACTGTAGTCTCGACACTCCAATCTAGATTCAAACTTGTGAGCTCAAACAATTGCTTCTTTGTTAAAAATCCAACTTAGCTTCACTCTCTGTAATTTTCCCTTAATTTGGTTCTTCAGATCAGAGTGTTCAAATAATGTTTTGGTTGTATTTGGTAGATGACATACTTTATCCTTCTGGCACATTCAGTCCTATTTTAGTCCCTCCTCAACCTTCTCCAACCCCCATATTTGATCCTGAATCTAAATTTGATTTCGACATGGATATCATCTCGAGGGGAGGGTGTTAATATCCCACATTGGTTAAAATGTGGTCCTCCTACTACCTTATATAGTTGAGAGCAACTCCAGCTATCACCAATTAGTTTTAGGCGTGAGCCTCACATCCATGAATCTCTAAAAAACTCCAAAATACTATTTACATAATAATCATCCCATGTGTAAACCCCAAGGCCCAAGCCGACGACGACAGCAACAGCCGTGTAATGTTTAAAAAGATGCCGATGGTCATGTCCATTAGAAATGGGACGACCTGCCTTTGTCATTCCTACCCGTGTATATATCATTGTGCTTATGCCTACATATTTCGTTTGGATATATGCATTCTCTCTCTCTCACTCTCTCTCTTATAAGTTGATAAATATTGCCATGATTCACAAATTAAATGTGGCTCTTCTTTCATGAAATGTAGTAGAATACTAGAATACACAAACCCAAGACATGGATTGTTTTAAGTCTCCTCCATCCTGTAATATAAATTGTTCACTTATAAAGAACTATAATAACATCATTCTGTAGTGTTCTTACACATATGCGAACATATAACAAACATAAGCTCTCCACCATTCCAGCTACAATCAATTGTTGCAGTGCCCTGTCCATCATCAGTGTATATCAACTCTCCCTGAGAATTGAGAAATAAAGATATGTTGTAACTTAGCTTATAAGACCATCTCCAATGGTGGAAGCAAATCCCCAAATTTGATGATTTGGGAATGTTGGAAAAAGGGGGTTTTGAGCTCCTTTTTGCGTAATGACGATATTTAATTTGGTTAATTAAATAGCGTATACGAATTCTATATTTCGCGTAGATTGTCGTAGTGTATCTATTTTCTCAAAACCGTTGTCGGGTGAGTGAGAAATAGGTGGTCGAAGTGGGTCATTAAGTGCGGCTAGCGTTTGTGTGTTTGAATGGTTGTTAAAGAGTGGGTAAAGGTAGCGCGTCCCACATTGCCTAAACAGTGGGAGTTGAATTAGTTTATATTGTTCTGCGTGTTAGAATCAATTAAACTAATGCAGGATGGTCAAGTGCGGGGAAAGCCCACACGTGCGCGCCCGTCCCGTCCCGTCCCGAGCCGAGCCGCGCTTGGATCTTGGTAATTGGGCTTTGGGTGGGCTTTGGGCCTGTCTATATTTTTAGACAAAATTTATTTGTCGGGCCCATGCCAAGCCCAGTCTTTGGAGCCCACTCTGATTTCAACAGTTGTTGAAAACCGTTTGAATCGCCAGCTGAAACCGCCCCATCAATACACTTCGTCGGTTACGTCTTCTCCAACTCCTATAAGTAGCAGCGTCAGGCACTAGGCATTTCACACCCAAAAAACACCTCTGCATACATTCTCTCCTCCCGACTCTCTCATCTCTTTGTTCTGTTCGCTGGTCGTCGACGTTTGCGGTGCTGCTACGTCGAGACGTTCGTCGTTTTACCTTTGGGGACGTTCTGCCGTTGCCGGAGCACTACCGGGGCATAAACGTCTTGCGGGAAGAGTTCAATCTCGATTCGACGTTCCTCTTGTATTGCTGTAACCGTTCATTTCTTACAAGCGCAAGACGTTTATAATGGACGGTTCCACTGCTGCCGCCACCGCCTCCACTGACGTCTCTTCTGCCACTGCCGCCATCGCCTCCGTTTCCATGCCTGGGTCTGTCCAGGCGTCCACTGTCGTTACCCCAACCGCAGCGGTGCCGTCAATGCTGACCACACCTGCCGTCGTTCCTCCACCCGCAAAGCTGCATCCGATGCCGCTGCCGACGGCAAACCCAAACGGCTCTATCGATCAATATTTGCTTCATCCAGCGACGGCCTTTCTGCCCCTGTCGCCGACGCCTAACACTGGCGGGTATGTTTTGCCAAATTCTGGGCAGTTTATCTCTGGACACTCGTTTGGAACTGTTTCGTTCCAGCCCAACGCTTCGGTTGGGGCGTCTTTGCCTTTTTCTGGACAAACGGTCGGGATTACACCCGCAGGACTTAATAATAATATGAACACCAGTTTGCAACCAGGCAGTGGGCCGCTGAACACTAGTTTGCCAAGTTATGTTCAGTCGGAGCCGGCCTTCGTGTCAGGCGTTGGGCCGTCAACGGGTTCCGTCCCTATGGTGTTACCAAGGTCATTTGGAGTGACTGAAAAGCCGTCAAAGTTTGACGGGCGTGATTTCAAGACGTGGCAGCAGAAGATGTTGTTCTATCTGACCACTCTTAGTTTGGCCGGGTTTTTAAGGAGCAGTCGGTCGTTCCTATCTGAGATGGAGACCGATCCTCAGAAGATCTTCGCCAAAGAACAATGGATTCATGGTGATTTCATGTGTAACAATTTCATTCTGAGTGCTCTCACGGATCCTTTGTATGCTGTGTACTCTTCTGTAAAAGGTGCAAAGGAATTGTGGATCCAGTTGGAACGGAAGTACAAAACGGAGGATACTGGTACTAAAAAGCAGGCCGTTTCCAAATATCTGGGTTTTCAGATAGTTGACGGGCGTTCAGTAGTTGAACAAGTTCAAGAGTTTCAATTATTGATACATGGCGTTCACGCTGAGGGAATGCAATTGCCCGATGCGTTTAACGCTGCGGTTGTGATCGAGAAGTTGCCTCCTTCGTGGAAAGACTTCAAGAACTACTTGATGCACAAGCAAAAGGAAATGTCCCTTGAAGATCTTGTTACACGGATCAGAATCGAGGAGGATAACCGCAAGGCCGTGTTAAGGAGCCATTCTATGGATGCTAAGGCCAACTTGACTGAAAAGGCTGGTAAACGCAAGCAGCCGCCCGCTGCGGGTAAAGGCAAAGCGGTTGCCGATGGCCAAAAGATGAAGAAGTTCTCTGGGAATTGCTACAACTGTGGCAAGGTTGGGCACTTTGCACATCAGTGCCCGAAGCCGAAGAAGAAGAAGCCTGCTAAGCCTGCCGCTAACGTGGTACAGGCTGAACCTGATGGTTGGAAAGACAACCTTTGTGCAGTGGTGTCTGAAGCTTTGCATATTGATGATGCTAAAGGTTGGTTTGTTGATACCGGGGCTTCGTGTCATGTGGCTGCCAAAAGGGAGTTCTTTACTTCATACCGGACTGTTGAAGGCAGAAACTTGCACATGGGAAACCAAGCATCATCTGATGTGGTTGGCGTTGGGAATGTGGTACTGAGGCTGACTAGTGGCAAAAACTTGACTCTGAAGGATGTGATGCATGTCCCTGATATCCGGAAGAATTTGGTTTCTGGTTCGCTGCTAGTTAGTAGTGGTTTTAAACTTGTTTTTGAGTCTGATAAGTTTATCATGACCAAGTTTGGAAAATTCCTTGGTAGAGGCTATCTCACCAATGGTCTTTTCAAGTTTAATGTATTGGCTAAACGCCAAGTTGTTGAGCAAGCTTCTGGTAATAAAATTGAAGGTTCTTCTTACTTGCTTGAGTGTTTTAATTTATGGCATTGTAGACTTGGACATGATAATAAAAATGCTATACAAAGATTGGTAAATTTAAATTTACTTAAAGAAATGGAATTCAACGATAAAAATAAATGTGAAATTTGTGTTGAAGCGAAAATGACAAAACTTCCATTTCCAAGTGTTGAAAGAAATACTAAACCCCTGGATTTAATACATACTGATGTATGTGATTTTAGATCTTTGCAAACTCGGGGTGGTAAAAAGTATTTTATTACTTTTATTGATGATAGCACTCGTTATTGCTATCTTTATCTGTTGAGAAGCAAAGATGAAGCTATTGAAGCTTTTAAAAACTTCAAGCTTGAGGCTGAAACTCAATTGAATAGCCGTATTAAGGCTATTCGGAGTGATCGAGGAGGAGAATACGTTGCTCCGTTTGCTGAATTGTGTGCCGGGTCCGGAATAATTCATCAAACTACAGCTCCATATTCACCGCAGTCCAATGGTGTTGTGGAACGTTAGAACCGTACGCTAAAGGATATGATGAATGCCTTGTTGATCAGTTCAGGGTTACCCCAGAACTTGTGGGGGGAAGCTGTTTTAATAGCTAATTATATTTTAAATAAAATACCTCACAAAGGTAAGGAAATAACGCCTTACGAGTTATGGAAATGTAGAAAACCTTCTTTCAAATACCTCAAAATGTGGGGGTGCTTGGCTAAAGTTGAGGTGCCACCTCCTAAACAAGTTACAATCGGCTCCAAAACAGTTGATTGTATCTTTATATGGTATGCCCTTAACAGTAGCGCGTATCGTTTCCTGGTACATAAGTCAGAAATATCTGGTATAAGTGAAGGAACGATATTTGAATCAAGGAACGCCGTGTTTTTTGAAGACATATATCCTTACAAGGATAAAGTGGAATGTTCAAATAAAAGAACGTTTGATGAAGCTACGAGCTCTGATCAGCCGAAACAAACTGACAAGGGAAGTATTTCTCCTGAACCAGTTGAACTTCGTCGTAGCCATAGGGCCAAAGTGGCTAAAACTTTTGGTCCAGATTTTGTCACTTTTATGTTAGATAACGAGCCAAGAACTGTGAGTAAAGCTCTGGCTCGACCAGATGCTGCGTTATGGCAAGAAGCCATAAACAGTGAGTTAGACTCCATTATGCAGAATCGCACTTGGGTTCTTACTGATCTACCGAAAGGTTGTAAATCCTTAGGATGCCGTTGGGTCCTTAAAAGAAAGTATAAAGCCGATGGATCGATCGATAAATACAAGGCTCGCCTTGTAGTTCAGGGCTTTAGACAGAAGGAAGGAGATAATTATTTTGATACTTATTCTCCGGTATCCAGAATCACCTCCATTCGAGTGTTTCTCTCGATTGCTGCACTTTACAATCTTGAGATACATCAAATGGATGTTAAGACTGCGTTCTTAAATGGTGATCTAGATGGAGAGATTTATATGAATCAACCAGAAGGCTTTGTTGTTCAAGGATAAGAGCATAAAGTCTGCAAACTGGTAAAATCTCTGTATGGTCTGAAACAAGCGCCTAAGCAGTGGCACTTGAAGTTTGATAATTTGATGTTGTCAAATGGGTTCAAGTATAATGAATGTGATAAATGCGTTTACTATAAGGGAACGACAGACAAATTTGTTATAGTTTGCTTGTATGTAGTTGACATGTTGATTATGGGCAGTGACTTGAATATGATTACTCAGACCAAGAACATGTGAAAAAGGAATTTTGACATGAAAGACATGGGTGTAGCCGATGTCATATTAGGGATAAAAATCATAAGGCATCCCGAAGGGATTGTTCTTTCTCAGTCTCATTACATTGAGAAAGTGTTGAGAAAATTCAACGCATATGATAGTCGTCCGGCAAAGACGCCTATGGATCCCAATGATACGTTGAGAGTGAACAGAGGTGAACCTGTTGCTCAAGAAGAGTATGCAAGAATCATTGGTAGTCTAATGTACTTGACTAATTGTACTCGCCCGGATCTTGCATATTCAGTTAATAAACTGAGCAGATATACTAGCAATCCAAGTCGTGAGCATTGGAAGGCTGTTATGAGAGTCTTGAGATATCTGAAATATACTCAAGAGTTGGGGTTACATTACACGAGATATCCGCCTGTTCTTGAAGGGTACTCTGATGCCGATTGGATATCAGGGAAAAGTGATTCATTATCCACAAGTGGTTATGTATTTATGATTGCGGGAGGGGTTGTGTCTTGGAAGTCACAAAAACAAATGTGTATAGCCCGATCCACCATGGAATCTGAATTCATAGCTTTAGATAAAGCTGGTGAAGAAGCCGAATGGCTTCGAAATTTCCTCGAGGAAATTCCATGTTGGAAGAAACCTGTGCTAACAGTAATGATACACTGTGATAGTCAAGCAGCTATTGGCCGGGCACAAAATGAGATATATAATGGTAAGTCGAGACATATCCGTCGTCGACATCATACCGTTAAGCAATTGATTTCTAGTGGGGTAATTTCTCTAACTTATGTGAAGTCTGGAGATAACCTAGCGGATCCATTAACAAAAGCTGTCAACATAGATCAATTTTGCAAATTGCGAGAGGGAATGGGGTTAAAACCCACACCTAGAGAATGATTACATTGGTAACCCAACTATAATGCGTGGAGATCCCACAAACTTGGTTTAAAGGGACAACTAAGATGTATGATTTCAAATGTGAAAACACTTTTGAAGAATAATCTTCATACTTTCCCTCAGAAGCAATGATGAAGTGTTTGATGCCTGTCTGTGGTAGAGGTTGAGTTTAATGACTCTTAATGATTCTGGAACTGTGTGTTCATATAAGTATGACATGATACTTGTTCGAATCACCTATATAAGTAGAAGTGTGGCCGCTTCAGTAGAGACTTATGAATCCAAAGGGGGTTTCCATGGCCTGGAATGGAACCAAACGTGAGAGCGGACAAAGAGCCTGAAAAGTTACTGATTCTTTATTATTGGTCTAGTATACGATGTGGGGGATAGTTCAAGAGTAAAATCACTACTCTGCCTGTATACTCGATAATATTGATATGGTTTAAGTTCAAAGCCAAAAACTACTTAAACCCGTGCAGTAACCTTTCTTTAAAGAAGAAGTCAGGGCATTTGCATTTGCATTGCATTCACTACTGCTATTATTTCCACTCATGTGGGGGATTGTTGGAAAAAGGGGGTTTTGAGCTCCTTTTTGCGTAATGCCGATATTTAATTTGGTTAATTAAATAGCGTATACGAATTCTACATTTCGCGTAGATTGTCGTAGTGTATCTATTTTCTCAAAACCGTTGTCGGGTGAGTGAGAAATAGGTGGTCGAAGTGGGTCATTAAGTGCGGCTAGCGTGGTTGTTAAATAGTGGGTAAAGGTAGCGCGTCCCACATTGCTTAAACAGTGGGAGTTGAATTAGTTTATATTGTTCTGCGTGTTAGAATCAATTAAACTAATGCAAGATGGTCAAGTGCGGGGGAAGCCCACACGCGCGTGCCCGTCCCGTCCCGTCCCGAGCCGCACCGCGCCGCGCCGTCGCCGTCGCCCGCGCCCGTGGACTTGGACTTGGACTTGGATCTTGGTAATTGAGCTTTGGGTGGGCTTTGGGCCTGTCTATATTTTTAAACAAAATTTATTTGTCGGGCCCATGCCAAGCCCAGTCTTTGGAGCCCACTCTGATTTCAACAGTTGTTGAAAGCCGTTTGAATCGCCAGCTGAAACCGCCCCATCAATACACGTCGTCGGTTACGTCTTCTCCAACTCCTATAAGTAGCAGCGTCAGGCATTAGGCATTTCACACCCAAAAAACACCTCTGCATACATTCTCTCCTCCCGACTCCCTCATCTCTTTGTTCTGTTCGCCGGTCGT
Organism: Hygrophila difformis; assembly: GCA_030278955.1. Classification (NCBI taxonomy): domain Eukaryota; kingdom Viridiplantae; phylum Streptophyta; class Magnoliopsida; order Lamiales; family Acanthaceae; genus Hygrophila; species Hygrophila difformis. The sequence goes on from JAOANR010000009.1 coordinate 57,195,283, forward strand.
CGACGTTTGCGGTGCTGCTACGTCGAGAGGTTCGTCGTTTTACCTTTGGGGACGTTCTGCAGTTGCCGGAGCACTACCGGGGCATAAACGTCTTGCGGGAAGAGTTCAATCTCGATTCGACGTTCCTCTTATATTGATGTAACTGTTCATTTTTTTTTTACAGGGGAAAGTTTGCTCCCAATGGTGGAAGCAAACCAATCATCAAATTTGAGGATAGATGAACATTCTTCAAATTTGTTGAAATTTGATACTTTCCCTAAACCAATCCTCAAATATTTTCTTTTTCTTTTCTATTTATTTTATGTATTATTATTGATTTATATATTATCAAAAACTAATTTTTAATATATAATCCATTTAATAATTTTAATCACATTATTTTAATATAATATATAAATAAAAATAATAAATTTACATATTGTATATTAATAATTATAATCGTATTATTAATAATTAAATATAAAATAAAATTATATTAAACAAAAAAATTGAAAAAATAACATATATAAAAAAATGACATTGCACACTAAAAAATAAAATTAGAAATGCATTACACTTAGATAAACTATGATTAGAAATAAAATACAAACTAGAAATAAAAGTAAACACACAATACAATAATTTAAGAAACATAAAACATGAAAATAAAATGCAAATACATTTTGGATTTTGTGATTAAAATGGAGGTAAATCACTCCCCGAGCCTCCAAGATCACCGGGAAAATAATTCCCATATATATTGGATTGGTCAGGATGCACTAATTGAGTATATTTGGGAATTGTATTCGTCATCTGATTATTAATTATGTTTCCAAGCTTTGAATATTTGTATAATCCTAAATAATTGTATTGTACTGTTTGATTAATAATTAATTATCGTTAATTACTTTTCAACATTATTTAATTAGTATTTTAGTGATATTTTTATTTAATCAATATTTGAAATTATATATTTTGTGAATAATTTTATTATTAATTAATTTTTGATATTATTTAATTAAAATATTATTTACAAAATTATATATTATAATATTATTTGTAATAAAAAAGTTGTGAAGTTAATTTTAAAAAATAATATAATTGTTAATATATATTTAAAATAAATAAAATAATAATTTAATTAATATTTTAAAGAATATTCTTCCATTCATCAAATTTGGGGAAAACTATTGGGAGAATGTATCGTCAAATCACCAAAAATTTGGTGATTTGGTGATTTGGTGAAAGGGAACCATTGGGGTTGCCCTAAGTAAATCCCCATGTTTGTTTTCCTCAGCACTCCAACCCCGAATCCAAGAAGCCCACGGGTTTGGTTTGGGTTTGAAGCGATCTCATCTTCTACCATCCAATGTATTCAGCAAAGCTTGGTACACGTACGTAATTGTATCTTCAACAATCATGTCTCCGGTTAACACTACAAAATACTCGGTCATTTTTTTGGCCTAATTGGATCATGTAGAAATTCAATAGGCTCCCAAGATTTCTAAACTGGCTTTAGGAGTGGCAAAATTTGTTTGGAAACCCATGGTTCTAGCTAGTTACTCTCGTAGTGGTTTATTTTGGAAAGGACTATTTGGGCATTGAATCATTGATGTACTTTTTTTTCTTTTTCCTGAACAATATATTCAATTATAGGTATTGATATCATAATTGTAATTGAAGTATTTCATTGAAATTAATGGCATTGAGGGTATTTGAGATATTCTAAATTAGAGGTGATAGTATTTTTTTTTGGGGTGAACAGTGATGCACAAGCATCGGCAAAGATGAAAACTAAAGAAGCTACAGAACATGGAAGAAGAGAGAGAATACAGAAATAACAAAAAAATCAATTAGAAGCTCTGGAAAGAGGTGATAGTATTTTGAATTACTGTATTTGATTTTTATATTTTGAATTATTTGATTTTTAAGTTTTAATTAATGGTGTGTAACTTATCACCAAAAAAAATTAATGGTGGGTAACTGTGAAAATATCTGCAGTAATGGTGGGTGTGAATTAAATATTAAACCATACACAAACATTACACATTTACACTACATAAATAAATAAAATAAAATGTTACTAGTAAAATTTAAAGCAAATTATTTGTTATGATTTGACATTAAGCCAATATGAATGTCTTCCACGTTGCACTCAAAGTGCTTAGTCATCATCGCTATTCCTATCTCTATTCCTCTATATATGTACGAATTGTACATTGAAAAATTCAGTTTTGATATACAAAAGGACATATGGAAATGAATGAAGGAAATAAAAGTTACTCAGTCCACTTCCTAATAGGCTATGTATAGTTATATATTATATAACACGTTATATGTATAGTTATATACTTCCTCCGTTCCTAAATTATTGACACATTGGGTGTTTTGTTACTGTTCATTGAGTAACTTTGATTCGACTTTTTAATACATCTATATATGATAAAATATAGTCAAGTGGGATCTTGTTAGATTCGTCTAATCACATAGATTTAGAATATCAAATTTTCATAATTTTAGTTGTATGCAATTTGAGTTATTACGGTTTAAAATTGTGTGTTGGATTGCGTGAAATGTGGGTCCGTGGAAAATATTAAGGAACGGAGGAAGTATTATATAACACATTATCAGCACGAGAGGTCTCTATCAGAGTTCTATCGGAGTTATGTCTAGGTATAATTTTATAACATTACTTTTCAATATAATTATGGCTAATCTTTCAAAACAGGAATTTTTTCCGTTATGGGTTTCTGGAGATAATTATATGTGCTGGACACGAGACGTAAAAATGCACCTGACATCTATGGGGTTGGAAGATATTATCGCTCCTGATAAAAAATCATCCAGCCAGGATAAGGCAAAAGCCATGATCTTTCTGTGCCACCATATTGATGAATCTCTGAAACTTCAATATGTTATACTGGAATCACCACTTGAACTGTGGCTGAAATTAAAAGAAATATATGATCATTTAAAAATGACGGTGCTGCCCAAGGCTCGGAGCGAATGGCACAATCTGAGGCTCCAGGACTTCAAATCAGTCCGTGAATATAATTCAGCGATGTTTCATATTACATCGCAACTGACACTTTGTGGAGAAAAATAACTTAATCTGATATGCTGGAAAAAAATATTCTCCACATTCTATGCCACAAATCTGGTTTTACAGCAGCAGTACTGTGAGCGGGGTTTTCAAAAATACTCTTAGCTTATCACCTGTCTACTTCTGGCCGAGCAGAATAAAAAATTATTGCTAAAAAATCATGAATCCAGGCCAACATGTGATGCCCGTTTCCTGAAGCAAATGCCACAGAAGCAGAAAACAAAGTGCGGGATCGTGGGAATAAAAAAACTCAGAATTTTAATCGTAAAAGAAATCGGGATCGCGGTCGTGGTAGGCCTGAATCATCTGGGAGAAACAAATATCGAAACAAACTTCGATATGAATCCAACCGCAGAAATGACAACAGGAGGCCCTATAAATCGCAACCAAGTCTTAAAGAGACAGAAATAATGATCATCCATGTGATCGCTGCGGAATCAAGGGTCACTGGGCCCGAGTTTGCCAAACAGCTAGTCATTTAGCTGAACTGTACCGGGCCTCGAAGAGACAAGAACGATTTGATCCCGAGACACATCATGCCACCCACGATGATACCTTTGATGATGTTCTGAATGATGATATTACCCACTTGGAGACTGATGACTTTATTGGTGGCACAAACTAAAAATGAAAATGAAAAGGTCGGATTTGTATTTTGTATTTTGCGTATGATGTATCTTACCTTATATTTTATATTTTAGTGCTTTACTCCCCATTTTGTACCCCCAATTATAATGTATTTTGTAATGGCTATATTATAATACTGATGTTTTTATTATTACCTTTTGTAAAGATATGGATGGCCAAGTCAAAAATGAAATCTGCCTCATTGACAGTGTGACAACGCACAGTATCTTAAAAAGTAAAAGCTTTTTCTCCCATTTAAAATTGGGAAAGACTGTAGTGAAAACTATAAGCGGTGATGAAAATTGTATTGAAGGATCTGGAAGGGCTGTTATATTCAAGCAAGGCTCGAAGAAACTTGCTAAGTTTTGGTGATATTCGGAAAAATGGATATCACATTGAAACTCTGAATGAGGCAGGAAATGAGTATATTTTAATTACTCAAACCATCAATGGTGAAAAGTTAGTTCATGAAAAGCTACATGTTTGACATCCGGATTATATTATACAAAAAATTATGTCGGGGGAAGTACATAACCTAGTAGGCCTAAAAGCTACTAGTGAATTTATAACCTGGCATGAAAGGCTTGGACATCCGGGCAACGTAATATTGAGACGAATTATTGAAAATTCCAATGACCATAAATTAAACCATAAAATGGTTTTGAATCCAAAAGAATTTACATGTGCTGCTTGCTATCAAGGAAAATTAATTAAAAGGCCATCTCCAGCAAAAGTGGGAATTGAATCCACTGCATTTTTGGAAAGAATTCAATGCGATATATGTGGATCAATGGATCCACCTTGTGGAGCGTTCAAGTACTTTATGGTACTAATTGATGCATCTACAAGATGGTCCCATGTTTGTTTATTGTCAACTCGCAATCTAGCCTTTGCTAAATTACTTGCACAAATTATTAAACTACGAGCACAATTTCCTGATTATCCAATAAAGAAAATACGTCTTGACAATGCTGGAGAATACACATCAAATGCTTTTGATGATTTTTGCACATCTGTTGGTATCACTGTAGAACATTCTGTTCCGTATGTGCATACCCAAAATGGTCTGGCTGAATCATTAATCAAAAGACTGCAATTAGTTGCACGTCCTTTATTGATGAAATCAAAACTCCCTGTTTCTGCTTGGGGACATGCTATATTGGATGCAGCAGCATTAGTGAAAATCAGGCCGACAAGCTATCACGGCTACTCCCCTACTCAAATTATAACGGGAAAAGAGCCCAATATTTCCCATTTACGAATTTTGGGGTGTGTTGTCTATGTACCAATTGCACCACCCCAACGGACAAAAATGAGACCTTAAAGAATGATGGGCATCTATGTCGGGTATGAATCACACTCGATTATTAAATATCTTGAACCAACAATGGGTGATTTATTTACTGCAAGATTTGCAGATTGCCATTTTGACGAATCACATTTCCCGACATTAAGGGAGGAAGTAATCAACTGAAAAAAAAAAATTTCGTGGAAAATCCCACTTGATATCACTGATCCTCGTACTAAACAATGTGAATTAGAAGTCCAAAGAATTGTGCATTTTCAAAGGATTGCAAATCAATTACATGATGCCTTCAATGATGCTGCAAGAGTAACAAAATCTTACATTGAAGTAGCAAATGCACCGGCCAAAATAAAAATACCTGAATGGCAAATTCCAAGTGTTAATGAATCTAATCTACGGCAAAAGCGTGGTAGACCATTGGGTTCCAAAGATAAAAATCCATGAAATAAAAGAATTATACACGTGGATGATGAAAAACCAGAAGAGGTAACAAATTCAACTTTTGAAGAAGTTGATGCTGAAAATGCTAATCCAGAAGAAAGTGAAACTATTGAAACTGCTTTCAATTATATCACTTCTGGAAAATATTGGAACCGGAAAGAAACTAAAGTTGACCAAGCATTTGCATACAATGTAGCACTTGAGATGATGAAAGATGAGGAGGATCCTGAACCAAAATCAGTTGATGAATGTCGGCAAAGGGATGATTGGCTAAAATGGAAAGATGCAATTAAATTAGAATTGGATTCACTGAATAAAAGAAAAGTATTCGACCCTATAGTCCAAACACCTGAAAATGTAAAAACCAGTTGGCTATAGATGAGTGTTTGTGAGAAAAAGTAATGAAAATAATGAAATTGCAAGATACAAAGCAAGACTTATAGCCCAAGTATTTTCCTAAAGATCGGGAATTGATTTTGAGGAAACATATTCCCCGGTTATGGATGGAATAACTTTCAGGTATCTCATGAGTCTGGCAGTACGAGAAAAACTTGAAATGTGACTAATGGATGTTGTTACTGCATATTTATATGGCTCATTGGAGAATGATATTTATATGAAAATGCCTTAAGGGTTTAAACTACTCGAAGCTTATAACTCAAATCCCAGAGAAGTTTATTCCATTAAATTACAAAAGTCACTTTACGGGCTGAAGCAATCTAGTCGAATGTGGTACAATCGCCTCAGCGAAAGTTTAATAAATGAATGTTATGTGAATGATCCTATATGTCCTTGTGATTTTATAAAGAAAATGAGTCAGAATTTGTAATCGTTGCAGTCTATGTTGACGATTTAAATTTAATTGGAACTCATGAAGAGTTGAAAAAGACAGTTGAATATCTGAAAAAGGAGTTCGAAATGAAAGATTTCGGAACAACGAAATTTTGCCTTAGTCTGCAAATTGAGCATTTGGAAATGGTATATTTGTTCATCAATTAACTTATATTCAAAAGGTATTGAATCAATTTCGAATTGATTATGTTCATCCGCGAAGTAATCCAATGGTCGTTCGGGCACTTGATCCTGCAAAGGATCCATTTAGGCCAAAAGAAGATAATGAAGAACAACTTGGCCCAGAAGTGCCATATTTAAGCGCAATTGGTGCGTTAATGTATCTGGCAAATAGCACGTGACTTGATATCGCTTTTGCTGTTAATTTACTCTCAAGATTTAGTTCTTGCCCTAATTAACGACATTGGAAAGGCATAAAGCACATATTTCGCTATCTCCAGGGAATAATTGACATTGGGTTGTTTTACCTAAAAGATTATCGACATGAGTTGATCGGATATGCCGATGCATGATATTTATCAGATCCACACAAAGCCAAATCTCAAACGGGCTATATTTTTATGTGTGGTGGAACTGCTATCTCATGGAGATCTATGAAACAAACATTAACGACTACTTCAACAAATCATGCCGAAATATTAGCAATCCATGAGACTAGTCGAGAATATATTTGGTTGAGGTCAATGACTCATCATATATTGAAAAATTGTGGTTTGGTCATTGAACCAAAAGTTCCCCAACAATTTTATTTGAATATAATTCGGCTTGCATAGCTCAATTAAAAGGGGGTTATATAAAAGGAGATAGGACTAAACACATTTCACCCAAATTTTCTATACCCACGATCTTCAAAAGAATGGTGAAATCGATGTGCAAAAAATTCGATCAGATGAGAACTTAGCGGATCTATTGACCAAAGCATTGCCGACTGCAACATTCGAGAAGCTCGTGAAGAAAATAAAGTGATGTTCAAATCAGGGGAGCGATATATACAAGAATATTGTACTTTTTTTCCTTCACTAGGATTTTTTTTTCCTACTGGATTTTTTCCTAGTAAGGTTTTAACGAGACATATTCTTTGTAATAACGACATTCAAGGGGGAGTGTTATGGCTTGACACTAAGCCAATATGAATGTCTTCCACGTTGCACTCAAAGTGCTTAGTCATCATCTCTATTCCTCTATATATATGTACGAATTGTACATTTAAGAATTCGGTTTTGATATACAAAAGGACATATGAAAATGAATGAAGGAAATAAAAGTTACTCAGTGCACTTCCTAATAGGCAACTTATAGTTATATATTATACTCCCTCCGTTTTCAAAAAATTGAAACGGACCTACAATGTACGCTGTCCAATGCACATTTTAAATCATTAATACCTCAATTTTGATACAAGTAAAAATTTTAAAAGTTCGATATTTAAAAACTATTCGACGAGACGAATCTAATAAGATCCTACTTAGCTATATTTTAACTTGTATAATTATGATTAAACTTTAAATTAAAGTGTGTGTGAATAGTGGCATCCAAATATGTACAGCAATAATTTTTTGAAACGGAGGGAGTATAACATTATTGAGGTAGTAGTACTGCAATAATTTGCTAAGGGCAAATATGTCAATTCGATACAGAGGGACAGTATTATCCGTCTCTTTAGCCCTACTGCCGGTGGTGGTGTGCCAATTGGTCTAGGCCCTAGGGCACCGGCAATTTGTCTAGGGTTATTACACACACCAAAGTTCGATACTTATACATTCGGAAAAGGTATTGCCAGCGAATTACACCGACCATTGCTTCTGTGGTTTCGGAGCCGCAACCGAAGGCACGGTTGATTTGATTTTTCCCTTGCGTAAAGGTAATTTCCTTCTCCTTCTCGGCTGCATAATGCATCATACTTCATACATGTCCTCTTGTTCGAATAATTATGTGTATAATCATCTCCGTGTTTGAGAATTAATTGTTTCCTCCATCAACTGCGAAAAATATGTTTATTATGTCCAATTTAAAACGGAATTTATTATGCGTTGTGGTGGGTATGGATATCCTAGCTGCTCATTATGCTATCCTTAAGTTAGGGTTAGGTTCCTTTGTGGCGCGGGCATTATAGGATGGGCAAGTTAGATCCTAGACTTTCGAGTGTATACAAATTTTATTTGTATGTGAAGTGTAGTGGCACACATCCGAGTTCAATTTCTGGTCGATACAAATAGTTTAGGAGCTTAAGTTCTTGGTGTTCTCTTTTTTTTTTTCTTTTCTTTTTTTTTTTTCCCCCCTTGAAGTTTTGGTCCCAGCAACATTAATGGAGTATTATTCTTATTAACTGAAGTAATTAATTTCTTTCATAGTTAGCTTTCGTATCTATCCATATACATATACATATATAACAAGTGTAATGGTCGTTTTAAGTGAAGATGATTGTTCTCGAAAGTGTCATCCCACCATTTGGAAGTAGTAAGAATAGTGTTCTGATGTTCTCCCACTCCCAAGCTAAAATACCCAAATAGTGTTATTATCCTTCACTCAGTCACTGCTACAGTCGCCTTTGAATCCTTGTGAGTCAAGTGCTTATATAGTTATGCAGGAACACTGGAACAGGTATATGATTTCCTTGAATAAATTATACAATTAATTATTTTAATAACAGTTGAAAGTTGAAACCTTGACTTATTGAGGTGTTGGAAGAGGAAGATTTGTTGTGTGTTGCTATAGTATTGCTCTTATTGCTGTTACCTGTTGGAGTAAAACTGTTGTCATGTCAATGTGTTGTTGCTGACTTGCGACTTGTAATGTTGTGCTGCTGCTGCTATACTGCTGAGTGTTGCTGCAGTTGCTGTTTGGCTGTTGCTGTTGTTGTACAGTGTTGTTTGTTGAATAGCTTATGAGTTGTGCTTGGATGCTTGCTCTCTTGTTCAATGGCTACCTGCTACTGCTTATGTCTTCTGCATTTCTGCAATTATGCATGTGCATTGTGCAATGATGAATACTACTCCCTCCGTTCCACTAATGTAGGCCCCTTTTTTACGTGGTTAATTATTCAACTTTGATTCAATTTTATCGTAAGTCTATAATGAAAAAAATATAATCAAGTTAGGTCTTTCCAGAATTGTCTACTCGCATAGTTTTAGAAATAGAAGTATATTTTATATAATTTTTACTTGTACACACTTTGAGATATTAGCAATTGTAAGGGTTAACATTAGTGCAAGGGAGGGTAGTACCATTCACCCTGGCAGTATATTTTTGCTTCCTATTTATTTATTTGTTTATTGAGAGAGAGAGAGAGAGAGAGAGAGAGAGAGAGAGAGAGAGAGAGAGAGAGAGAGATTAACCCAAACGAGCACCCAACATCCCAATATATTGGGTTGAGTTTGGGTAATGAAAATTTGTACCCGAACCTGATTATCCAAAGCCCACCAAATCTGACCCGACTTCCACCCCTATTTATAGGCACAAAATAGACTAGACGTCGTCCCGAAAATCTCTCTTGAATAACAAATAAATCAAATCAATTCAAATCTAAATTAAATAAATTCATTTTTAATAGCTTTTGAATCAATTTCTAACAAGTGGTACGAAATTTTCTAGCTTCGGAAATTTTAATAAGTACTCATACAGTTTAGCTTTCAATAAATGCCTCCATCATGGAGATTAGCATCCAAGATGTACATTACTTAACTACTTCCTCAATTCAAAGTTAAATGTCTTTTTAAGGTTATGCATGCATATTAAAATAATGGATAAAATTGAAGGTAATAATGTAGTGATGGTCTTGAAGTTCGAAAAGATATGCTTAACAGTATAATGATTGTATTTAGAACAAAGATAAAATTGTGAGCATTAGCAACAATGTATTGTTGGTCTTGAAAGTGGAAAAGATATGTCTAATAGTATAATTGGGGAAATTGAAAAAATATAGGGATGATAAAGTAATAATTGCCTTAAAATGTATAATATTAAAACTCCTAGAAAGGCAACTATTGTGAGTTGGAGGTGGTAGTTTCTATTGTATAAAAGCAAATAACAGGTCAAAAATGGATTTAGTTCATACGTTTTTCTGGTTTCTTTTCTAAATAAGAATATCTACACTGCTGTATTGTTAATGGAATTTTAGAATTAGCTTAGCCATATCTCAATGCAATTGCTGACTAAAAATTTGAAGTTCTCTGGGCAAGAACTAGCTAGTTTAAATTTTGATTCAATCTTCTCCGTCTATCTATCATCTCTTCTCAAAATATTACAGCTCCGTTTGTTTAGAGGTTTGATTAAATGATGTACGCAATATATTGAATATATACCAATGTTTAAAAATGTTGTGAAGTGTTCTGATACTGAGCAATGGATTTGTTAAATGTATTCAAGGTTGCTCATTTATCAGGCATTCACCGTTTCTCTGCATTAACTCGCTGCAGGAAACTTTCAGACTGGACATGTATTCAGGAAGTGGAATTAATTAACCTTTTTAAGGAACTGGTCATTCTAATTACCTAGCCAGTTCTGTTTTGATTTGTCCCATAGAGATCATTCTCTATTTTGCTTCCTACTGCATAAGTTATTACCTGTCGTAATTGGCATATCCTTTTTTTTCCTCTATTGCTTATTATTTATTCCTTTCCCCTCCTTTCTTGCTTGTGAATAATGCGGCTGTGTTGTCGAATATAAGTTTGTTCTACTTTTCCAGCATCAGTCAGTGCTTCAAGAAATCAGTTGTTCATTGATTTTGCACCTGCTGAGATCATTTCCTCTTGATTGTAATTTTTTGAATTCTCTCTTATCTGTTTCTGTCGTTCTAAATATTCTATCATCCCTTTGTTTTAATATTTTCACTTGAAACTCCTTGGAGCCATGTCTGATGGAACCAATTCATTCGAGAATCTTACTTTGGGAACTCCTTGTGGCCTTTCTGTTTGTTTCTACCTATCCACATTTTTCTTCTTTCTTTTGCCAATGCTTCTGGCTTCTGTGCATCCCCAGAATTGCAATAGAAGCTTATCTTTTCTTGTTAGAGTTCTAAGATGCCAAGGACAAGGAATAGTGTTGCAGCGACTAACTCTAAAGCAGAGAATGCTGTTGAGGCTGATAAGCAGAATGAGTACGCAGCTGAAAATGATATGGAGGAGACTTTAGAGGAAGAAGTTGAGTATGAAGAAGTAGAAGAGGAAATAGAAGAGGAGGAAGAAGAAGAGGAAGAGGTTGAGGAAGAGGTGGAAGAAGAGGAGGAGGTGGAGGAGGACGAGGAAAATGATAAGGATGGGTATGATGCTCGGAAGGGCCGTGATACTGATGATGGCATGGAATACATTGAGGAGGATGAAGAAGTGAAGAAAAAGCATGCAGAGCTTCTTGCACTTCCTCCACATGGTTCGGAGGTGTACCTTGGTGGGATTTCTAAAGATACTACTGAAGAGGATCTTAGGCGTTTTTGTCAGAAAATTGGAGAAGTTACAGAGGTAAAAGAACTTTCATTTTTCCTGTAACAAGATTTCTTGTTCATGTGATTCTCTACCAATTATGTGTGCATAATTGACAGGTCAGGATAATGAAAGGAAAAGATTTGAATGAAAACAAGGGATATGCTTTTGTAATCTTTAGGGGCAAGGAGTTGGCATCTAAGGCTATTCGGGATCTTAATAATACTGAATTAAAGGTACCCAGTTTTCATCACATGCACACATATGAAGCATAACCACAATCAGCACTCTTTTTAGTGAATCATTGCCCTTCTACTTTCGTTTTTTAACAATTGTACCATTAATTATTATCTATATATTGTATGTCGTCAAATGTTTTAGGGAAGAAAATTGAAGTGTTCTTCTTCTCAAGCAAAAAATAAGCTTTTCATTGGTAACATACCCAGAGATTGGGGAGAGGATGATATGAAGAAGGTCGTGAGTAGAGTGGGGCCTGGTGTTGTCCTTGTGGAACTTTTAAAGGTGAAAATGCTTTGTAAATTGTAACTACTTCTATGCTCTATCTTTTATGTTCGCAAAGTGTTTGAGTTCGTATATGGATCTTATTTTTTAGGATCAACAAAACTCGAGTCGAAATCGTGGATTTGCATTCATTGAGTATTACAATCATGCTTGTGCTGAATATTCGAGACAAAGGATGTCAAATTCAAACTTCAAGCTTGATGATAATGCTCCAACTGTGAGTTGGGCTGATCCAAAAAGTGGGGAATCCTCGTCTAGCCAGGTCTTTGTACTTTACCATCTGTTGGATAATAATGCTTGAATTATCTTTAGAGGATCAAATATTAACTGCCCATCTTTAATGAAATGGTTTATAACTGTCATTATTCTAATGTTTTCACCTCTTTGATTCACTCCATAAACATGTACTTTCCTATGATAACATGAACTCAGAAGTTCCCTCATTAGCGCTAGTGGTTTTTCTGCTTCTTTGATATGCTAGAATGAATATCTTCAGAAGCTCTGCAATGAATTCATTTTTATTGGTACTTAGAAGACCCAAGTGAGACATTGGTCAAATGTAGAGAAACCTTGTCTCCCTTTACCCTTTTCCTTGAGACATATCCGAGTTGCATTTAAAATTATTTCTCATTTGGCTGCTGCATAAATATGTCCTGATCACTACAAGCACCTGGTGTATTATTGACAGGATAGTGCAAATAAGGATTGTTATTTGTCTCTCTCAATTCATAGTTTATTGATTGAACTTGGCTGTGCAAGGTCAAGAGATGGCTAGCTCTATTAAATGTATAGCTAAACAAACATCTCCTGATCAGATTGAAGTGTTGAAATACCTAGGATATTTAGTCATGAACACCTAGCATTTTAGAGGTGTTCGAATTTGTTTTTCTTTCTTTCTTATGTTATTGATACTTCTTAAAATTTGTTTTTCTTTCTCTTATTTATTTTTCATTAATTTTTAAAGCTATATGTGGTTCAGCTGGGCTGTAGCTAAGTTTCTTACTGGCCTCGTGGTTAAGGTTGTTGAGTCACTTGTTGAACCCTCGATGTTACTGCATTGCTCGGCTATTTGCATAGTTACATATACTTTATATATGATGTCCATTGACATAGTGACAAAGTTGCAAGTCCAACATAAGTTTGCATGAAATGGATTTATGATTGGGCCCCTCTTCAATCTAGGCATGTATTTTTTACCTTCCTCTCACAAAAGCTCTATGTATTTCATCTATTTCACCGCCCCGAGTTCTATAGTCTTTCTCATTACTTCCTCTCCTTGCATATTCCTCTTAAATAATCAATAATCATATGTACATTCTTTGAAATTGACCATTGTATTGTGTATTTCTTGGTTTTTGAGGGTTTTCCTTGTCATTCAAATTGCTTAGTTGTTTATTAGTTCTATATTATCTTGCTATACTGCTGCCTTGCTATAAATGATGTCAATATGATATTAGGTTATTGTCCTTAATGTGATTTAGGGAGCAATTCTATGGTGTTTCCATGCTAAAAGGTATATTATGTCAGTATCAATTGTGACCATGAAAATTTTGAACTTGTGTGCTCACTACTTGTGTTTGAATAAACATGTTGAGAAATAGGTCTTAAAAGATACGTGCAGGTCAAAACACAGGTTTGTCTATTTTGTTCCATACTCTTCTAGCACATTCTCATGTATGGAAATATTGGCTACAGGTCAAGGCTGTATATGTAAAGAACTTGCCAAAGGATGTGACACAAGATCAGCTTAAGGAGTTGTTTGAACATCATGGAGACATTACAAAAGTGGTTCTTCCACCTGCAAAGCCAGGACACGAAAGGAGTAGATATGGTTTTGTTCACTTTTCAGAAAGATCTAGTGCCATGAAAGCTATTCAGGACTCAGAGAAATACGAGCTTGGTGGTAACAACTATTCCCCTTGAATCTCTGACGATTCTGATTCTCTTTTCACAACACTTCTAAATATATTATATCCTATTTCATTCTATTGTGGATATGGTTTTATAGGCCAAGTTGTGGAATGCTCGCTTGCAAGGCCACCAGCTGATCAGAAAGCTGATGGAGGATCAAGTTCACAGAAGTCAGCAGTACTTCCTTCATATCCACCTCATGTTGGATATGGCTTGGTTGGTGCCCCCTATGGGGCTTTGGGAGCAGCAGCCTATTCTGGTGCAGGCTTTGCGCAGGTATGATGCCTTTTCTTATGTCCTCCTTTTTCCCCCGTGTGTTTCTGTTCTGAGGCCTCATTGTTTTCTCATTATTACATGGTAAGTTGCTTGGAGTTGTATATCTTTTTATTGTGTCTCCACTCACCAGTTCTGTTATAATGTTATCTCTCATTTGCCTTACCTATGCTACTATTCTGTTGGAATTTGTAAGCCAGCTGAAGCCTGATGGTGCTCATGTTTGGCAGATAGTTCTATTCTTTTCTTTGATATACCTTTCCATTTTGATGCATGGCCAAATTTTGGCTACCTGTATCTCCTTGTTCTAAGTTCTAACAATCTTATTCCCGTTAACAAATGAATGAGTCAAAAGCAGAAACATGTAGAAATTTATTGAACTGGTAGGGAAGCAATACTATAGGTAGATTTGGGATTGTGGAATATTACAGATTTGAAGTAGGTTAGTTTAGAAAGACATTTATTGCAAGAATGCTACCACGGCAATATATGACCTCCCAAACAAACATAATTACTGAATACTGAATAGGTGCTAGTCTTGGATGACTTGTGTGTCTTGTGTCTCAATTACCATTTTAGTTCACCTTCAAATTTAGCTTGCCTAAGTAATCAGTTTGAGCATTCTTTCTATTTTTATCAAGTACTTCTAGGGTTAGTGTGCAAAGGTCAATAATCCAGACCATGGTTTTTCGTTTGAAATTATTCAGTTTATTTGTCATCTACTGCTTGAATGAGAAATCATCCTTTGGTTTGTACTCATTGTGATGATGGAAATATTAATTGGCTGAATGCATTTTCTTTTTGAAGCCAATGATGTATGGGAGGGGTCACGCTTCAAGCATGGCCATGATGCCCATGCTGTTACCTGATGGAAGGATTGGATACGTCCTGTAAGTGTAATTCTAATATGAATTTACTGTTATTGGAGTCTTGATGAATCTACTAGATGCTAAGCTGAATAAGTAGTAAGAATGTCTGAAGCAGAAAATCAAATTGAATGAACAGAAACAAGAATCTTTTTCATCACATGTTCCCAAATGTTCACATGAATTTACAAAATATGTACCTGAAGATAAATAGGACAGTCTTGCTGGCGAAAGGTTCCACTTGAACCGCTGGTTAGGTAAATCCGATGCATGTCTGCCGGTTGTGTGTTACACATTTTACAGTTGAAAGCTTCACACTACCTGTACCATGGTTTAACGGGCAGTATAGTCGTTAAAACCTCCATTTGAACTGTTCTTTTATGAATTATTTCTCATTTAGTTTTCCTTCCAACAATTTGAGCTTATCAGGATCATTCTGATCTCTCATTAGCCTGAAGCGTAACTAATCTTGTCACAATAACAGTTGGTCCAACATAACACATTGATATATAGCATCTGACAAAATCGTTTCCTTTCAATTTAGGTTTCATTTGCATACAAACCTTTATTATCAATGCAATCCGCTGACATATAAAATTTGTGTTCCAGTTCTGACCCCAAATCCACACATTCACACTCGTCTTGTGTTGTTAATAGGCAACAGCCTGGAATGCAGCATCAGCAGCAGCCACACACTCCCCATCATCATCATCATAATCAACAAAGAGGTGGTCGGAACAGTGGTGGAAGTTCAAGCGGGGGAAAACGTGGTGGTGGTGGTCGTGACAGCGGACATGGAGGACGCCGGTACAATCCTTACTGAATGGTGAATACCCCAGCTGTTGTTAGTTATATGTGGTCTCGGAATGAGCGCGTGTAGCGCTTTGAAAGCATATCAGATCATGTATTTTTAGTGCGACTCCAATATATATATTGGTAATGATGTGAGGTATCGATCGGATGAGAAAATGTTGGACTAAATTATGTGCGCCTATTTGACATCTGTATTTTGATTGGTAAGAAACCTTTATTAATGTACTACTAGTAATTAACCCGTCAAGACTCGACGGGCATAACTATATATTTTATATAATTTATATATATTTACATTATATAAAGTAATAATAAATTATATTTTGAGTAATGAAAAATATGTAATTATTTTATATATAATAATACTTCCTCCGTTCTTAAGAAAGTGCAACATTTCTCCATTGCACGCGGTTTAATTCACATTTTTAATGATCAATAACTCAAATTGTGTATAAGTAAAAATTATAAAAAGTGGATATTCTAAAACTATAAGAAAAGACGAATTCAACAAGATCTCACTTGACTATTTTTTCTTGTATAACTATGATAAAAATTGGAATCAAAGTCGAACAATGAATAGTAGAAAATAGTGCAATGTTGCACTTTCTTAAAAACGGAGGTAGTATAATTTAATTATTTTTAAAATTAACAAAGAATTATACTATAGCGTATTCTTTAGTTTCCGTGGCTTGTTCGATACAAATCTAACATATCAATAAAAATAATTATTAAAATAATATTTTTACTTAATTTTAAATTTAAATTAAGATAAAACAAAATTTAAATATAAGTATTAAGCATAATATGAAAAATTTCCTCACAATTTGTTGAAAATTTCATTGTTGAAAATCTCATTTGTAAGGGCTAGAATAGCACTATCTTTAAAAATGTCTGAATTTGAAGTGGTGCAGTTTATATTTGTATATATACTCTAAAAAAATGGGCGCTATAGAATTACCCGTAGAGTTTATAAGAATATCGTTCGAAAATGTCACATCTGATTATACATCTCCAAAATCAATACCAGCTTTATTGTCACCTACGTCAAATATCTATTTTGCAAATTTTCCGCCATATATAAATTTTATTGTAAACAACATTTATTGTGATATCTTGAGTTAATCATTCTTAATTGCATATTAATACTTTGAGTCACATCTTGCTTGTGACACGAAATATTGCAACATAACTGCTAAAAATTGGTTTTGGAAGATAAAGTCCAACATTCTTTAAATGTTGACAGACTTTTGTTTATAATCATAGCAATCAAACTATGAGTGATAATTTTTCATCTGAAATCAAATGAGAAAGTTGGTTAAATCAAATAGGCTCATAATCATTTTACCAATCAAGAATTTTCTATTTTCATGATTTCCCGAAAATTAGTTTAACTTCAATTATATAGTTCCACATCTTGGTTACTATCAACCTACTTCCATTGCATAATTTATTTGATGGATCTATATTTCTAAGAAGTATGACTATGCAACCCTCATTCAACTATATTTCATGATTCGATAATCCAAACAATTGATCGCGCTTAGATATTTCAGTGAAAATAATTCGTTGCCAATATTTATGCTTTCATCGTCTTGACAAATATTGTTAGAACTGATATATATATATACATTTTCATTTGCAGACATACGTTCCATGATGTAATCATTGATCATATCAACGATCTCATTGGCAGGGGTTAATATATAGTAACAATGTCTGGATTTGAAGTAGTGCAGTTTATATTTGTATAAGTACTCTCAACAATTACCGTTGTAGGATCTCCCATAGAGTTTATAAAAATATCATCTAAAAATGTCACATCTAATTATACAATATCAATACCAACTTTACCAATTACCATCACCTACATAAAATATTCATTATGAAAATTTCTGTCATATACGTATAATTTTCATTGTAAACAACATTTCTTGTTGTATCTTGAGTTAATCCATCTTAATTATATATTAATACTTCAAGTCCTCTCTTTCCAGTGACATGAGATATTGCAACATATCACTGATATGGGTAAAAACAGATTTTTCAAGATACAATCCAACCTTCTTTACATATTGACATTGGCTTTTTTTTTTTCTTTTTCCTGTAGTCATAGTAAAACAAATTGCGAATAGGAATTTTTTCCTCAGAAAACGAATGGGGAATTTGATTAATTCAGACGAGCTCATAATCATTTCACCAATCAAGAATTTCATCCCAAATTTTGAGCTTTGTTTTAATGAGAAGAGATGTTAAATAATTTTCTGGGGTAAGTTTTTTGCAGGTAAAATTCTCGTCACAATCCAGTGGAATACCAAATTTAGAATGCGTAGTCCTACCTCTTGGAAGGAGTAGAGATATTATTCCACTGGATGCTACAGGGAGCATAATATCGCATCTCCCATTTAAGGGCTAAACATAATATTTTCTAGATAAATTATCAATAAATGTATTATCAGTTCCACCACGTAAAGAAAAAAAAATCAACCATCATGACTATCAACTACAGATAAATTATGAAAATTTGGCTTGTTTCTTTGTGGATCGGTCCATGGAATTTGGCTTGTTTCTTTGTGGATCGGTCCGATTTCTTGGGAATATTTACAATGTTCTCATGTTGTTGGTGAACTCTTAATTTTGAAGTCTGGTAATGGTAATGGCCTGCTTGCCATTGTGTCCTAGATTTTGTACTGTGTAGGTGTAATTGAACCTTGTTGGGTTGACTCTTTATAGACCAATGATATAAATTTCAGTTCCCTCAAAAAAAACTACAGACATTATTTTATTATAAACATTTTCTACTCATCAATCAACAAAGCTAATAGTTTAGCATGATCCGCCTTTATTTCTTCTTTATTATAATATATCTCTTCTAGTATCAATAGATTATGTGTTTCAGACGTTAAAACTTCATTCAGTACGGCATTCCAGAGAAAATTTTCAAACTTATAGAATTTGCAATAATTAGCCTTTCAGTTTTTAACAAAGCTATATTTATATTTATTTTTCGTCAATTGTAAATCTATTAAAATTAAAATATAGATTAATGAATTGCTTCCTCCGTTTTTTTACTTTTTTTAATTGTTACACTTTCCTTTTTGGGTGTTTGGAAATAAGTGTTACGTTACCATATTTGTAATATTTTGAAGGTTAATAATTTATACTAATTATACTTAAATTAATAATTTTTTGATATTAATTAAAATAAAACTCAAAAAGAATAAAGTCAAAAGTGACTCATCTTATTTTATTTATTTAATTATTATAATTTTTCAACTAAATCAGTTTTATTAACTTACCTTAAATTCCGTGTCATTTTCTAGTGTATTATAAAACAGAGGGGGTATTTCTTAAAAAATTGATTAAAAAAATTAAATTTTCCTTCTTTATTTATTGATGGATGTATTCGCAGCCCTAATAACTCTTTATACACCCGATTCGTTTATTTATAATATGCTTTATGAAAATAATTAATTTATTATAAACCAATTATCCATAGAATATGAATTTCCACAATCCCCTTAATAATTATAATTGTTTTGTATTATTTGTATATAATAAAACATATATAAGATTTATATTATTTAATATATATTTATATACAAATAGAATGATATAATTATAAAACATATTTTTAACGATTAACAACTATGTAATTGTATATTTCTTTTAGGAGAAATGACATATTTTTGTGAAAACATGGCCTATACTACCTCCGTTCTCAAATAAGTAATCCATTTGCATAGTAGTCACTATTCATTGAGTAACTTTGATTAATATTTTTAACATAGTTATATAAGAAAAAACATAGTCAAGTGAGATTTTATTAAATTTATCTAATCACGTAGTTTTAGAATATCAAATTTTTATAATTTTTATTTATGTACAATTTGAGTTATTAACCTTTAAAAATATGTCTTGGACGACGTGAAATGCATAAATGGTGCATTTAAAAGAGAACAGAGGAAGTATATTTTTGTATATACAATTTTTTTCATATATTCATTAATGTACTTTTTAATATAAATTCCATATATACACTGCGAATTCCATATAATTTGAAATTCCAAATTTTTTAAAAATTGAAAATTGTGGGAACTCCATATAAATTGAAAATTGAATATCGTTTAAAAACTAAAAATTAGGATTACCATATACACATTAATATATTTTTAACAAGAATAAGTAAATATGAAGTACATTTTGATTACATCATTTCCCACACCCAGAAATACAACCAAAAGTGAGACCAAACCTACGCAAAATTACCAGCATTACAATATGATCACCATATTGAAACATAAATGAAACATAATTCTTAATTGTAGTGCAGAACCTCGTCATAATAATCCTATGGTGCAAAAACTGAAAATCTATATTCATATCATAATAATCCTATGGTGTAAAAACCTGAAAATCTATAATTAAATAATAAATGCAGCAATAAAATCTAAAATAAAAAATACAAAATAATAATATCTAAAAAGATAAAAAAAAATTCAAATAATAAAGTGCAAAATAGATAAAATAAAAAATACAAAATTTCAAATTTTATCTTTCAAATCTTTTTAAAAGTGAATATATGTGACATGATAGGATGATAGAGTGGGGATTTATAAGTAAATTATATATTTTATACACGATAGGTTAAAATCTATAATGAATAAATAAATAAATACGAAAATCTAAAATTAGTAAAAAAAAATACAAAATAATATAAATAAAATAAAATATGCAAAATTTTAAATTTCAAATATTTCAAATCTTGTTAAAAGTGAATATTTTGGGAATTTTATATAAATTGAAAATTCCATATATTTCATAACTGAAAATATATAATGAATAAATAAATAAGTGCTAAAATCTAAAATTAATAAATTTTAAAATGCAAAAATTTATAAAAATTAGAAATTAGAAATGGAGACACCACATTAAATATAGGATGGGTTGGTCACTAATGCTTTAATATATATATATATATATATATATATAGATTACTGAGCATTCATTATTAATTGTACTCGACATTATAGATGCCTGTATTAAAGATCTAGGCACTGTTTGGCAAAACAGCTAAATCCAATCAGCTAATTTGTCTCACAATATAAGATAAAATAACTTTTTTAAAAAGACAAAATAACTTAAAACAGTGTTCAATCAGCTCTTTTTGAAACCAATGCAAATAGCTGCATTTTGAATTATAGCTTATTCTAGGCAAAAAGTTAGTCTCGAAATTGTCAAACAGTTAATTTTAACTAATTATTACTCACAGAATCAGTTAACAGCTAACAACTAATTGCCAAACAGGGCCCTAGTATTTATTTATTTGTTTATTTTGTGGGGTGTGATTGATTAATTAATTAATTAACTATATAAATAATAGACAAATTAATCTCTCGTGATTAGATATAATTATGTATTTTCTTTTTAACATAATTTTAAAGGAATTTTTAATTAATCGAATTGTTTAATCAGAAGAGAAAATTAATGAACGTTATTTGAAAATTTATCGAGGCAATGAAATCATCTTCATCTACTACTATTTTAAGCTTTTTTGCCATTTATTTTCTTTTTCACCCATAATTGAAAGGGAAATTTACCACAACTCAATTTTCACTTCAAATTCTTTTGCTTTACTTTTTTTTTTTTTTTTGGTTAACAACATCCAAGCATATTTTAGCTTCGTTGGCTTTCATTTCTTCTTTATTCATTTCTTTCTATTCAACTAGTTTTTTCCGATAATTTGGTTATACCATACACACTACAAAAATCTCGCCAGAACCCAAAGAAATTGGCAACGAAATACGATAAATGAAGAAGTTTTAGGTGAGGAATTCAAAGGGGAGAAAATTCTTGCAATGACATAAATGATTTTCCTAAAAGCAACTAAATACACAAAAATGAAAAGAATTACTATATAAATACGCGCTTGGGCCATTGGGAGGTGGGATTCAAAATTTTATATATATTACATAAATTAAATGTCAATTTGAATAAATGTAAGATTATTGTTCACCAAAAAAAATAAATGTAAGATTATTGTGACCGAAAAGATTCAACTACTTGCTTGAAAATTAGTTGTTAACTGATTATGTGAGTAATAAATTAGTCAAAATTAGTTGTTTGTCAATTTCGATGCCATTATTTTGCCCACAATTAGCTGAAATCTAAAATGTTGCTATTTGCAGCGGTCTCAAAAAGAGCTGATTGAATACTGTTTTAAGTTATTTTGTCTTTTTAAAAATATAACAATTCCGTTAGAGTGCGACTAAGCATTTTGACTTGATGTACTGCGGTACATCGCAGCCATTGATTTAATTTATAAATTGATGGTTGAGATTAACTTAAAGGTTAAACTAGTAAATTTGCTACATTTAGTTTGTGAACAGACAATTGCTGATTCTTCCATTCTTCTTCCGTTCTTCTTCTCTTCTTCTTTGCATTTCAAGGATTGATCTCATATTACCCTCCAATTTGCTTAATTATGCTGCTATACATAGATATACGTCGCTGAAATATTTTTAAATAAAGTCATTGAATTGTTCATGAAAACGTACCCGAAATATTCTAGTTGAGTCGCTGAATTATTCTTCATAGCATCGCTGAATTATTCTTCATAGCATCGCTGAATTCTTCTTGACGGCCTCGCTGAATTCTTCTTTGTTTTAGCATCACTAAATTATTTTTTTGTAGCATGATTGAAATTATCTATTAATATATTTGTTACCATTCGTTGATGATTATTTGAAAATATTAGATTAGATATGATATTATTTACCAAATATTAGATATGATATAGGTTTACCAAATATTAGATATGATATTATTTACCAAATATTAGATATGATAACAGAATTGTTTTTGGTAGCATCGCTGAATCATTCTTGGTAGCGTCGCTAAATTATTCTTGGTACCATCGCTGAATTATGCTAGATACGGTCGCTGAAATATATTTGATAGCATCCCTTCATTATTTTTGGTAGCATCACATAATTGTTTTTGGTAGCATCGCTGAATCATTCTAGGTTGCGTCGCTGAATTATTCTTGGTACCGTCGCTGAATTATGCGGTCGCTGAATTCCTCTACTTGTGGTCCCTGAAATATATTTTATAGCATCACTTAATTGTTTTTGGTAAGATCGCTGAAATGATCTATTAATAAATTTGATACGTATCTTTGATCATAAAAAGATATTATTTGAAATATTAAATATGGATTACCAAATATTTGATATGATTTACCAAATAATAAATATGATAACATACTAAATATAGAGTTATCAAATATTAGATATGATAACATGTCTAAAATACTTGTCGTATCGCTGAAATGCATTGTTTTTAAAATGAACTATTATTGTGTTATGACAATTATACCCTTTTTCATTTACAACCCTTGGATTTTAAACGGACGCTTCAGATCGCTGCCTTGATGTGCTGCGGGATTTGTTGATCGCACCCTAACTGGACCCAAAATATAATATAATTTGCCAAATAGGACATATGTAGTCATCATAATTTGTAGCAATTGAAATGATTCCTTCTCCAAACAAATTCAATACATAAGAATTCCAAACGTGTAAACCTTTTTCAAAGCGCAAGTATCGATATCCATAATTTGTGCACCATTCGTTTGGCATGAATCGCGTCAGCTAATTTAGTTAGGACAAAATTTAACATTAGTAGTATCTTATTAAAATCAATCACTGATGACACTCGCTTTTCCTTCTGTGCCAGCATTGAATCCCCTCTCATACTTCCTTGAATTCCCCATAAAATGGTCATATATAGTAATACTCATACAATACACAAGATTGAGGGGCATGTCATGTTTTACCCATAGGAAAAAAAAAGGTAAAAACGTCCTTTATCTTTCCAAAAATTTCAAATCCGTCCTTTTTCTATTTTATTACCGATTTAGTCCGCTACAAATGCTAATTATGTTCAAATCAGTCCTTTTTTCACTAATTATATTCTAATTGCTGACGTGGCAAGGGTTTTAATTTAAACCTGACACGTGTGCATAATATTAGTCCTTTTTATTTTATCTTTTGCCAATTCAGTCCTAAACTTTTATTTTGTTCTATTTAGTCCTCTATCCCAATCACTCATTTTTATATTAATTGGCCTCAAACCTTTCAAATTATTTCATTTTAGGCCCAGAACCTTAAATTTTTTATTATTACTAATCCATTTATCAAATAAATGCACAACATACTTCCATAAATAAAATTAAACACCAAACCTCATATATTGGGTTCGACTGCTTTGTTATCGGGTCTTTCAAGTACCGGAATTTTACGGACTCTCTCTAATAACCACTCAACCGCAACCGATTGTTCATTGGTTTTGGTTTCCTTCAGTAACAATCAACAGAATCTTACTTTGCGTCCTACCTTAGGATGTAGCAATATTTAAAAGTAAATGATTTAACTTGAATTTTTGGAAGGTTATGGATACAGGAAGCCTTGGTTTTATTGAAAAATATTAATATTATTAAAAATATTAAAAAAAATAGCCTGAATTTTATTGTCCACAAAGTATGATTGTGCTGATTGTTGCTGAAGGAAACCAGAACCAATGAACCATCGTTACGGTCGGGTGGTTAGAGAGAGTCCGTAAAATTCGGAACTTCAAAGACCCGGTAACAAGGCGGTCAAACCCAATGTATGAGGTTTGGTATTTAATTTTATTTACGGAAGTATGTTGGGCATTTATTTGATAAATGTATTAGTAATAATAAAAAATTTAAGGTTCTGGGCCTAAAATGAAATAATTTGAAAGGTTTGAGGCCAATTAATATAAAAATGAGTGATTGGGGTAGAGGACTAAATAGAACAAAATAAAAGTTTAGGACTGAATTGGCAAAAGATAAAAGAAAAAGGACTAATATTATGCACACGTGTCAGGTTTAAATTAAAACCCTTGTCACGTCAGCAATTAGAATATAATTAGTGAAAAAAGGACTGATTTGAACATAATTAGCATTTGTAGCGGACTAAATCGGTAATAAAATAGAAAAAAGGACGGATTTGAAATTTTTGGAAAGATAAATGACGTTTTTACCTTTTTTTCCTTTTACCCATATGTATAAAGTACAACAAAGGATGCAATATCATTATCACTGTCATTGACGAATACACAAAGTGAATTCCTTACAAGTTCATACGTTGATACCCAAAATCTTGTTTCATTGTTGAATATATTATTGAAGAACCCTACTTGCTTCAAATGGTCACTTCTTTATTAAAAATCCAACTGAACTTCTGCTTTTGCTCCACCTTCTTGTTCCGTTTCTCATCTCGTTCGTGTAGCTTCTTGATCGTATTTGGCAGACGACACACAAACTCTTGTTCGCTTCTTCCATCCCCTTTTAGCCCCTCCTCGAGCTTTTCCAGCCCCCAACGCTTGATGAAGAACTCCAAATTGCCCACATATTCGTCGAATGTGTAAATCCCCATCCGTTTGATAACGGATGTATAGTGCTCGTAAAGATCCGTGTCCACACCATCGTACATTGGGCTTCCGGGCATTCTGAGTCCTCTCCTCGTCATTTTCCCTATGGCTAGCATGGTTTCATTGGGATCAACCTCAAGTAATTTTTCAATAACTTTAGTGTATGCAATCTCGTGGCGTTTTTCATCGGCTGCAATGGTTCCACAAATGGTGGCAAGAAGAGGATCCCCACTCTGTTTTATCAGTCGACCAATATTGCCATGATTCATAAATGTGGCCCTTTCTTGAAATGAAACATACACAAACCCAAGATATGGATTGTTTTCCATCTCCTCACCCTATAATAAATTATTGTTAATCTATGAAGATTAAAATCATCACGACAAGAAAAAATGAATATTATCAGCAGCAAATTGAATTGGACTTCTTACCATTCCACGAGCAATTAAATACTGAAGTGTCCTCTCAATCATCAGCATATCAACTCGGCCCGATAGGTAAATATATGTTCGAAGCAAATCCCCATGTCGATTCTCCTCAGCGCTCCATCCGCGAAACCAGGTGGCCCACGGGCTAGGGCTTGAAGCCGTCTCATCTTTTACGCCGTCCCATGTGTTCACAAAAGATTGGTAAGTTGGAATGGCATCCTCAACAAGCATGTTGCCCACCAACACTAGAAGCAGCTCGTCGGGTAAGTCCAGCGCGCGCTTCTGCAGTGCTAGAAGCTCGTAAATGAAGTCGTGTTTCGGCTTGGTTGGATCCGGGAGGTAGTCGCTTGGCTGCCAGGATTTCTCGACTGGTTTTAGGAGTGGGAGAATGTTTTTGGAAACCCATGGTTCCAAGGACTTGAACACTTGGAGTTTTTCTTGGGGCATTGAGTGATGAGTGATTTGGGGGTGTGGTTGAGATTTTGCGGTGGCGGCGGCCGAGATGGGTTGTGCCGATCGGGAAGTGGTGGTGGCACTTCCCCTGGCGGCGGCTGGCTTCCATGGAAGTGCAGTGGTGGGGAATGTTATGGTTTTCATTATTAACTATTATTACAGTAATTGTGGACTGAAACTGCAACTGTATATAAAACAACATTTTGGACAATGGAGTAAGTGTTGAGATCCCATAATTTAAGCAGCGTTGGTTAGGCATGAGTGCAATAGTGACCTACGTAATACGTTTGTATCTGCAAGTTGAATTAGGACAAAAACTCGGGACATCTATATGTTGTTCTTGAACAATGAACATTATGTATTATGTCCAGTTTGTTAGAGTTTGCATAAATTAAATTAAATTGAAAGTTCACATTACTCTAGAATTAAATTATTTTGGATGAATAAAGTCATTTCTGAACTAAATTATTTTGGATGAATTAAATTAAATTGCACGCGGGGTTAGGGTGCTGAACCATTAATGTTCAGCACCCGCTGCATGTGATAGCCGACCGTGTATGATGTGTTAATTCTCTCTATGGTGTAAAATATTTTCATTTTAGTGGCCCGCCATTATAGGGATTTGTCACCATGATATTCTACATTTTGTAACCGAAAATATATGGCATGTTTAGACCTTCCATAAAACACAAACTCAACGTTAATGATGGGGTAAATGAGATGAAGCCAAATCAGGACACACAAAACTGTATTCCCCACAAAAACAGCCCCGCGTGCATTTTTCATCGCCGGCTACGGTTGTAAATGAATAAAATATTTTTGGTTCTGTTCGTGATTCGATTCGAAATTATTCAAAATTTTGATATTCGATTAATATTTAATTCGATTCGATATTCGATTTTATATTAAGTTATATACAAATATATAAATTAATTATGCTAAATAATTTAAAATTTTTAATTTCAATGACAATATTTACTAAGAGAGTGTTTGGATAAGCTGCAAGAAAATGGATTATCTGCTTATTGCATTTTCAAAACGCAAATAATCAATTTAACCGCTAAAAAAAGTGTTGCAAACCTGATTATTTGCGTTTTGAAAACGCAATAATCAAATAATCTATTTTATATCGCTAATCCAAACACCTTCTAATTTATATAAATAGGAAAATATTATATTGGAAAATATTAAATTGGTGCTATAAAAATCGACCTAAATATTTAAGTTCAATAATTAAAATTATTTTTATTAAATATGAAATTACCTTATAGAATAATTTGATTCGATTCGATAATATTCAAAAACTTTATCAAAAAATCAAATTAAGGGAATACTGTAGTATTCGCTTCGATTACAACCCTATCACCGGCTATCCTCAACAAATCCGACGAGACCATAACATCCAAATTCATCATCGTTAACCTAGTAATTCATATTCAACCAGCACTCAATTATGATATAATTTTTGTATAAGCAATTTTCGTCTTGAATATTACCAGCGCACAAGTGACATACAACCATCAGTGACATTAAAAAGATATTATTTCTGGGTTAATGACATATATAGTACTTCCTCTGTCTCACTCTTTTTGTTACAAATTATTTTTTGACACTATTCACTGTTTAACTTTGATTCAAATTTCTATCATAGTTATGTAAGAAAAAACATAATCAAGTGATATCTTGTTAGATTCGTCTAATCTTGTAGTTTTAGACAATCAACTTTTTATAACTTTTCGTTGTACAAAATTTAAGTTATTAACCGCTAAAAATGTGCATCGGCATGCGTGTCGGAATGGTGTGTAACAATTACACCGAGACGGAGGAAATAATGAATAATTAGTAATTCACTATTAAGTTATTGACACATGCCATATATATTTGTACCAGGAATATCGATGTATATATCTGTGCTAGGTTGATATGATATATGTGATTGTTTAGTATTATATATATGATGACTTTATTTAAATAATTAAGCTGATTTTATTTAATGTGTGGAAATTTTTCTTTTTATTTTTTTGTATGTGCTAAACAATATGTATATATGTGATGAGTTTATATGACGTGTGTGCTTGTTTTATATTATATATGACGTGCGTGTTTGTTTTAATTTAATGTGTGTGGGGTTGTTGAACGTGATGGTTTTTACTTATATACATGTTGGTTTCTTATGATGTATGTGATGGTAATAAAATTCCAACACCTCTATTTATTCAAAAGTCAATTAACTTAAGTTCAAACATCCAAAATTAATAAAAAAATCTCCAAAAAAAAAAACAATGAACACAAATTATTCAATATTCTGCAATCATCATTTTTTTTGGATAACGGTGACGTGAAAACGTCAGCAAACAAGAATTCTGCAATCATCATTGAATTCAACAAATCCTTAATATTCAAGATTTCTTCAAATGCACTCAATAACCCCCAATCTAATAAAAGAGATATCCAACACCCAATACTTCAACAATACACCAATTTGTAATCCATACAATCAATGAATTGCACTAAACTATTAGAAACTTTCCATTGTGTGTCTTTCTTATTCCCGTATGTCTATAGGCAAATATGGTCCAGTTATAATCCTCTAGAACTTCAAGTACTATTGGACACACTACTTGATCATACAAGTCCTTTTGCCGGGATTGCGGACCGAAGACCTAAACAAGAATATGCAAATCGTATTAGTTATCCAAGACAACACATCACATCAAATTGCTTATTCATTTAAAAAAAAATGATGGACAACAAAAAAAAATGTCGTGACAACACCGAACTATCAATCACCAAAATCCCACCACCCATCGCCGCCTCATACTCCCAAAACCCATATTCCACGGCGACAACATCCCACCCACAACAATATTGAGAAAAAAAAAAAAAACAAACCCTGCAAAGATTGCACATGTCGTGGCTCTTATTTCGCACAAAATGGGCTTCTATTTCCACCGGAAAACGATGGTGAGACTCTATATGGTCGCCGGAATGGTCGCCTATTTCCTCCGCCGTGTTGAGTGTGAAATTTAACTGAGTGATTTGGGGTGGGATGATGAATTGAGGGGTGATGATGAAAATGGGAAATGACTCGTTAGCAAAAAAAAAAAAAAAAAAATTTTATTGCACCACAAATACAATGCAGTCAAAAATAGATTCATTTCCTTTTTCGTAAAACCCATTTCGGGTATGTTAACATATGATATAATGTGTTCCCTTGAAATCCGCTAGACATAAAAATAGACTGCAAATCACACCTAATCAAAATCCCTCATTAAATTGATATATTTAAGGTAAAAACATCCACAATCTCCAACCATCACATATTGTGCATTGCATCAGCTGATTCAGCAAATGCTGAATCAGCATGTAAACCTAACCCAACCTTTTAGTTGCATCTTCCAAAGGCAATTATTTGATTATTCCTTAAGTAGTTAGAGCCTTCTTATTATTATTATTATTATTATTATTATTATTATTATTATTATTATTATTATTATTATTATTATTATTATTATTATTATTATTATTATTATTCAAACTAATTGTTATTGTTTCGACTGCACAGCCTTGGAAAAAAAATGAAAAATATAAAGAAGAAAAAACAAGGGATGCCGCTAGCGATTAGCGTTATATTGAAGAAAAATATGATGTTATTGGTTATAATTAAGGCTGCATTTGGGAACAAACGCTAGCGATTAGCGTTTAGTTTTTAAAATATATATTAAAAATGGGATCCGTTAGGGTGCCGTGACATGATGTGCTGCGGCACATCACAACCGTTCATTTATTTTGCAAATTAATGGTTGAGATCAACTTGAAGGTTAAAATAGTAAATTTGATATATTCTTCCCAAATATAGTTAGTACATTTCAGCGACAGTGTAGGTAAATTTCAGCGATATGTTGATTAACAGGGACAAACTATAATATATTTCAGAGACATGTGATAGTATATTTCAGCGACGTGTTGTATTAATTTTCAGCGACTTCATCATGTGCATTTCAGCGACTTCGTAAAGTTGCAACCCCAATTCTTCGTTTAACATATTTTAGCGACGACTTCTATGTAGTTAAGCGACGTAGTACAATATATTTCAGCGACGTGCTATTGTATTTTTCAACGACTAAATGATATGCATTTCACCGACTTCGTAAAAGTTGCAACTCCAATTCCGTGGTTTAATATATTTCAGCGATGAGTTGTGTGTATTTCAGCGATATACCCTATGCAAACCTTCTATATATTTCAGCGACAAAACCATTATAAATATTTTTTGGACAACTTTACCCTCAACCATTTACAACCCTTGGATTTAAATGAACGGTTGAGATTCTCGCTTTGATGTGTTGCGGATTGAGTCAGTCGCACCATGACCGAAGCCATTAAAAATAGCCTAAAATCCTATATATAGTAAACACTAATTGCAGTAATCGCCAAATTTTAATCTCTAATCTCTAAACTCTGAACGCTAGTCTCCCCCAACTTTTATCTTTCCAAACTCCAGACTCTAAATTCTAATTTAAAATTGTATTATCAAACACCATTATTCAAATTTAAAACTATTTTCACCATTAATTTCAAACTCCAGACTCTAAACTCCAAAGTCCTGAATCTTGTGCAAACTTGTTAGAGGATGAAGAAAAATCGGCGGACAAATATGAGATAGTAGTATACTATTATGCACAAAAATACTACTATCTCATGTTTGTGCATAATATATTCAAACTCTTGGGTATTCAGCGAATAATAGGTGCACAGTGAGCGGTAAATGCCGTCTACGCTAAATTTTAATTATTTCCCAAACATACCCTAAGTTATTTTAGTGAATTACCGAGTATCCCAGATCACATTGTACCTAAAACTAATCCATCGAGGATCTGCATGGACAATGAAGGGCGCCTCTCCCAAAGCAGTTTTTTGCATACACAATGCTCGAACCCGAGACATTGCTTAAGCGACTAGAGCTTCAATCCACTCAAGTCGACTGATGGTTATAATTAAGTTATTTTTGATAATAAATAATAAATCTATTATAAATTATCATTATTTAAGCATAAATTTTAAAATTTGAATAAGATTAATTAAAATTTTAAATAATAATTTATAAATATTTTAATTAAATTCTAATTAATTTTATTATGTAATAATGTACTAACATTTTGATATGGTATTAATGTTTTGCAACACATAATTATAGGAGTAGTTAAGGAAAAAAATTATAGTAGAAGTATTTTGTTTGAAGAAGACTCGAATTGAAAATTACAAAAAGCCCAAACACTAAGCCCAAAAAGAAGCCCATAAAGATCTCGTTGGTTCACCCTACTTCTAGTCTTCTACTACTCGCTAATGCAATACTGCACTTCTTATTCTTCATCCCAACAGCAATAAAATACTGCTACCATCTGAGACCTGACGTCTCCACGACCGCGTCCCCTGTCCTTTCTCCTTCCCCTCCACATTCAGTGCATTGCCACCGCCGTCGCCGTCGGTGTTCGAACATCTGCTGCCTTCAGTAAGAAGGTCAAGAATGGTTAAACACAAATCACAATCGAAAAAGCCTCAAAAAGGAGGGGTCGACTTCAAAGTGATAATCCAAACCAAACATTCTTCTTATGTTCTTTTCTCCCGTTCAAGTTTTAATTTTTGTTGCAAAAGATTTGATTTGGTGCTGCTTGGGTATGAAACCTAATTATAGAGTTTTCTTTCTGCAGAAAATTAAGCGGAAAATTGGCAGGAAATTGCCGCCACCGAAGAATGCTACTAACACCGAGATAAAATCTAAAGCTATTGTTCTTCCGGAACAAAGTATAGTCTCTGAAAAAGAGGGTTTAGCTGTCAGCAAAAAGGGATTGACACTTAAGGAGCTTCTTCAGCAGTCTAGCCATCATAATGCCAAAGTCCGAAAAGGTCTGCCTTCTTGTTTCGTTTGTGTAAAACCATTAAGCATCTTGTATATTGGGTGGGTTTAAACCAAGATCCAGCTAATTATATTGTGTCATTTGTTAGCATTAAACCAACATCAATTATTGTTCGGAATCAAACTGGTGTACAGTTTACAAAGTTTCAAATTCGAATACGGCATGTTAACCTAACAGAGGGTTTATTCTTTTTGATAAAGTAAATGTTTGATTTTGATTACTAAATATGAATCGAATTTGATTTGCTCCTGTAAATTTAATTTAATAATTTATGCACCTATTTGCAGAGAAAGTCCCTATTTTTGATTCTACTCTTATTCAGGCTAGCTGATACTATCGAGAGGTTGATTCTTACAATATACTCCAACCGAACCTTTTTTTTTAATACAAATGATCCAAAGTCAAACTTGTTAGGGAGCTGTTCAGCTTGTTAAAAGCTCTACCTTAGTAGACTTAGTTCAACAAATGTGGAGGATGTGTAACACCCCCGTTTTTAAAATATAGTTTGGCAGGAGTGTTACCGCCACATCCCTTAGTCAAGCTTGCTACGGCTAACTTGACCAAGGAATGCTAAGGCTAATTGAAGGAATTTGATTAACTTGAGTGTCTTAACTTAGGAATTACTGTTAAGTACTCGAGTTCTATAAAGTTGTGTCGGGGGTTCCCAGGAAAGGGAGGTGGGCCACCGGCTGACGGGCCTTGTTATCACCAAGCCTCCTTAGGCAGAAGCCCCTAGCAACTCGATAGTACACAAGTCTAATTTGTATTCCTCGGTTTAAACACAATTAATACTAAGGCATAATAAAATTCTAGTGCTTTAGAAAGAAGACAATACTTTATTTATAAACTTTATTCATAACATAAGAAATTCCGTTGGGCCTACGGCCAAAACATTTGTTCTAAAAGTAGTTCGATGCAATAATTTAAATGAATCTTATTTAAGAAAACCTTCCCGAGCCCAAGTGCGTGCATGACTTCTCGAATGAAAATTACCCTGAAAAAGGAAAAGGACAACAAATAATCAGCAACAATGCTGAGCAAACTAGCCTCGTTCCGAGGACACAAGTATCCATTTAAAATACACAACATATATTCACAATATTTCTTTGGCTGCAGTAACTAGCCGCGGCCCAACATGCACATGTTGATTCAGCTATGAATTTAATACCCGGGTAAACTAGACCGCGAACCGCGACTTACGTCTAGCGAAACATAGGCTCAAAACATGTGGGTCTAAGGGAGGAAACCGTCCTACCACTTAGCCAGAGGGGAGTTCGGTCATCCACAACTCAGGTACCACCGCGGTACTCATGCCCTCAAATCATTTAAATAAATTCCACAAAATGACCCAACGGTCCAATTTAAGTTCGACATCATGGGCCTAGCCCGAAAACACATGATTAAATGATTTAAAAGCATTTTGACATAAACATAGGATCGAAATTCCAAAAGCTTTTAACACTAACGCATAAACATAAGATTAAAGCACTTAAAAGCATTTCATGCGTGGAATTCAAGAACTTTGCATGAAAAATAGGATGTTCGGGTAAGACTAGCTTACTCTTCAAGTGGAAAACGCTAGGAAAGCTTTAAGACCTTGCTAGCAACCTCCTTAGCTTGCTTGAACTCACAAGAACACTAAGAACACTAAGAAGAACTTTAAAGTATAAGAGAGGAGAGGAGAAGAATGATTTAGGTGTGAGTAGAAGAGTGATTGGTAGGGGGTACTTATAGGTGGGTTGGGAGGTGAATTTAGGAATGGGAGTTAATGTAAAATCCCCTAATTGCTGCCAGCTCTTGCCACAACCTGTAACAGCCTGTTACAACTTTTATACCTTCCAAAAATAGGTGTTTTGGATAGGTTTTTATGTCCTTATCTTGCTTAGTGTAGGAGGTTCAATCCCTATTCTTAAAAGCTCCAAGAGTGGGCTGGTTATCTCTTGAATCAGCACCCTAAACAAGCAGCCCAAACCATGTTAAAAACATAGCCCAATTCAGTCCAAAATAAGTCATAACAAAATAAGTCATAACAGACTACTTGTTAAATTCTAATTCCCACTTGTTGAAAATAATTTGCCTCCAAAATATAGTTACCGTTGCATTTCCGGATCGTGACCGTTATTTTTTTGGGGTATTACAGGATGGTTTAAGGGTCCTCTTTTAATTCAGTTCAGGTGATATTTTTCTGTCTGCTGGTTTTCTGGTGTTTAATGTCGTACTGATGAATAAAAGTTTCAAGTGTGGCATCTACTATAGCTCTGTACATCCTCTATATGTTATGTTTATGTGTCTTCCTATTTTATAAATGGTAAATAGTATGTCTTAATCTTTCCCAGAGGCATTACTTGGCATCAAAGATATCTTGCATAAGCACCCGGTTGAGCTGAAGTTACATAAACTTGCTGTTGTGGAGAAACTTCGTGAACGGATTAGTGATGATGAGAAGTTGGTCCGTGAAACATTGTATCAGCTTTTCAAATCTGTAATTCTCCCTGGCTGCGCAAAGGTGCTTGTTAATGTTATTGTTGTGTTGGTGTATTATTACTTCCTGGAATGACATATTTGGCACATTTGTCCATTAGTTTCCACTTTCCAGTTGCCTATACCTCTAAATGAGTTTGGGTGAATTTTTCCATTTTGAAATGGCCATGAGTTTTGTATTTTATTTCATTGTTGTTACTTTGGGCATACCTCTGTTTCCTGACCATTAGTTATTTTATATAGCCTCATGGAGAGGGTGCTTTACAGTAGTCGTCTTCAATTTGGTAAATGGGCTTGTACTCTGAATGAGACTTTGTTGAGGTATAGATGGCACTATTTTTTTGGCGAAGCAATACATGCCAGGGAAGAAAGTGAAAAAAATATAGATGTCACTATTTAATTTTGGCTAGGATTTTACATAAATCAAATAATTTTTTGGCATCTGGTGTTTGAGTATGAACGTGGACAAAACCTACTCCGAAAATTGGAGGAGGATTTGCTCACTAATTTTGACAATTATAAAAATGTTAAAATTATTCAATCAGATCATTCGTTCTTCTAAGCGCACAATTCAGGATATTACTGTTAAAATTAGGCTTTTTTTTAAAAAAATCTATTTTTCTTATTCATTGTGGATGTGATCAATTCTTGGTATGCAAGTGAGGTCCGGTTTTTCACTTTTCCTTTTGGCAAGTGAAAATGGATTTTGTTTAGTTGATATTTTGTTTGTGTCTGCAGGATAACCAAGGACCTCTGGTTTCCTTGATGATGGCATATATCTTTAGTGCTATGACCCATTTAGCATTCGAAGTGCGAGTAATGGCTTTCAAATTTTTTGACCTTATTGTCCTGTTTTATCCCTCAGCGTTTACCCTCTATGCTGAAAAGGTATGCTCTGATTTTCTTGTTTCTCAGATGATTGTTTTTTCTTATTTATTAATTATTATTATTATTATTATTATTATTATTATTATTATTATTATTATTATTATTATTATTATTTTGTCAGCATTCATGAGCACATGCTTTTGCACTATATTTTCAGGTTCTTGAAAAGTATGGAAATATGTTACAGAAGAATCAGTTTTTTGAGGATAAGAGCAAATTAAAAAGCATTCTTGCTGGATTGACGCGGTGTTTATCATTGTTACCATGTAATGAGAGAGAAGATTGCTCACTTAAAAATGTATTTTCCTTTGGTGATACTTTTTTGTTAGATTAATTCTAACTGCATTATGTTAAATTACGAATTCTTGTTGCATTTCCAAGTACTATCTAGAAAGTTTGCTCCATCCTACTTTCCATGTGACAATATTAGATTTATCTTGGAGCCTATTGTGTGTGAATTCCCTGTATGCAGTGTACTAGACGTAATTCTTTACTCTTTGTCGTCACTTAGTTATTTAGTTCTACCTCTTATACACTCGAAATCTGTGTTTCTT
Source organism: Hygrophila difformis (assembly GCA_030278955.1). Lineage (NCBI taxonomy): Eukaryota > Viridiplantae > Streptophyta > Magnoliopsida > Lamiales > Acanthaceae > Hygrophila > Hygrophila difformis. Next base: position 57,231,565 of record JAOANR010000009.1, read on the forward strand.
TCTAAGTTTCCAGACTAAGCCCCATCTAGCAAGTGAAGAATGTTATGAGGATTCTATGTTTACTGGGCGGATGGGTGGTGGTATTTAGATTCTGTTGAAATGTATATAAACTTTTTTAGACACTGCTCAAATACGATTTTTTATGTGGGTACCTGGAACATTTTCCCCAAATGTATCGTATTCCATTTGCTCTCATATCTTATTGCTTTGTTGCTTCTTTGAGTACGTGTGCATGTGCTTGTTCTCTGTAGCTTATATAATTATATTAAATATAAGTGTATAACATGGTCCTGTGATGTATTGCCTTTGCTTTTAAAAATCTGTTTTTACAGAATGTTGTTATTTCTTTTCTGTAAAGAGTTTTCACTCACTTATTGGCTAGCTCCCTGCTCACTAGTCTTATTCTTACAGGATACACCAGTTCATGACATTCTTCATGCTTTTGAGCCTGAGGCAAGAAATGAATCTGTTGGTGGGTTCCAATAACCCTTTAATTTATTTGAATTCTTCTTATTACCATCCCATATTCGTGTACGACTTTCAACAAATTATATGTTTGTTGACATTATAACAAAATTCTAGCTCTCTTATGGTTACACAGTTTTTTATCTCTTCGACAACACTGTCTATTAATGTTTGTATGGTCTTTTGAGTTTTGAGACTTTTATGTATGCATGCATGCTTGTATTACATCAGGATATTGGCTTCATCTTGTAAGTAGGACATTGTTCATATTTTTGAACACTTTACTTTGTTTAAATTTTGTGCTTTTGTCTTATGAAATAAATTTTGTTTCTACGTTAGTAACCATATGTTAAGTTTCTTCCAATTTGCATGATGATTCTTGCAGAAGATATGCCATGAGTTGTCAAATGTCCTCAGTTTGGAGAATGAACTTATTTACATTGATTCACTTAGCTTCCATCTTTGGCAGGGTTTACCAACATTACCAAGAAATTGGAAGATCTTTTATCCATTTTAGTTGGATGTTTTCTGGATTTCTTGCCAATGTTGCACAACAGCCTCCACCTAGATATGCAATCATGTGATTGCATGCTATTTATGCTTCAGAGCACAGATCTCATAGTTGGTTTTTTGGTTAGCAACATTTGCAAAACTTCGCCAGATATAAAATTTGTTCCACATTGTGAGATGCCTGATGTCACAAATGGACAATTCAACCCACCATTGATATTGAAGAAATTATGGGATGTTTTCCCCCTTAAACTAGCTCAGCATCTCTCAGAAAAGGTATTTTTCTCTCATGTTGTGAAGTAGTTTGTTTTCTGTGTTTGCTTATTCAGCTATAAAATGGAGTATATATTGTTTCTGCACATTGCTTTAGGGATACCGTGCTTTTAGGTTTATCTAGTATTCTAGTAATACAATTATCTTCAGATATGTTATAACCCTTTCTTTCTTTCCTTTATCCCTTTGTTATATATTTTGTACTTTCAGTGACCATTTTTGTATCTACTTTTTGTTTGGTAAAATCATGGTAATTTTAATCCAGGGTTTTCTATTCTATTCAACAACAGCAACTACTCTTTCTTTGGATGGGCATACATATCTGACTTCTCTTGAATTATGCCTTGCAGGATAACGATCGGATCTTTATGCTAAATACTGTAATTACCAAAGTCTTTTTACAGTTGAGTAACTTGGACTGCTCGCCCTACGCTTTGTTAGAAAAGTTTCTAGAATTCATCGAGAATTCACTGCTTACAAAGGTTTGCTTCTGCATCTCTATTGACTTACATAGTTTTAGAGCTATAAGATTATGTACACTTATAATATGCCAGGTAGAATTATCATGAAAGTGCTTTCATTTATATATATTGTCGTATGTTTACTGAAGCTGCTCTTTCCTTGGCTTGAACGATGGTTCAGCATGTAAAATTATGGTGCATTCAACAGGGGATTTGTGGCCAATAAAAAATCATTCCGGCCGGATAGTTTCTAAAATTTAATTCTTTGAAACTTTACTTTTTTTGCATTTTTAGTCAAGCAACGTGTCATGCGTTCTAATTGTGATGTATGTACTTGCAGACAAAATTAGGTATTCTTGAGAAACACTTGCTTCCAATTATACCATACATTCCAAAACTGGCAATGCATGTTTATGGTGACTGGAGGTTTCGTATTCTTCAGGTGTGTTGTGTATATTCTATACTGTATTTAAATATGACTGCAAATTGAGGATGCTCTTTCTTTTAATTCTGAAATTTATATATTTTCATATTTTTCTATTGTAGTTTTATCTTATTTATTGTTGCAGGCTTTCACTGAGGTTTTCATGGATTGCAGTCCAGAATCATCAATGAAATTAGCTTGCCTTGCTGCAATAGAAGAAATGTTGGCTCCAGTAAGATATCTGATGGATGTTCCTTTTTTTTTTTCATCAATATTACTCTAGGTTTGCTTTAAGCATATTAAATTATGTTAACTGAGTTAAATGGCAGCCTCCCTAAAGGATTAAAATATTTTGATGGTGTTAAGGTCCTTAAGGAGGTGTAGGATTTTATATTTGTGTAATTCCAAACACAACTCTTCATGTGTATTTGATAGCGTCTTATAGATGAAATGGGTGGATATGGATCTGTGAACACTTGGGCCTTCTTGCTCTTGTACAATTAGAAGTGTTAATAGTTATATTACTACTTCTCCTAAAACTTAAGATGGGAAGGTGTATGATCTATCTATCTATCTATCTATATACATATTTAATATTACTCCAGTATTTTTCAACCATAGTCCTACCATAACTCGAAATCCTTTGTTTGACAATTGACATTCCAATCATGTGTTGTGTGATTTTGGGAAATAAGGTATCCCACTTTTTCTCTTTACCTTTACTTTTTTGCACTCTTTAAAGTATCCTTATACTCTTTGACTTGCACTTGGCTTGCCTTCAACTGTGCAATGTCCGTATTGGACCCCAAATTATCAAAGTTATTGAATTTCTTCTGACATCTGTACTTCCCTCTTAATTGTGTCTTACAAGTTTGGAGTGAATGTCTTCATGCATCAGGAAAGGAGCTTTGCTTTGAATGATCCAATATTTTTACAACACCAGATTTCATGGATAAAGGATTTTCCTTCATTGCTATTTTCGTTGGATTGTAAAAATCCATTATGTTCCAAGGTACCTTTCTGGCAATCATGTATCAATTTCAAAAGTATATTTTAGATGCTTTATCCCATCATTAGGATTATTATTTTGCAGTTCCAGATGCTAATTGTGATTGCTCTTTGTTCAGACGGTCTTGCGCCTTCAACTTCTCGTAGGACAAACTTTTCCAGAGAACTCTCCACTTTCACTGGAATTGGACAATCTTCAATATAGTTTCAGTGGTTTTTTCAGCACACAAGTTGAGAATGGTAAGAAGTGTGTATGGTTTTTTTGTTTCCTCGTTTTCTTCATTTCCATATGTTTTAACATCTTATATATTTTCTTATAAACATTATATATGCAGCCATATGCTATGGTCCATTCAAAAGGCTTGCTGCAGATATTCAGGAGCTTTCTATCAATTGCCTTTATTTTTTCACTTCTATAGGCCCTCTGCTTTTGCAGTCTCTTGTTTCATGTTGCTTATGTAAGTATGAACAACTTGCCTATATTTTCAGTCATTGATGTTATGTTAAGCAATTCTTGGTTTTTTTATATTCTTTTTAATGAATTTTATAGAGTGATGGGTTTTATTATGTTAAGAACTCACCAAAAACAATTTTGTCAAATAATTCTGAAGTATCTAGATTTGTCTATTCTAGGCCGCATCCCCTTTTACTTTTAGCTGGCATGGGTCTTAAAAAGGTTTGGTCACCTTATATATGTAGTTGCATGTCACCTCATTTCTTCCATTTCTGTCCATGTAACAAGTGGCTAAAACCTGTCATTATAATTAGAAGGAATGAACTGAAGTGGAGATGGGTATTTATTAAGTAAGAAACTGGAGAGACTGGGTAGTGTGAGAAACTGACACGGATGAATGTTTAATGTTTGTAATTTGCCTTGATACTTGGTTGCAGGTGATATTATTGAACCATATTTGGTTTTCCACATTTTAGAAGTTCTTCGCTCTGCCTTCAGAGCTGGGCACATCAATGTTGCAGATTACAGTAGTTTCCACATTACTTTGCTTTCGCAGTTCCATGTTTATCCTGGTACCATTGGAATTCCATTCTGTTATATCTCTTTGTGTTTGCTTATTTCATTAAAGCTGTTTAAAATAGTTTTGTTGTTTTTTGGGTTTGGGTTGGGGGGTTATATTTTCAGGCCATTTTTCTTGTCAGCAATTTACTATTGTTTCTCTCTATTTCCATGTGAATTGAATTTCCCAATATACGAATTTCTTCTTTAATTATACTCTATATGATGGATTTCTGTTTGCGCATGTATGTGAGGTGTGAGGGGTACAGGAATCCTAATCTGCTGTTTAAGCCCGGTTTTGAAACCCCTATTTCCTCCCGCATATGCAAACCATAGACTTCGTAAACCTCCCTTTCCTTTCTCGTTTCAGGGACATTTTCCGCCAGGGATTAGTTATCATTTGTGTCAAATTCCATGTGTTTATTTTTCTTCACAATCTATGGATTCCTTCCCTACAGAGTTACAGTTACAGTTATATCTTTTGATTTGGCAGAAGAAGCATGCTCTATTGTGAAGTGTGATGTGAAATCAAATCTGACGACATTTAAGAAGATTACTAGCATTGTCTGCTCATGCTTGTCAGAGATATCTGATGATAATCTTGCCTTAAAGATGCTGGAGAATATAATCATTGATCAGATAGTATGTTCACTCATGCTTTTGTCTGTTGAAAGTTTTACATTAGTTTCTCTTCTAGTGCTTTGCAATATAAGTTCACTTCACAGTATTCATATTCTGAAGTCATAAAATTCACTGTTAATACTGTGTTTTAGTGTAGGGAAATTCCAATGGAGAACAAGTGTGCTTTACTTAGATTGCTTGTCACGCTGGACTCAAAACCAACTAGGCTTTCTGAGCAGAGTATTGTGAAAATAAGCCATCTCCTTCCTCAATACTTGATCGATGTTATAGTTGTAAGTCTTCTCTCTCCCTTCCCTTGTGGTCTGTCCCCCACCTTTTCCAAGTTCATGTTATTCTCATCTTATGTAGAGTTACCAATCTATGGGCTGCTTCTGTAAGCTCTTAGTCTTATGTTTCACGAGAAATGATATTTTTATGCAGAATGTTGGAGAAGATGGCCATGAGTCAGTATCACCCATCCATGCAAAAAAAAGACGATATTACCTGTTACCTTCCTTTCATTTGTTTCATGGGAGCAAAAGATTATTAAATCTTGTGCTCAATGTGTTGGTATCTTGGGTTTCTGAGGATATTCCGATGCAAGATTCCAATTATATTAATTCCTCTGCCAGTCCTTCATCTCTGTTATGTGCCATGGGCTCTATCCTCCTCCACATGTATGAAGATGACATGATGAAACAAATTATGTCGACAAGCACAGTAGAAATACAGAAAATTTTACAGAATATCCTGAATTTTCTGGTATGTATGCAGATGCTCTTTATCTCTCCAAACCTTCACCTATGTTAATGCCTATCCACTAATCCATATGCCTATCATTTTTAGCTAGTTATTAGTTATTGCATCTAGGGTAACCTCCTTTCCACATGGCATTTAGATACAAGTGACAATATTGATCTTTGAAGTTCACTAAAAATTTTCAATTCCATGTATGAATGACATTTTGAATTTTTCAATGGAGTGGCATTTCCTTCTCTTCCTCTGGTAATTATAAACAGGGTGAAGGCTTGGCAATTTAGTTACTTTCAGATGGAACCCGACTTATTAATAATCCTAATTTACCACTCATCACTTTTTTCAGTCTTCTGAAAGGGCAAAGTTGACATTAGAGGAAACCCACAAAGTTCAAAGTGCGTATGATCGGTTGAAAGTTGCCATCAATAAAGTAGTGGAACGCAGATAACATGGAATCACTGTACTGATGGTATGAGATCCTTTCTTATTTTCGTTTGTGTCATGGATAATTGTCATCTAGTTATCCAATAGTGTGAACCTCGGAGATGGTAGTTTATTTTCTCTGTTCCATTGGTACCTCTGTGCTATATTGCGTATATAAAAGATTTAGAGAACAAGTGATAAGCTGATTGCTAGATCTTTGTTACGGATGATAGTGTTGGTGCGATTCATCCTTAATAATTTTTCGGAAATGGTTCTCTTCTTGCATAGACGTGTTCATTTACTTGTTGGGACCTCCTGTTTCTGTACAGAGGGCAGGGCACATGCTAAATCTGAAATCTGTACCTTGTCTACTTAGGTTTTACTTTACACGTTTTCTTGTCCTAACAGAATCATTGATCTATCGGTTCAGGATTTTCCATCGAGAAGGATCCAAGGCCTGCAATTTTGTGTTTTAGCAGCAGCAACTCAAGAAATTGAGAACGAACTAAGTAGTAGTAGTAGTAGTAGTAGTAGTAGTAGTAGTATTTATTACGTTAGAAGGTAGCAATAATATTATTCCCAGTTAGATTGTGAAAGAGAATGAAAATGTGTTTTTCCATAGTATATGTATATATTTATATTTATTTTTTTTTCATTGTCCATACATGTATCCTAAGCGCACAAATACCAACAGACAAGAGAGTTGACCCCAAAAAGTACTACTTCATGCTAGACCCTGAATAGATCATTACAACTTTATTTTATTTATCAGTAAGTTAGATTAGATGTGTTTGTGAGTTTGAGCTGCAAAATTTTCAGTAATCTAAATTACATTGCAACAGTAGTTTATTTTAGAAAAATACTCCCTCCGTTTTTTTAAGGTTACGTTTTCACCTTTTTTATTGTTCATTGTAGTATTTTAACTTTTATCCAAGTGAGATCTTGTTGCATTCGTCTCATCTTGTAGTTTTTAAATATTAAATTTTTAGAAATTTTATGTGTATCGAATTTGAGTTAATTAATAATTGAAAATGTGCATTGGCATACGTGCAAATGAGAAGTGTAACCTTTAAAAAAAATGGAGTAAGTATAACATTGCAATTAATTCAAATTAGTTGAAGAAGCACATTAAATCTTGTTTCCTTGAGCATACAAATCAGCTGGCATGAGCTATGCCATCAAACCTTATTCATGGCACTGCTGAAAGACTGTAATTGGGAGCTAAAGCTTAGATGGATATTTCTTTATTGAAAATCCAACTGAACTTGTGTTTTTCTGCCTCGCTCTTTTTGGTTCGTTCTTCACGTTTCTCGCCTAATCTCTCGATCCTCTTTGGTAAACGGCACACAAATTCTTGCTCCCGCTTTCCATCCCCTTGCAGTCCCTCCAGCTTCTCCAGCCCCCATCGCTCGATAAAGAACTCCAAAATATTCACGTAATCTTTGGTCGTATAAACCCCAAGACGTTGGGCGACACATGAGTAATGATCGAAAAGATGTTCGTCCTGGCCATCGTACATAAGGTGCCCCGGCATTGTGATTCCCCTCCTCATCATTTTCCCTATGGCTACCATTGTTTCATTCGGATCAATTTCAAGTAACTTCCCCACAATTTTGGCATATGCATTCTCGTGGCGTTTTTCATCCGCTGCGATGGTTCCACATATCGTCGCGAGCACATCGTCTCCACCCTCCTTCGCCAGTCGAGCAGTGTTGCCATGACTCACAAAAGTAGCACGCTCTTGAAACGATGTATACACAAACCCTAAATACGGATTGTCTCCATACCCTGCATCCTGCACAATTAAAATTGGCATGCATTTTCTTTTCTTATGACCAAACAAATAGCTAGAATTAAATCCAAGAAATTTGAAATTACAAATGTATGAAAAAAATTTACCATTCCAGCTCCAATTAAGTATTGAATTGTCTTTTCAATCATGGCCATGTCAACCCTGCCGGAAAGATAAAGATAAGTTCTCAGCAAATCGCCGTGTCGATTTTCCTCAGCGGACCAAGCCCGAACCCAAGTGGCCCATGGGCCGGGGCTCGAACCGGTGTCATCTCGTATTCCTTCCCAGGCATTCATTGCTGTTTGGTAAGTAGGCAGAGCCTCCTCTGTAAGCATATCTCCGACCAATACGACAAAGTAGTCATCAGGCAACCCGGCGGTTCGATTTCGCAAGGCTCCAACTTGACGGTTGAATTCATCATGATGGTTGGTTGGATTGGGGAGAAAGTCGTTGGGTTGCCAGCATTTCTCAACAGGTTTTAGGAGCGGCAGCACTTGTTTGGAGACCCAAGGTTCAAGTGTCTTGAATACTTGGAGTTTCTCCTGTGGCATTGACATTGACAGGGTAAGTTTCTGGCGAACAGCACAGATGGGTTGTCGGGAGATGGTGTCGGTGGCTGTCCCAGATTGGGGCTTCCATCGAAAACTGGTAATGGTAGCCAAAGACAATACTTGGCTGTTCATAACCATCATTACTAGTGTCATATGAATAATGGAATCAAAGAAATTGTTGTTCTGTAAGGAGTATACTTCAAAATATATAGGAGGAAGCCAACGCAGTTATTATAGCTCTGAAAGTTAGGCAATGGAAAAAATCCAAGTTGAGAACGTCTGGACACAAGATATGTATTTATAGTTTCATATAGTACATTTTTTTAATATATTTTTTTTTTAATTTTTAATTTGCTACAGGCCCACCAAGCCTGCAGTTTAATGCACATTTCAAATCATTAGTAGATCAACTTCGGTACAAGTAAAAATTCTAAAAGCTCGATATTTAAAAACTGCACGACGATACGAATCTAACAAGATCTCACTTGGCTATATTTTAACTTATATAACTATGATAAAATTTTAAGTCAAAGTGTGTGCGTGAATAGTAGTCAATAGTCTTGGAGTGATTAATGATAAGTGTTATTCGTACTCAACTTGGTACTCGGTTCGGAAAATATTCGACTCGTACTCGACTCAAGCTCGAGCTCCATCAAGTCAAGCTCAAGTATTTTAGTACTCGAGCATTTGCGCTCGACTCGACTCGATAGCACTCTTGACACACATTTTAATTAATCTTCGTCTCATACTTTCCCTCACACTCCACTATATTTTTTATTAGAAAATATGTCACTTATTTAAAATATAATAGCCACTCTTAAAAAAAGAGAAATATATTTTTAAAGAATTTTAGTTCTATCTTCATTGCACAATAACCAATACAATATTCAAATATCAAATTCAATAGTGTCTTTTAGGCTATGGTTAACAATTCAAAATCAAATGTCAAAAAGAAAAAAAAAAAATCAAACTTAAGCTACATACTCGAGGAGCTTAGCACAAATACATAAAAAATACTTGCGAGCTACTCGAGCTCGAACTCGATGATACTCGAGCTCAGCACCGCTACATGGCTCAAGCTGGAGCTGGATCAGCTCGAGCTCGAACTCAAATATCTGCCGTCAAGCTCAAGCTCAAGTACCATGGTACTCGAGCTCGACTTGACTCGATAACACCCCTAAGTCAATAACCATGGGGCTAATTAAAAAAAAAAAAAAAAAAAAAAAAAAAAAACCCGGAGGAAGTATATAATACTAATAGTACCTTGCTAGCTCAAACAAACTGGCGTGAATAGGCATTGGTGTGTAAAATCTTTCGAATATTGGAGATGAGCCCGTTCGTCGTTTCGATTAATGTAAAAGATTTAATTGATTAATTGATCATTTTAAGGTCATCAGCTATTTTCTTATGATAATTATGTTGTACTAATGTTTATTATATTTATAAAATAATTATTTCGATAATATCTTTGTAGAGGAGTATTTCATTTGACATATAAATTTGAGATTGATGGCACTTGGCAGCAGGATGAGGAGCTTATCAAGAACCACAACATTATTTCCCCGCAGTTTATTTGGCTGGCTGACAGTATGGGTCGGCCTTCCTTGGAATTGGAATTGGGTGCTCTCTCCCTCAGCTCCTTTTGCCTAATGGAGCTCATCTGGTTGCTGCCGTCCACACTAAGGAAGTGCATGCAGCGGTACAGGACATGAAAGGCTTGTCCCGTCCGTCCGCCGGATGGTTTTCCGGCCTTATTTTATAAGCTGTTGGGTATCAAACCTAGTCCCACATCAAAAAATTAGGGAAATATAACCCTAAAGAGTCCACATAACTCCTTTAGTATGTGGCATTTTGAGAGGTGTCCAAAGTCAAAACCTTGAGCGCTCCTCCGCCCAAAGCGTAGGATAATCTTGTGGCAGAATTACATGACACCTGGAATGGGGGTGAAATATCTTATCCGCATGGGCGTGACTTCTGCTTGGTGTTATTCGGATTCACAGGACGCGTAATGAGACTTATCCAATCAGACCTCGATCCGACTCACTCCCTTTTTCCATTAGTGCGGACTAATCCGGGCTGACAATTTCGCCGAAAACTCAGTATACCGTTCATATCATATCGAAAAATGCTGAAAATATCGAAGTTTATGGTATACCGAAATTTTTGGTACGGTATATTGCCGTGCCGAATATTTTTGGTATGGTATCGGTATAAAAAATACAAGATATTCGGTATACCGAAAATACCGAAATACCGATATATACATATATATTTTATAAAATATATAATTACATTTTTTAAAAAATAATACATATTTATTACTAAACCCAAAAAAATTCACAGTTAAGGCCTAAACCCGATTTTAAATAACCTAAAATTAATTTGATATTTATTATAAAGCAAAAATTAATTCTAAATTTCAATCATATTCTAAATGATTATATTTATTTATTTAAGTTCAAAATTTAAATAGTATTTATTTATCATAATTTAATCTAACATATATCTATGACTTTCATTTTTTGTAATAGTTACACGTTCTGGTCAAGCTTACCATCTTTGATCTTCAGCTCTAGTGTGACTTATAACGTATTAATATTTTTAATCATGAGCATATATAAATAAATAAATGTCATTCTGCTAGAAGATATTATGAATGACATCTAAAGTTCATTCAAAACTCTATTGATATCATATGATGCGAATTAATTGCATTATTTTTTAAATTATTTTATTGTAATTAAGTTAAAACAATTATATGAAAATTTTCTTTCACTCATTTTCATAAATATTTTTATATTGGTATATCGATAATACCGAACTTTTATGCTGAATGTTTCGGTACTGAATATTGGTATACCAATTTTTTGGTATGGTAATGGTATTCATTTTTTATATACCGATATTTATGGTATGATAACGGTATGAATGAAAAAATTCGGTATGCCGTACCGATCCAACCATACGGACTATTATTGCAAACCTCTTGTTGGAGCATCCGGGGTTTTGTTGGACTCACATCCTTCATGAAGGCAACTCGGTGGTTGATTCTTTAAAATAATTTAATTAAAGTATGTTATACACGATCATACAATTTATCCATGTTATTATTTCGTACAAAAATTCTTCAGGTTCTAGAATTGCGGTGGCAGCCCTTTTTCATATTTCCTCCGATCCAACGATTACCAATATTATTAGCGGAGTTAGGAAAACATTTGAAAAATATATTCAATCCCTTCAATTCTATTTTTAAAAGATTCAACTGATGAAACCAATATACTTCAAAAAAAAAAAAAAAAAAAAAGAAAAGAAAAGCAGTAACATTTTTCAGTTCAAGAGCTGATCCAATTTTAAAACCTACGTTTTGAAGGGATTATTAGGAAGCTAAAATTGTTCATTACTACGATGTACTAGCTTAATTACTTCTACGTCTATCACAACAAGAAAAAATCAATTTAGCGACCTCAATCTGCGACCGCGCGAAAGAGGCTGCTAATCTGCGACCAATTTTGCGACCGGATTTCTATTGTCGCAAAATGGCGACCTAAATTGCGACCCAGAAAGAAAACGACACCTTTTACGACCGCATTAGCGACTGCAAATTTGGGGTCGCAAGTTTTCACATTTTTCTATTTTTTTAAAATGTTTTATAAAAAATAAATACTCTAGCGACCGCACTAGCGACCTCAACGTGCGGTCGCTACATTTTTTAGCATTTTTAAATTTCTTTTTATTACTTTTTAATATATATATCCTTTTATTTAATTTTTAAATTAAGTTTTTTAATTTAGTTGATTAATATTTTTCTTTAAGCTTTTAATTATTATATTTTATTTTTCTTTAAATACTCCATTTATTTAATTAACTTAATTATAAATAATTATTTTATATAGTATATACAACATTATAATGAATAATTAAATTAATTTTATAATTATTAAATAATATTAATTATATATTGAAATTTATTATTTTTAATTAAAATATCTTTTAATAATTTCATTATTTTCTAATAATTAAATATTAGTATAATATAATTAAATAATTATTACAATTTCATTATTTATAATAATTATCTTTTAATAATAATATCATAGTATAATTGCATAATTATTTTTTATTATTTTATAATTATATTATATCTTTGAATCTTCTCTTTATGTTTAAATTTGATCGTGTAATTTATTATTTTTAATTGAAATATTTATTTTATTTACTCAAATATATATTGATATTTATTTTAATTTAAATTTATTATTGAATTTATTTCTATAAAATTTATTTCATTAAATTAATAATTTATTTTAATTAATTTTATTAATTTATTAAAATAATTTATTATTTAAAATTTTTTTAATAAAAGAAATTTATATCGTATATAATAAAAATAAATTAATTAATTAATTATGAAACTATATTAAGTATTAATTAATTAATTAAATTAAATTAAAACAATTAAATTTACTTAAACTTTATTAAATTAATAATTAATATAATTTATTAAATAAATCAACACTAAATTTATTTTATTATTTATCAAATTTATTTTATTTAGTTTATAATGTTTTAAATAAATATATATTATGCATTACAATATAGAACATGAAACATGACTTAGCACAATGGCACAAATGCATGCATTCCTCTCTTTCACCGGGTTTCGAGGCTTCTTGCCTACAATTTGGAATTGAAATTGTGGAATTAATGGGTTGTGAAAGGGTGTGGGTTCGAGCCTGAGGGCCATCCAAAATATTTTTTATTCTGAGTTTTTTAGCGACTGCAGTTTGCGGTCGCTAACGCGGTCGCTGATAAAAAAAATAAAAAATATTAAAAAAAAATGCCTTATAGCGACCTCCTTCCTAGGTCGCTGCGTGGGTCGCAGGAGTTTTGCGACCTATCCCTAGGTCGCTAATGAGGTCGCAGAGTCTTTCGACCTCATAAATCCGGGGTCGCTGGCCAATTTGTAACTAGCTCTATAGCAACCTCATCTCTGAGGTCGCTGACGAGGTCGCTGGAGCTGATACCAACTCCATTCAGCCTGCTTGCAACTCCAAGTGCAGGTCGCTATATGATCTTTTTCTTGTAGTGTATTTATCTTCTTTTTAACAATTAAGGAAATAATATTAGAGTAATGGACACAACTTGGAAAGCATCGTAGACTAGATACTAAGTAGATGATGGTGTCTATAATGTGCACAAATTCGAAAGCATACATTAGATAGTAACTAAAAATAGTATGTCCAATTCTCTTTACTTTTTTTTTTTTTTTTTTTTTGGAGGGAAATGGAGGGCCCTTTATTCCAATTCTCTTTACTTTAATTAATACTATTAGGGCACGTTTGTAACATTGTATTATTGTGTATCGTACTTATTAATTATTGTGGGTGTATTGTATTATGATTGTACTGTATTAAATTAATGTTATATATAGTGTTTGATGTTGATGTTGTATTACATTATGAGGTGTTATATTTTAAACAATTAAATAAGAAAATCAGTTTTCTATTTTCTGAATAAATAATAAATGTTATATTAAAAATAATATTATTTTAAAGATAATTAAATCTTCCCTAATCTATCCTGGCTGTTATGCAAAAAAATAATTAAAAATAAAAAATAATTAAAATATTAATAAATACTTCCTCTGTTCCTTAATATTTGTCACAGACCCATATTTCACGCAATTCAATATACATTTTTAATCCTTAATAGGTCAAATTCTATACAAGTAAAAATTATAAAAATTTGATATTCTGAATCTATGCGATTAGACGAATCCAACAAGATCTCACTTGACTATATTTTATCTTGTATAATTGTGTTAAAAAGTCGAATCAAAGTTACTCAATGAACAGTGACAAAACTCTCAACGTATCAATTATTAAGGAACGGAGGAAGTAATATTTTAAAAATAATAATTAAATAATTAAAAAATAATTAATATATTAATAAATAATATATAAAAGATACTAATATTTAATAGTTGTGATATGAATAAGGAAAAAAAAAAGAATGAATAAAAATTAATACAGCATAAACCCACCCTTCCACCATGTATTAAATAATACATCAAATTCATCATTAAAATAATACCTATATATCTCTTGAAAAACACCAAACATAGTATAGCATCATTTTAGTGCATAATATTAATACTATACGGCCTAACACACACTAATACACCGTACCAAACGTACCCTTAGACAACAACTTGGAAAACCATCCATCCCTATAACGGAAATCGAAGCCAAACATTTGATGAGGCAACGACCTAACGTTAAGGAGGGGTGGCTCCCATTGTCAATTATAACGCTGTCCTAGTTATTACAATTTGCCGAGCTCGGGTATGCCTTACACTTTCAATTTAGGGTTCAGTTCAGCAGTACATCAAGACTTTCCCTCTAAACCATTAAGGGTCCGTTTGGATTGACTTTTGAAAAAAGCAGAAGCCAAAAGTAGAAGCAGAAGCAGAAGTCAAAAGCAAAAGCATGTAGAGCCCGTTTGGATTGGCTTCTAGGGAGGTGTTTTTGGCTTTTGCTTCTGCCAAAAGCACTTCTAGTAGAAATTAGGTGTTTGTTTTGGCTTTTAAGAAAAAGTAAAAGCACCTCGAAAAGCGAAAAAAGTGCTTCTGGGAGAAGCAGCCCAGAGGGTGCTTCTCCCAAAAGCAGAAGCCAAAAGCACCTCGTAAAATGTGCAATGACTTAAATACCCCCACTACTTAATATAAATTACACTATAAATATATCTTATTATCATATTAAGTAGCATGTCCTTTTTGGTAATTACCACACTCTAAAAGCACTTTTCATTTTTATTCATCCAAACATATTTTTTAGAAAAAGCCGTTTTTCAAACATTCCATCCAAACACAAAAGTTACATGCTTTTGCTTTTGACTTCTGCTTCTGCTTCTACTTTTGGCTTCTGCTTTTTTCAAAAGTCAATCCAAACGGGCCCGTAATTTTTGTGTTTGGATGAAATGTTTGAAAAACGGCTTTTTCTAAAAAATATGTTTGGATGAATAAAAATGAAAAGTGCTTTTGGAATGTAGTATTTACCGAAAAGGACGTGCTACTTAATATGATAATAAGATATATATATTTATAGTGTAACCAAAAAAAGATATATTTATAGTGTAATTTATATTAAGTAGTAGGGGTATTTAAGTCATTGCACATTTTGAGCCCGTTTGGATTGGCTTCTAGGGAGGTGCTTTTGGCTTTTGCTTCTGCCAAAAGCACTTCTAGTAGAAATTAGGTGTTTGTTTTGGCTTTTAAGAAAAAGCAAAAGCACCTCAAAAAACCAAAAAAGTGCTTCTGGGAGAAGCAGCCCAAGAGGTGCTTCTCCCAAAAGCAGAAGCCAAAAGCACCTCGTAAAATGTGCAAGGACTTAAATAACCCACTACTTAATATAAATTACACTATAAATATATCTTATTATCATATTAAGTAGCACGTCCTTTTTGGTAAATACTACATTCCAAAAGCACTTTTCATTTTTATTCATCCAAACATATTTTTTTAGAAAAAGCCACTTTTCAAACATTCCATCCAAACACAAAAGTTACATGCTTTTGCTTTTGACTTCTGCTTCTGCTTCTACTTTTGGCTTATGCTTTTTCCAAAAGCCAATCTAAACGGGCCCTTTACGAGGTGCTTTTGGCTTCTGCTTTTGGGAGAAGCACCCCTGGGCTGCTTCTCCCAGAAGCACTTTTTGGCTTTTCGATGTGCTTTTGCTTTTTCTTAAAAGCCAAAACAAACGCCTAATTTCTACTAGAAGTGCTTTTGGCAGAAGCAAAAGCCAAAAGCACCTCCCTAGAAGCCATTCCAAACGGGCTCTAAAATGATCCAATGGTTATGGCCCTGTTTGGCAAAACAGCTAAGCAGAATTAGCTTATTCTAGGCAATTTGAATTGAATTAGCTTATTTAAAAATATAAAATAACTTAGAGCCCGTTTGGATTGGCTTCTACGGAGGTGCTTTTGGCTTTTGCTTCTGCCAAAAGCACTTCTACTAGAAATGAGGTGTTTGTTTTGGCTTTTAAGAAAAAGCAAAAGCACCTCGAAAAGCGAAAAAAGTGCTTTTGGGAGAAGCAGCCCAGGGGGTGCTTCTCCCAAAAGCAGAAGCCAAAAGCACCTCGTAAAATGTGCAAGGACTTAAATACCCCCACTACTTAATATAAATTACACTATAAATATATCTTATTATCATATTAAGTAGCATGTCCTTTTTGGTAATTACCACACTCTAAAAGCACTTTTCATTTTTATTCATCCAAACATATTTTATAGAAAAAGCCGCTTTTCAAACATTTCATCCAAACACAAAATTTACATGCTTTTGCTTTTGACTTCTGCTTCTGCTTCTACTTTTGGCTTCTGCTTTTTTCAAAAGCCAATCCAAACGGGCCCTTAAAACAGTGTTCAATCAGCTCTTGTTGAAACAGCTGCAAATAGCAGCATTTTGAATTTTAGCTTATTCTAGGCAAAAAGTTAGTCTCGAAATTGTCAAACAGCTAATTATAACTAATTATTACTCACATAATCAGTTAACAGCTAACAGCTAATTCCCAAACAGGGCCAATATAAAAAAGGGTATAATTGTCATAATGAAAGTATAACCCTATATTTAGTATGTTATCATGTGAACCTAATATTTGGTAAATCGTATCACATATTTGGTAATCATATCTAATATTTTAGATATTATTTTTTGTATGATCAACAATACTAATTAAAGAGCGTAACAAATTTATTACGTATAACATTCAACGATGCTACCAAAAATAATTTAGTGATGATATAAAAAATATTTCAGCGACCCAACGTAGAAGAATTTAGCGACTCTATATATAAGAATTCAGCGACACTGGGTAGAAGAATTTAGCGGCATTGCCTTGAAGAATTCAGCGATGTTACTAAATACAATTCAGAGATGTTACCGAAAATAATACAGTGATGCTATCAAAAATATTTCAGCGACCCAACATAGAAGAATTCAACGACTCTGCCTAGAAGAATTCAGCGACACTGACTAGAAGAATTCAGCGATGCTCCCAAATACAATTTCAACGATGCTACCAAAAATAATTCAATGATGCTACTAGAAATATTTGAGCGACCATACCTAAAAGAATTCAGCGACTATACCAAGAAGAACTCATCGACTCTACCTAGAATAATTCAGCGATGCTGGCATATACAATTTAGCGATGCCTCCAAAAAACAATTCGGCAATATTTTCATGAATATTTTAGCGATACAAAGAAGAACAATTCAGCACCTTTTCATGAACAATTCAGCGACGTTTCATCAACAATTCAGCGACTGAGCCACGAATATTTTAGGTACGTTTTCATGAACTGTTCAAAGATATATATATATATATATCTATATATATAGCAGCATAATTAAGCAAATTGGAGGGTATTGTAAGATCGATTGATGATATTGAACTGCGTAGAGTACAACTAGACTGAAGATAAGATCAATTGTTTGTTAACAAAATTAAATATAGCAAATTTACTATTTTAACCTTCAAGTTAATCTCAACCATCAATTTGCAAATTGAATTAATGTTTATGATGTACCACAGTACATCAAGACAAAATGGGTAATCGCACCCTAACGGAATTGTTCAATTTAATATACAATGAAGTTACGGTATAGTCAGCAAATTGACACCATCTGTTGAAATGATGTGTAGGTCTTATAAAGTAATATGTAGGCAAGTGATGTATAAACGGTAGATATATATTTTTTTTTTTGTTTATAACTTCCATATCACTTTTTCATATTCCCACATCACTCCACACATATTGTCATCACTTTTGGATGCCCGACCATCACACCAGCACGTGCGGCCGCAAGCACCTAAAACACTCCTTTTTTTTTTTTTGTTTTTTGAGGAATAAGGATTATTACTCCAAGAGTCCGAATGCAAATCACCAAATACAATCAGGAAACATACATATGCTCAATCTATCGTGCCAACAGTGTTACCAAACACACAGTCACAGCAACAAGCTGTAATCCCTCAAATATGCAGCAGATATGTAAAGCCAACAATAACATAGATTCATCGGTCTCCCTGCGCTCCCTAACTCCACTCTTCAACTTTACCCTCACCTGCAGCACCCTTCCTCGCCCATAAGTCCGCCAGCTGGTTTCGCTCTCTAAGGATGTGATGAATCCGAATCCCCCCCGCATGCCCCATTATAGCTGAAATCGGTCCACATAGATGTCTGAATCGCCCTATCACATGTGTTGATGAAGTTATTAATGATCTTCATTACACAAAATTTGATTTTTCTTTTTCTTTTTTTTTTTCTTTTGCTTTTTACACATAAAACATATTAAAATATTCATTGGTACTTTTTCCACACTTACAATTAAGAAAGGCTATATTTTCTTTCTTCATCCACTAATAAAATATTTGCCATACTTTTTTGGTTACTTTTTTTCTACTCTTACTATTAAGAAAAACTATATTTTATTTCTTTATCTACAAATTAAAATATTGCAGTACTATATTCTTTTTGTACTTTTTCCACTCTTACAAATAATTGAGAAAGACTATATTTCACTACAAGAATTTTTTGTTTTAGCGACCGAAAAAATTTGGTAAAATTCGGTAGCTAAAGGGGTTAGCGACCGAATTTGCGACCGAAATTCGTTAGCGACCATAATTTTAGCGACCGAAACTCCTTAGCTACCACAATTTTAGCGACCAAATCCGGATTTTTTCTAGTAGTGTTTCCTTTCTTCGTCCATTAATAAATTATTGAATTTATCTTTCATTATTAAAAATCAAACTTTTCCCACCACCCCTTTTCTAGCCTATATATAGGCTGTTCCGCAAAAAAAAAAAAAATTCAAACTTTCCTACTTGTATAGGCTCCAGTAAAAATAAAAAATAAATAAAAAAATCAAACCAAACCCAACATAATACAAGAGTTTCACACTCAAATGATGAAAAAAGAATGGCACCTAGCTACAAGCAAGGAACTAGAGTTGGCCGGTTCAACCGGACCGGTGGTTTCGGTTCGAACCGCCGGTCCAGCTACCCCAATTGTAATCGTGAATCGTCGAATGACCGGCCGGTTCGATTCCGGTTTAAACTGGAAGGGTCAGTTCAACCACCTTATCTTTCTTTTTAAAAAAATTAAAAAAAAATTACAAAAATCTGAAAAATTAAAAAACACAAAAAATTACAAAATTCCGGTTAACCGCCAAATTGCCGGTTAACTGACGGAAAAGAGGGGAGAATTTTCCCCATCTCGGCCGTTGATCTTCAACGGCCGAGAGATCTGGACAATGGTCCAGAAACTGGCAGCCGCCGGATAAGCAAAATTTAAAATTAAATTTATATTTTTAAAAGAATAAATCCGTGTGAGGCGGTTCACTGGTTGGTTAACCAGAACCGGTTCCGGTTGCTTTGGGCAACTCTACAAAGAACAAAGCGACAACAAAGTCAACAAACCAGGCAAGGTTCTGTATGCACGAGGCAAGAAAATTCTTTTACTAGCCTCATTTAAGGAAAAAAAACCCTATTCGTCCCATAAGATTTCCTATTTTCTCATTCCATCCCATAAAAATTGCATTGACCAAATCCATCCAATAATTTTATTAATTTTTGCCTAATCCGTCCAAAACCCCTTTAATGATGTTTTTGAGTTGATGTGGCAAATAATTAACAATATGCTAACCAATTTGACCACTTATTGACCGAAAGCTGCCGTTTGGAGATGCCACATATGTTTTGTTTGGAGGGAAGGAATACACGGCGTTCCCATCCTGATTCACTTTCTTCCCTCTCCCTCCTCTATCCTCTCCTTTCCATTTCTTTAGAAGGAGCCCGGCTGCAGCTGCTGGAAAATCAAACAACCAAAAATTCTTAATCTATGATTCTAATTTTGGCAAATCAATTACTTTCACCCCCAAACTCTCAAAGACCAAATAATATCCATATCTGACATAAACTCTCAAGAATCCCCAAATTGAATATCCAAATCCCTAATCTCACATTTGACATAAATTCTCAAGAATCCCATACAAATACCTAATCTAAGAAATTGGAAATAATCTACTTAAACTTGAATGATAATAGAGCTCAGAAATATCAACAGGAGGCATGGAGGAGATTGGAACTTGAGAAATATTAACCGAATGGGGTAAGAAATCCGAATAGTGGCCGGAGAGGGGAGGTGGCGGTGGAGTTGTACTGTGGCAGGGATGCTGGCCGCGATGGGAGGAGTGCGGCACGGCGGCAGCAGGGCGATAGGCGTATCGGCGATGAGAGGAACCGGCCGACGGGACGGGAAGGAGGCGCGAGAGAGAAGGTGGCGGCAGATGAGGAATTGCACGCACGAGAGAGAGAGAGAGTGAGAGAGGGGGGCGGGGGCGTGGTGCTGGCGACGATGGGAAGAGGGCGGCAGCCGTGTTGTGGCGATGGAGAGGAAAGGGACGGCGAGGGAGGAAGAGAGATGCCAAAGGAGAGGGCCGAGGGAGAGACGTTCAATTATTACAGATGGAGGAGACGCAAAACGGAGAGCCGCAGTGGTCGGATGCAGCGATGGCAGATGGTGGAGGCGAAACGGAGTGACGGATGGAGGAGGCGAGAGATGATGGCAGATTTGGGGGTAGGGTAATTTTGGGAAATGGGGGAAAATTTTATTTCTCTTGGGTCCAAAAACACCATCCATGTAGGTTGCCACGTTAGCTCAAGTGGTCAAATTATTTGGCTCTTTGTTAATTAGTTGCCACATCAGCTCAAAAATATCATTAAATGGGCTTTGGACGGATTTGGCGAAAATTAGTAAAATTATTGGATGGATTTGGTTAATGCAATTTTTTTGGGATGGAATGAGAAAATTGGCAATCTTATGGGACGAATGAGGTTTTTTTTCCCTCATTTAATTACATCAGTGTATAATAGTGATTAATTGAATACTTCATATATTATTAAGTTATATATTTAATTAAGTTTAAAACTATATATTTTTAAAATTAACTAAAACTCCCTCCATTTTATTTTTTTTTGCTCCATTGGGGTTTATGTTACTATTCACGCACATTTTGATTTAAAGTTTTATCATAATTATACAAGTTAAAATATAGCCAAGTGGGATATATCTTGTTAGATTCGTCTCGTCGTATAGTTTTTAAATATTGAATTTTTAAAATTTTTTACTTTTATCGAATATGAGTTATTAATGGTTTAAAAGTGCATTGGACTGTCCGTAACAAGAATAAAAAACGGAGAGAGTATATACAATTTAAATAAAAAATATATATAGTATATAATTTAAAATTTATTAAATTGTATGCTATAAATGAAAGTAATGTTTGAATATGACATGAAATGGATTTTAATAAAGCTAGTGAAATGGTTGGAAATGATGAGTAAATTAAAGAAGTTTAGCTGGATGGAAAGAAACTAAACAGTTATACAACTACAAGATGCAGTGGATGACGCCATCAATGACGAATTAAGAAGAGGAACCATATTAGTTTAGCCTTCCGTCGATTTTTGGTTTTTTTTTATAATTTATATATATATATATATATATTTTGTAATGATAATATAATGGAACATCCTTGGTGAAACATATGGAAAATTATCATTTTCAACATGTATAGATATATACTATGTCTTACCCGAATAAATACCCAAATAGTCCTGTAACTTTCACTATTATTCAATTTGGTCTATAAAGTATTTGATTATCTCAAATGGTCATATAATTTTCATAATTTAGCCGAAATAGTACCAAATGCATTTAATATTCAATTCTAAACCCCTAAACTTTTAAATTATTCACTTTTACCTCCAATTTTTTTTATTTTTTACAGGAAAAAGGACATATACGTCTTTATTCTTTTCCAAAAATTCAAATCAGTCTTTTTTCTATTTTATTACCAAAACAGTCCGCTACAAATGCTATTATGTCCAAATCAGTCCCTTGTTCACTAATTATGCTATAATTGCTGACGTGACAATGGTTTAAATTTAAACCTGACATGTAAGCATAATATTAGTCCTTTTTCTTTTATCTTTTGCCAATTCAGTCCTAAACTTTTATTTTGTTCCATTTAGTCATCGACCCAAATCAGTCATTTTTATATTAATTGGCCTTCAACCTTTCAAAGTATTTCATTTCAGGCCAAGGACCTTAAATTTTTTTATTATTACTAATTCATTTATCAAATAAATGCCCAACATACTTCCGTAAATAAAATTAAACATCAAACCTCATACATTGGGTTTTACTGCCTTGTTATCGGGTCTTCCAAGTACCGAAATTTTACGAACTCTCACTAACCACCCGACTGCAACCGATGGTTCATTGGTTTTTGTTTCCTTTAGCAATAGTCAGTGCAATCTTACTTTGTTTCCTACCTTATGACGTAGCAATATTTGAGTAAATAATTTAACTTGAATTTTTGGAAGTTATAGATACAGGAAGCCTTGATTTTATTGAAAAAATATTAAAAATATTATTTAAATATTATTAAAATATTAAAAAATAGCCTGAATTTTATTGCACATACTTTGCATCCATAACCTTCCAAAAGGTAATATTAAATCTTTTACTCAAACCTTGCTACGTTCTAAGGTAGGAAACAAAGTATGATTGTGTTGATTGTTGCTGAAGGAAACAAGAACCAATGAATCATCTGTTATGGTCGGGTGGTTAGAGAGAGTCCGTAAAATCTCGAAACTTGAAAGACCCGGTAACAAGGCAATCAAACCCAATATATGAGGTTTGGTGTTTCATTTTATTTACGGAAGTATGTTGGACATTTATTTGCTAAATGGATTAGTAATAATAAAAAATTTAAGGTTCTAGGCCTGAAATGAAATAATTTGAAAGGTTGGAGGCCAATTAATATAAAAATGACTGATTTGGGTAGATGACTAAATGGAACAAAACAAGAGTTTAGGAGTGAATGGGTAAACGATAAAAGAAAAAAGGACTAATATTATGCCCACGTGTCAGGTTCAAATTTAAACCATTGCCACGTCAGTAATTAGAGCATAATTAGTGAACAAGGGACTGATTTGGACATAATTAGCATTTGTAGCGGACTATTTTGGTAATAAAAATAGAAAAGGGACTGATTTGGATTTTTGGAAAAGAAAAATGATGTATTTGTCATTTTTTCCATTTTTTTTTACAATTTAGTCCTTATGATATATTTATATTTTTAAAAATAAGGACTAAATTGCAAAATTTAGAAACTTTTTGGGGGTAAAAGTGAATAATTTAAAAGTTTAGGAGTCTAAAATTGAATATTAAATGCTTAATAAGGACTAAATTGCAAAATTTAAAAGCTTTTTGGGGTAATAGTGAACAATATAAAAGTTTAGGGACCTAAAATTTAAAATTAAATGCGTTTAGGACCATTTCAGCTAAAATATAAAAGTTATAGGACCATTTTGCATAATCAAACAGTTTATGGACCAAATTGGATAACAGTGTAAAGGACTATTTGTGTATTTATTCATATGTCTTACCTTTAGACGACGATAACCAGCTGGGAGAAGTGTACGTAGGTGGTGGCATCGGTGGATTGAATCCATGATCAATTAAGAACATATTATTATGATTCATAGATCAAAATTGGGTGCTCGCTGGGTTTTGTTTGCCTAAATTATGGTTGGATGGAGTTTGAAGTGAAATAGGACAGGACCATCCCGATGGAGACTGATTGGGTTGCCATTAATTAATAGAGTAGTAATGTATTGTTGATGCTTCCAATTAATGGTAGCTGTGCTGGACTTGGACTAAATGCATGATGCAAATTGGAAACTTATTAATTGTTTTAAATGCATGCATGCATGCAAGAATATAACTGGGCTATGGACCATCTAGAAAGGACTTAGCGCACGTTTGGATTGGTTTTTTAAAAAAATAGAAGCCAAAAGTAGAAGCAGTACCAAAAGCAGAAGCATGTGACTTTTGTATTTGGATGAATGTTTGGAAAGCAACTTTTTCAAAAATGTGTTTGGATTTGTAAAAGTGAAAAGTGCTTTTGAAATGTGTAAATTACCAAAAAAGATATGTTACTTATATAGGATAGTATATATTTATAGTGTAATTTCAATAAATTAATAGGGGCATTTATGACTCTGCACACATTAATAGGTGTTTTTGGCTTCTACTTTTCAGAGAAGCACCCCCTGGACTACTTCTCCCAGAAGCACTTTTGCAGCTTTTCGACGTGCTTTTGCTTTTTCTAAAAAGCCAAAACAAGAGCCCGTTTGGAATGCCTTCTAGGGAGGTACTTTTGGCTTCTGCTTCTGCCAAAAGCACTTCTAGTCAAAATTAGGTATTTGTTTTGGCTTTAAAGAAAAAGCAAAAGCACCTCTAAAAGCCAAAAAAGTGCTTCTCCCGAAAGCAGAAGCCAAAAGCACCTCGTGAAATGTGCAAGGACTTAAATACCCCTACTACTTAATATAAATTACACTATAAATATATTTTATTATCATATTAAGTAGCACGTCCTTTTTGGTAATTACTACATTCCAAAAGCACTTTTCATTTTTATTCATCCAAACATATTTTTTAGAAAAATCCGTTTTTCAAACATTTCATCCAAACACAAAAAATTACATGCTTTTGCTTTTGACTTCTGCTTCTGCTTCTACTTTTGGCTTCTGTTTTTTTCAAAAGCCAATCCAAACGGACCTAAACTTTTTTTTGGGCCCGTTTGGATTAGCTTTTGAAAAAAACAGAAGCCAAAAGTAGAAGCAAAAACAGAAGTCAAAAGCAAAAGCATGTAACTTTTGTGTTTGGATGGAATGTTTGAAAAACGGATTTTTCTAAAAATATATTTGGATAATATAAAAATGAAAAGTGCTTTTGAAATGTAGTAATTACCAAAAAGGACGTGCTACTTAATATGATAATAATATATATTTATAGTGTAATTTATAGTAAGTAGTGGGGGTATTTAAGTCCTTGCACATTTTACGAAGTGCTTTTGGCTTTTGTTTTTGGGAGAAGCACCCTGGACTGCTTCTCCCAGAAGCACTTTTTTGGTTTTTCGAGGTGCTTTTGCTTTTTTTTAAAAGCCAAAACAAACACCTAATTTCTACTAGAAGTGCTTTTGGTAGAAGCAAAAGCCAAAAGCACCTCCCTAGAAGCAAAAGCAAAAGCCCATTTGGAATGACTTCTAGGGAGGTGCTTTTGGCTTTTGCTTCTGCCAAAAGCACTTTTAGTAGAAATTAGATGTTTGTTTTGGCTTTTAAGAAAAAGTAAAAGCACCTCGAAAAGCAAAAAAGTGCTTCTGGCATAAGCAAAAGCCAAAAACATCTCCCTATAAGCCAAGCCAAACGGGGCCTTACTATATTACTCACTCCGTCCCGCGAAATGTGGCTAGTTTCTTTTGGGTACGATAATTTAGGTAGTGGAATTTAGTGGTTAAAGTGGTGTGGATATTTGTATTTTAAAATTTTAATGAATTTTGACTTAGTTTATTGTTTAATTTTGACTTAATATTATGGTAATGATTTTAGAAAAATATTCAAGTGTGTCTTGTTAGAATCGTATAGGCGTATAGTTTTAGAATATATATTTTAAATAATTTTTATTTGTACCCATTTTGAAATACGAAGAATTAAAGAAATGTAAGGGATTTGTATAGAAAAATAAAAGTGTGTTGAGAGCTGTGCAGAATAGTAAAAATACTTACTTTTAATGGAATTTGAAAACCATTAAGATTCTAATTATATAAAATATTTTAATTTAATTTATCTAAAAATGAAAAGTGGAAAAATTTTGCAAGACACCCCAAAAAGGAATACTTTATATTGCTAGGAAAATTCATGAATTCATGAATTCGTTCATAGATTGCACCTGAAGCTCAGCTCGGCTCGGCTTGGGGGCTTAGCTCAGGTCTCCCATTTTGTATGCATGTAGTAGTCTTTCCGTTGTTCCTAGCTCGATCGACTTGTGGAGTTGTGGTGGTCTTAATAATTAAATCTTTTTTTTTTTGTGAACTCTATATAATTAAATCTTAATAATTGGTGTTTGGGATGAGAACCTAGCCCAAATGGTTTTTAGTCCCTTGACTTCCAAGGAAAGGTTGGAGGTTCGATTCCCACCGGCCCCCTATCCCTCCCTTTTTATTCCGCATGGGCTTCCACCACCCCTTTCCAGGCCTTCAATTGCTCCTCCAAACAAAAAATAATTGGTGTTTGTTTGCTTCTTGTCAGTTTTTCATCCCTGCTGAAAGAGTGTATACATATACAGATATTATATCTATATGGGAACGGTTACGGTGCGGACGACGATTTGGAAGTATGGTAAAGATGCCAATCTCATCCGTTGAATTAAATCTAATGGCTATAAATTAAAAATGGTAAAATTGTCAAAAAAAAAGTGTAATGATTTCTTCATTTACCATGTCGCTGAATATACTATATTATGTCGCTGAGATATACATATAAGTCGCTGAAATATACTATAACATGCCGCTGATAAGTACTATATCAAGTCGCTGAAATACACATTGTATATCGTTGAATTGTATACACCTTGTCGCAGAATTACATATGCCATGTTGAATTATGTGGGGTCCGTTGCTAAGATGTGTTCAAATGCACAGAAC
The DNA here is from genome assembly GCA_030278955.1 of Hygrophila difformis. Lineage (NCBI taxonomy): Eukaryota > Viridiplantae > Streptophyta > Magnoliopsida > Lamiales > Acanthaceae > Hygrophila > Hygrophila difformis. The sequence continues at coordinate 57,258,476 of JAOANR010000009.1, forward strand.
TATGTCACTGAAATGAATAAAATTGTATTGCTGAAATGAATACAATAATGTCGCTGAATTGCATATCCCATGTCGTTGCTGAATTCTGTTGATCATGTCGCTGAATTGTGAGAAGGCTTGTCGCTAAGATGCGTTTAAAATCGTAATGAACTTCAACCAGCTCTAACTTCAAACGTCGCTGAGATGAGCATAATAATGTCGCTGAATTGCATATCCTGTGTCGCCGAATTGGATTGGTTCCGTCGCTGAGTTGTGTATGCCATGTCGCTGAATTGTATATATATATATATATTGTGAATTCAACATATTAAATACGTAACAAGTAAAATTACGAAACTAACCCTACAAATGATCTCAACCGTTGGATCATAAAATTGATCAACGACTGAGATGCGCGTCCGCACAGTAAAGACAAGGGGCGTCCGCACGGTAACGAAGACGATATCTATATACACATATGTTAGGGTGTGGATGGAATGGTGGTGCGGACATGCGGAGTGCTCTCACAAGCCATTGATCAAATTTAGAATCCAACAGTTTATATTAATTGTAAGGATAATTTTGTCATTTTGATCATTTTATCATTTTGTAAGGTTAAAAATAGTATAGATGGCTAATTCAATCTCGTGTCCAAATGTACTGCTATTTCTTTATTTGGATTTTATAAAATTTGATAGGATATTTAGATTCGTTGTATCGAGTAGATGGATTTGCATATAAAGAACGTCCAAGTCCGAGTTCATATGAGAGTCATTCGAAGTTTGTTACGTAGACTTTGTTGTATTGGCTTTGTCGCTGAAATTCATAGGTTATGTCGTTGAATTATATAGTCCCCGACGCTGAATTCCATAGCCCCCGTCACTGAATTCTATAAGACTCGTCGCTGAATTGCATAAGCTCCGTCGCTGAAAACCGCAATGAACTTCAAATGACTCTAACTTTCTCATACGAACTCGGATTTCGGTGTTCTTTATATGAAAATCTATCTACTCAATGCAAGGAATCTAAATATTTAATAGATTTCAGAAATTCCTAATAGAAAAATAGCATATTCTCATAACAACGAGTATTAGATATTTTTAAGACTTCAGCGACACGAATAGAACATTTCAGCGATATACCATACATACCTCAGCGACAAAGACCATACAATTCAGCGAAATAGCATATATAATTCAGCGACATATCCTATATAATTTAGCGACATAGACTATGCATTTTCAGCGACTAACTGTATTCATTTCAGCGATATAGTTCTAGGCATTTCAGCGGCATCGTCATATGAGCTATTTATTAGTTTGGAATTTATAAAATTTGATAAAATATTTGAATCCTCGTATCGAGTAGATAGATTTTCATATAAAAATCGTCCAAATCCGAGTTCATTTGAAAAAGTTACAGCCATTCGAAGTTTACTGCGTAGGCTTTGTTGTATAGACCATGCCGCTGAATTACATATCACGTGTCGCTGAATTGTAAAATGCTCCGTCGCTGAATTGGGTATGCATTGTCGCTGAGATGTACATACTCTGTTTCTGAAAATCGCAAAACTTCAAATAGCTATATTTTTTTCAAATGAACACGGATTTAGACGTTCTTTATATGGAAATCGATCTACTCGATGCAGGGAATTTAAATATCTTATCAGATTTTGGAAATTCAAAACATACAAATATGGTATTCGAATATGATATGTAGATTTCTTACCTAATTCACCAATATTAGTACTACTCCCTCCGTCCCAGCAAACTTGCCTGGTTTGACTTTTTGACACTGTTCATTGTTCAATTTTGACTCAATGTTATTGCAAATTATATTTGGAGAAAAATAGTCAAGTTTGGTCTTTTTAGATTTGTCTAATCGCATAGTTTTAGAATATGTATTTTACATAACTTTTATTTGTATCATTTATGAGATATTGGCGGTTAAAAAAGTGCATTGGATTGTGTGCAGAAGTCAAACAAGACAAGTTAGTTGGGACAGATGGAGTATTTCTTTGACAATTATACCCTTAATCAATAATAGCCATTGGATGAAAATGAACGGTCATGATTCCAATCTGTACCGTACAGCCATGCATTTATCCGCATAGCAACTGGACCCATCTATATATGTATAATAAATCATTAATATTTTTTATTGTAATACCATAGAAATTACCCGAAATAATTGTAATTCACTAAAGAGACTTTTATTAAATATTTAATCACTTGCTTAAAGAATTAGTATATTGTTTTTTTCTACAAAACAACACTTGAAAAACTATATATGTAAATTTGTCTTTTTCAAAAGAAATATGAATTTCAATATCAAGGGTAATAGAATTATATAGTTTTTAAATCTATTGTTTAAATTATATATATAAGTTTTTATATATATACACATTGGTCTTGAAAATTTTTTATGAGGATAGTATGTGAATATTTTAAGTACTTTGGTATTCATTATGGAATAAATTTTTATAAAAATAAAAGTATGAGTTTTTACGTGAATCTATGAGAATTAACTTTTATATATAAGAAAATATATTCATAGATTATAATTTTTATTTGATGATGACATGAAGACTTTGTGGTTTGAGTATTGTTATGAATAAAATAAAACCATGCAAGTATATTATTATTATCTTTTTGAAAGCACATTAATATAAATACAGTACTTGAAATAAAAAAATAAATATTATATTATCATATCCAACTCATTGAGTATAAATGCATGCCACTAAATAATGGCAAGAATAATGATTTTTCTAGACAAGCTAATACTTCAATCATTTTCATGATACACTACTTACACAAATATAAGGTTAAAAAGCAATTGCAAGAAATTTTCTTCCTAAACAAATAGATGAAAAATCAACATGATTAACAAGTGTCTTGGATGAATGGCTAGCAAAGAAATGTGATCAATTATCTCTTGAACCCACCAAGATTAATAACCTCCATAATAGGCAAACCATTATGTTAATAGACAACATGATGGACAAAATTAATAGCCTCCCAAATTAATAGCCTCTTTGATAGGCTATAAGGACCAAATGAGTGGATACAAATACTCTAACCATTATTGCTCAAGACACACTTAATTGGATGATTGGTGAGGTTGTAATCACTCTCACAATGTGTCATGTTCAATTGTTCAAATCTTAGCCTATAAATAGAGGGAGTTTCTAGCCTTCAAACACACCAATCTCATCCATCTCATTAGCCAAATTCACTACCCATTTTATTCTTCAAAGTTCTCCCACATAGTGAGCATATCTTAAGGATTGTGGAGTCTTGTAGGCTTGGCAACCTTCATCATTCTAAGAGTTCTAATTCTTCTCAACACTTGGTTAGTAAGATATCATCCTTGAAACTTGTATCTTAGAGATCTAAATCTTTTATTTTTATACTATAAATTGATTTCCCTCTATTTGTCGAATTTCAGCGAAACCCGTAATTTGTGGTGCGAATTTTGTGTTATAACGGCCATTATCTTTGAATCTCCTTGGTCTTATACATCTATTCTGTAAGTTAACACTCTCTCTTTAAGTTTGGAGATCCTCATCCATGTTTTAAGAGTACAAAATTAGAATTCCCTCATTATACCAAAATCTGTCCGTTTTTCGTTTACGTAATGATCCATCTTTTTAAAATATTTTGGTTCATTATACCTCAAAGGTTCCTTCATAAAACTTGTTCCTTATTGAGTTGAGTATATTTCTGGAAACTTTTATAATTTTTAGAACTCATATGAAAAAGTTATGGGATCCGCTTTATCGAAAGGTCGAAATCTCTTTTTGTTGAAATCTAAGAAATGATAGTGTTTCTGAAATCCTCATTTTTGAAGGTCTTAAGTGTTTCAAACCAAAATGGTTTATTCATGAAAAATATTTATCTATATGTTATCTACCTTGTAGTAAAATTTTAGAATTTTTGGTCGCAAATTACTATTCTTAAAACCTGTTGAAAATTATAGATTCACCATTGAATTTCTGACAGAATACATGTTCTGAAAAGAACTCAATTTTTGAACTATTTCCATACCTTATTTTGAAAAGTGTAAAACATGAAACTTGTTCAACTATGTGTTGAGTATCTACAGTTTAAATTTCAAAGCAATCGCCTTTCATATGAATTTTTAAACTGACTTGGCGTAAACTGCGACATTGGACTTGATATTTGGTCCAAATGAGAAATTGTTGGATTTTGAGATCCATGAAATGATATTTTCATATCTATGAGATATTGATATGGGAGTTAAATGTTGAAATGTTATTTGGCATTATTGAATGCCCTTGTTATGAGGTTACTCCCGTGAAATTGTTGAAAACTCTTTTAAAGAGGATATTATGTGGAAAAATTGTGAAAAACTCTTTTAAATCCATTGTGCACTATTAACTTGAGTAAGATGCCATACTTGATAGAGGGCTAATGCACTAGAGATGTGTCTTGCGGGGCCTCCCCCTCTAAATATGCCAAGACGGCATTGTTGATAAATTGTGCCAAAACGGTGTTGTTGCATGTATGAGTCTATACTCTTGGGTGTATCCGTGATGGGTTACCCAAGGCTCCGGAGTGTGTCTGTATATGAGTCCGCTGCATGCTGATCATGACTTATGATCGATATGATATGATATGATATGATACGATATATGGAAAATGGTGTCCTCTTGTGCATAGTTGCTACAATGGTAAGAATGAAAGTTATTTATTTTGTTAAAGGTAATGTGTGTGATCCTTTTTAAAAGAAAAAGTGAAAATTATTTTTTTTAAATGAGTGTCAACCATTATTTTAAAATCCACTTCTTAAAGTGGAGCGGGTTGACTTACTCAGTACCATTGTACAGATAAAAAGTTGTTGTGTTATCTTTTTACAGATATTGGAGCTGACATGTGAACTGCATCTCATGACATGAGCATTTGGGGATGGGATTACCTTTCATCAAAAAGATTGTTGCTTTAAGGAACCACATACTTTTAATTATTAATGTCTTATATATTGCCTTTAGTTTATGCTTCCGCGTGAGAAAGAACAATGGCTTTGGTATTAAGTACTTTAAATTTTCTTATGACTATATTTTATAAAATTGGCAATAATTTTTAAAGTCCATATTACAAAAATTTATATGTGAAGATATTTAGCCGTAGCACTTGTCAATTAAGTTAGCCAAAGGGCGAGCCTGACTGACAAGTGTGGCGGTAACATTCTGAAACCTTATGAGGATGAATTTCGGGGTGTTACAGAGTGGTATCAGAGAGTATTTTTAAACTCTAAGTATTTGTAAACTGTTAAATATAGAACTGCATGAGCTGATTCTGTCTAAGGAGTCTGGTTTTTAAAGATTGCCCGTCAGCCGGTGGCTCTACCAGTCTTTCCTGGGAATCAACTTTGTAGCTCTATATTTTAACTAGTTGGCAAATTACTTAGAAGGCGGTACCCTCTAATCTTAGCATTTCTTGGTTAAGTTAGCAACAAGGCGAGCTTGACTAAGGGATGCGACAGTTTAACTCCGGTTTATGGATAATAAAAAAAAAGTCCATTTTGAGAAAGAAATATGCAAAATATTTTTCAAAGGCCCATATGGGCTATGTTAAATTTTGAAACTTTGAAATTATTTTTGGGGTGGGGACATATGCATTCATGAGCATGCATCATTTTTTATAAAAAATTTTTTTAAAAAAAAATATATTGTTATGATATACTAAGTCATTTGACCTTATTATAAGTGCTCTTTTTAAATTCTCTATCTTGTAATATTCTCTAGATTTATGAAATAAATCTTGTTATTTCATTCCTTCTGGTTAATCTCTAAATAAAGTCATACTCCTAACTTAGACATTTCTGCGTTAACTCATCCTTATACTATGACCTAACGAGTTTTAGGACATAATCATCCCTTAGACTTGAACTCACTCTTGCTTAACCATCCTTAGCAGAATGGCACCCCGTGCAAGGACTAGAAAAACCCTCCGAAGTGTTAATGCCCTCAACAACATGGAGCCACACCAAAATCCGAACATGACTAACCACGAAGTGCCAGCAGCACCGGGTGTATCCAATCAACAAGCTGTACCACCTGCACACAACATATATCACCCTGACATCACCAACAATCAGGGCGTTGGACACAACATGGTACCTCCTAATCAGGGAGCACCCAACAACCAAACCCCTCAGAATCGAAACACGCCAAACTCGCTTGACAATGATCGCCTAAGGATCATTGAGCAAATGCTCATTGCCTTGGGTCAGGGTCAAATTAATCAAGCCACAGCAGCTGTGCCGCCACCTCAAGCCCAGCTCAATCACCTAGCAGTGGTGAACCAATACAGACCACCTCGTTATGATGGGCAGGAGGACCCTACTAAATTGGAGGATTGGATAAAAAGTTTCAACAAGCTACTCGAAGCGACTCGTTGCCCAGATGAGCAGAAGATTACTGTAGCCTCGTACTTTTTAGGAGGTGATGCAGATGACTGGTGGCAGTTACAGAAGAGAGAGCTAGATGATGATGAGGAGTATACATGGGAAAACTTTACAGAAGCTCTAAGAGAAAGGTTTTACCCGATGAGTACCAAAGCAGCAATGTATGAAGAGTTTCTATCGTTACGACAAGGAGCACAATCTGTACAAGAATACTATGTCAGATTCAAGGAGTTAGTCAGATTTGCTCCTAAGTTAGTCTCCACCGATGCCAAGAAGGCACAGAAGTTCGAAATGGGATTAAACCTCTTCATTAGAGAAGTGGTGGCTGGAGTTCAGTATCCTACCCTCCAAGCGATCTACGATCGAGCTGTCGCAGTTTCTCGTGTACAACAGATGAAGAGAAAAGCCGGGGAGTCTAGCCGCGGGTTCCAAGGACAGGACAAGAGGATTCGGGACAACCGAGAAAGTAGCAGCAACAACAACCACCTCAGCAACAATAAAGGCAATATTCGAGGTTGGCAGAATCGACCCGTCCAGGGAAACAAAGGAGGGGGCAACAATGGTACTAGAAACCATGAAGGGTACATACCACAATGCCCAAAATGCAACAAGCCCCACTTGGCTAGGGGATGCCCCAAGCCGGGTACATGTTATAGATGTGGCCGAGAAGGTCATATGAGGAAGGAGTGTAAGACCCGCATTGAAAATATTACAAAAAGAGATGACCTTATCAATATCCCCACTCAGCCAAATAATCAGGATGTGCGAAACGGAAATAATCAAGGACAGAGGCCTCAGCAAAATAGAAACCAACAAGGGAACCATGGAGCACCTATAGGGCGGCTCAATGTTATTAATCAGGCAGATCTTTCAACTCAAGGGGATGTGATAACAGGTACATTTACGGCTTTAAGTGTGCCTGTTAAGGTTTTATTCGATTCTGGAGCAAGTTGCTCGTTTATCTCTTCTAGAATCTTGCCTGAATTAGAGATGCCAAAACCTAAAATGATTAACTTAGGAATTCAGTTGCCTTCGGGAAAAATTGTATCGTGCACCAAACGATACGATGGGATTCCTATAGTCATTAAGAACCTTGAGTTCTATGCAAACTTAGTAGAATTTGACCTTAAAGATTTTGATATTATATTGGGAATGGATTGGCTTACCCAATATAAAGTTGTAATTGAGTGTCAGAAACACAAAATTACACTGTCTAAGACGAGAGGCAAAAAGGTCAACTACTATGTCCAACTCCCCAAACGTAAGACTAAGGTAGTAAATGCCTTAAAATTTTATAGTCTTATGCAAAAAGGATATATGCTTTATGCATGCTATATCCATAACCTCAAGTTAAAGGAGAATAAAATTGATGACATTCCAGTAGTGAGGGAGTATCCAGATGTATTCCCAGAAGAAATTCCTGGAATGCCTCCAGAACGTGAAGTCGAGTTTACAATCGATCTATTTCCCGGAACAGAACCTGTATCAAAAGCTCCTTATCGCATGGCAACCCTAGAAATGAATGAACTGAAGGAGCAACTTGAGGAATTATTACAAAAGGGGTATATACGACCTAGCACGTCGCCGTGGGGAGCACCGGTCTTATTCGTCAAGAAGAAAGATGGAGGGTTACGTCTTTGTATCGATTATAGAGGTTTAAATCAGGTAACGGTTAAAAACAAATACCCGTTACCTAGGATTGATGACCTTTTCGATCAACTTAAAGGTGCAACGGTATTCTCCAAGATAGATTTGCGATCCGGTTATCATCAACTGCGAATCGATGAAAAGGATATTCCGAAAACTGCTTTCAGGACACGTTATGGACATTACGAATTTACAGTGATGTCCTTTGGGCTAACAAATGCCCCAGCAGTATTCATGAATCTCATGAATGATGTGTTTCGAGAATTGTTAGATCAATGTGTAGTCATTTTCATCGACGACATCTTGATCTATTCAAAGAGCAATGAAGAACATGAGCAACACTTGCATCAGTTGCTAGAGACATTAAGGAAACACCAACTCTATGCCAAGTTGTCCAAGTGTGACTTTTGGCTAGAAAAAGTAGGATTTTTAGGCCACGTTGTATCAGCTGATGGAGTTTCTGTTGACCCAGCAAAAATATCAGCAATCACCGAGTGGCCTACGCCTACTAATCAAACAGAAGTGAGAAGTTTTCTTGGACTGGCTGGATATTACAGGAGGTTCGTCAAGGACTTTTCCAAAGTTGCACGACCTCTGACTCAACTTTTGAAGAAAGGCTTGAAGTATGAATGGACAGAAAAGTGTGAATCATCATTTCAAGAGTTAAAGAAACGCCTCACAACAGCACCAATTTTAACATTGCCAACAGAGAATGGAGATTTTGAAGTGTATAGTGACGCTTCAAAAGAGGGGCTAGGGTGTGTTTTAATGCAACAACAACAAGTCATTGCATATGCATCACGACAATTGAAGCCTCATGAGGAGAATTATCCGACGCACGACCTAGAATTAGCAGCGGTAGTGTTCGCATTAAAGATTTGGCGACACTACTTGTACGGACGAACTTGTCGGATATTCACCGACCACAAGAGCCTTAAGTACATATTTACTCAGAAGGAGCTAAACATGAGGCAACGCAGATGGTTAGAGTTGATCAAGGATTATGATTTGGACATCGCCTACCATGAAGGGAAAGCTAATGTGGTCGCAGATGCATTGAGCCGCAAGACTCGACACGTGGCAAATACTCTTATCTTACCTTCGAAACTGTATATGGACTTGGTCAAGGTAGATACGGAGCTAGTCCATTATGGAACTGTGGAAAATGTCATTAATGCTATGACCATTGAATCTACGGTATTTGATGAAATACGCAGTGCTCAACCAGGCGACATAAAGCTTGAAAGGATCAAGAAGAAGGTTGCTGAAGGAAAAGCAATTGGTTTTGCAATCCATGAGGATGGAAGCATTCGCTTCAAAGGAAGATGGTGCGTACCGCATAAATGCGAAGAGCTAAAACGAAGATTAATGGAAGAAGGCCACAACACCCCATATTCAGTACATCCAGGGGGTGATAAGCTTTATAAGGATTTAAAGAAGGTTTATTGGTGGCCAAGGATGAAGAATGAGGTTGTTGAGTTTGTGGCTAGATGTTTAACCTGTCAAAAGGTTAAAGCAGTACGTCAGAAGCCCTTAGGACTCATGAAACCATTGGAAATCCCGAGTTGGAAATGGGATAGTATATCAATGGATTTTGTTTCAGGACTACCACGATCACCAAAAGGAATGAATAAAATTTGGGTAATTGTTGATAGATTGACAAAGATTGCGATCTTCATACCAATGAAGGATACATGGTCTATGGATCAATTAGCAAGAGCATATATCAATAACGTGGTTCGACGACATGGAGTACCACATGATATAATCTCTGATAGAGACAGCAGATTTGTCTCTCATTTTTGGACCAAGCTGCAAGAAGCTCTTGGTACCCAAATTAAAATGAGCACCGCTTTTCACCCGATGACGGATGGACAAACAGAAAGGACAATCCAAACACTGGAGGACATGCTGAGAGCATGCGTTCTTGAATTTAAAGGAAGTTGGGAAAGGCATCTACCTTTGATAGAGTTCTCTTACAATAACAGCTATCATGCTAGTATAGGTATGGCACCGTTTGAGGCACTCTATGGACGCAAGTGCCGAAGCCCATTATGTTGGGAAAAATGTGATAATTCTATTGTGGTTGGGCCGCAACTCATTGAAGACATGACCCAAAAGATCAAGATGATCCAAGGGAAAATGAAGGCAGCACAAGATCGACAGAAAAGTTATGCCGATGTTAGGCGACAAGACCTAGAATTTCAAGTTGGAGATAAGGTTATGCTGAAAATATCACCTATGAAAGGAGTGATGCGTTTTGGAAAGCGAGGAAAGTTAAGTCCTCGATATATTAGACCGTATGACATTCTGGAACGAGTCGGAACCCTGGCATACAGACTAGCCCTACCGCCACAACTATCTCGAGTGCACAATGTGTTCCATGTTTCACATTTAAAGAAATATGTGCGTGACCCAACCCATGTACTTCAACAGGAAGTAATTGAACTCAAAGAAGATCTAACTTATGAAGAGTATCCAATCCAAATACTCGATATCAAAGAAAGAACGACAAGGAACAAGACCACCCGGATTGTTAAAGTACTTTGGTCCAATCATGGTACGGAAGAAGCAACATGGGAACTAGAGGATGATATGAAGCAACGCTACCCCAATCTCTTTTTAAACGACCAAATAACAGTTATGGGGACATAACTGTAGGCTTAAGGGGAGGAGGATGTAACCACCCGACACAATCTTGATAGGGTATGTTCAAAATCTCCTATTTTTTTTCTTTTCCATTAACTTTTATCTTATATTCCGCATATTAGATTGCCATAGTATTTTTCATTAAAACTTCGAGGACGAAGTTGATTCTTAAGGAGGGTGGATTGTAATACCATAGAAATTACCCGAAATAATTGTAATTCACTAAAGAGACTTTTATTAAATATTTAATCACTTGCTTAAAGAATTAGTATATTGTTTTTTTCTACAAAACAACACTTGAAAAACTATATATGTAAATTTGTCTTTTCCAAAAGAAATATGAATTTCAATATCAAGGGTAATAGAATTATATAGTTTTTAAATCTATTGTTTAAATTATATATATAAGTTTTTATATATATACACATTGGTCTTGAAAATTTTTTATGATGATAGTATGTGAATATTTTAAGTACTTTGGTATTAATTATGGAATAAATTTTTATAAAAATAAAAGTATGAGTTTTTATGTGAATCTATGAGAATTAACTTTTATATATAAGAAAATATATTCATAGATTATAATTTTTATTTGATGATGACATGAAGACTTTGTGGTTTGAGTATTGTTATGAATAAAATAAAACCATGCAAGTATATTATTATTATCTTTTTGAAAGCACATTAATATAAATACAATACTTGAAATAAATAAATAAATATTATATTATCATATCCAACTCATTGAGTATAAATGCATGCCACTAAATAATGGCAAGAATAATGATTTTTCTAGACAAGCTAATACTTCAATCATTTTCATGATACACTACTTACACAAATATAAGGTTAAAAAGCAATTGCAAGAAATTTTCTTCCTAAACAAATAGATGAAAAATCAACATGATTAACAAGTGTCTTGGATGAATGGCTAGCAAAGAAAGGTGATCAATTATCTCTTGAACCCACCAAGATTAATAACCTCCATAATAGGCAAACCATTATGTTAATAGACAACATGATGGACAAAATTAATAGCCTCCCAAATTAATAGCCTCTTTGGTAGGCTATAAGGACCAAATGAGTGGATACAAATACTCTAACCATTATTGCTCAAGACACACTTAATTGGATGATTGGTGAGGTTGTAATCACTCTCACAATGTGTCATGTTCAATTGTTCAAATCTTAGCCTATAAATAGAGGGAGTTTCTAGCCTTCAAACACACCGATCTCATCCATCTCATTAGCCAAATTCACTACCCATTTTATTCTTCAAAGTTCTCCCACATAGTGAGCATATCTTAAGGATTGTGGAGTCTTGTAGGCTTGGCAACCTTCATCATTCTAAGAGTTCTAATTCTTCTCAACACTTGGTTAGTAAGATATCATCCTTGAAACTTGTATCTTAGAGATCTAAATCTTTTATTTTTATACTATAAATTGATTTCCCTCTATTTGTCGAATTTCAGCGAAACCCGTAATTTGTGGTGCGAATCTTGTGTTATAACGGCCATTATCTTTGAATCTCCTTGGTCTTATACATCTATTCTGTAAGTTAACACTCTCTCTTTAAGTTTGGAGATCCTCATCCATGTTTTAAGAGTACAAAATTAGAATTCCCTCATTATACCAAAATCTGTCCGTTTTTCGTTTACGTAATGATCTATCTTTTTAAAATATTTTGGTTCATTATACCTCAAAGGTTCCTTCATAAAACTTGTTCCTTATTGAGTTGAGTATATTTCTGGAAACTTTTATAATTTTTAGAACTCATATGAAAAAGTTATGGGATCCGCTTTATCGAAAGGTCGAAATCTCTTTTTGTTGAAATCTAAGAAATGATAGTGTTTCTGAAATCCTCATTTTTGAAGGTCTTAAGTGTTTCAAACCAAAATGGTTTATTCATGAAAAATATTTATCTATATGTTATCTACCTTGTAGTAAAATTTTAGAATTTTTGGTCGCAAATTACTATTCTTAAAACCTGTTGAAAATTATAGATTCACCATTGAATTTCTGACAGAATACATGTTCTGAAAAGAACTCAATTTTTGAACTATTTCCATACCTTATTTTGAAAAGTGTAAAACATGAAACTTGTTCAACTATGTGTTGAGTATCTACAGTTTAAATTTCAAAGCAATCGCCTTTCATATGAATTTTTAAACTGACTTGGCGTAAACTGCGACATTGGACTTGATATTTGGTCCAAATGAGAAATTGTTGGATTTTGAGATCCATGAAATGATATTTTCATATCTATGAGATATTGATATGGGAGTTAAATGTTGAAATGTTATTTGGCATTATTGAATGCCCTTGTTATGAGGTTACTCCCGTGAAATTGTTGAAAACTCTTTTAAAGAGGATATTATGTGGAAAAATTGTGAAAAACTCTTTTAAATCCATTGTGCACTATTAACTTGAGTAAGATGTCATACTTGATAGAGGGCTAATGCACTAGGGATGTGTCTTGCGGGGCCTCCCCCTCTAAATATGCCAAGACGGCATTGTTGATAAATTGTGCCAAAACGGCGTTGTTGCATGTATGAGTCTATACTCTTGGGTGTATCCGTGATGGGTTACCCAAGGCTCCGGAGTGTGTCTGTATATGAGTCCGCTGCATGCTGATCATGACTTATGATCGATATGATATGATATGATATGATATGATATATGGAAAATGATGTCCTCTTGTGCATAGTTGCTACAATGGTAAGAATGAAAGTTATTTATTTTGTTAAAGGTAATGTGTGTGATCCTTTTTAAAAGAAAAAGTGAAAATTATTTTTTTTAAATGAGTGTCCCATTATTTTAAAATCCACTTCTTAAAGTGGAGCGGGTTGACTTACTCAGTACCATTGTACTGATAAAAAGTTGTTGTGTTATCTTTTTACAGATATTGGAGCTGACATGTGAACTGCATCTCATGACATGAGCATTTGGGGATGGGATTACCTTTCATCAAAAAGATTGTTGCTTTAAGGAATCACGTACTTTTAATTATTAATGTCTTATATATTGCCTTTAGTTTATGCTTCCGCGTGAGAAAGAACAATGGCTTTGGTATTAAGTACTTTAAATTTTCTTATGACTATATTTTATAAAATTGGCAATAATTTTTAAAGTCCATATTACAAAAATTTATATGTGAAGATATTTAGCCGTAGCACTTGTCAATTAAGTTAGCCAAAGGGCGAACCTGACTGACAAGTGTGGCGGTAACATTCTGAAACCTTATGAGGATGAATTTCGGGGTGTTACATTTAGTATGTGAAGACTCTATTGCACTTCAATGTACTTCATCTTTTTTAATTTTAAGGGTTTTATACAATAATTTTGGGCCTTTTTGGCGCCAAAAATTTTTATTCACATTTTGGGTTGCTACTTGAAATGGTACAAAAATGTAGAGCTGTCAAAACGGGCTTGGCCCGTTGGGCCAGCCCGCCCCCGCCTCCAAAAAGGTGGGTTGAGCTGAATAAATAGAAGCTCGTTTAGAAGCAGGCCTAAATGGGCTTAACCCGCCTAACCCGCCATCGCCGCGGGCCAGTTTGCGGGCCAAGAGAAGTTTTTAATTCTTTAAGTTTCTTACGAATATCTAAATTATTATAAGATGTTTGTTAGTTGAATATTATTTCAAATCATATAATATTTAATAATTTTATATGTTTTTTGTGTAAAATATTATTAAAAATATAAAATAAACTTAATATCAATTAAATTAAATGAAAATAATTTTAATGTTCATTATATATGACGCCAGCTACTTTTTAGACTACTTTCATGTTATTTTTAAAGAAGAATACTTTATAAAATTTAACTAAGTGATTTTATATTTCTTAAAAAGTATTTTTTATTTTAAAATTAAATAATATATTTAATTTTGGATAATAATGATATTACATAATTAAAAAAAAAATAAATTTATTAATTAAATTAAAAAAATGCGGGCTAGCCTGCCTGACCCGCAATCCGCAAGTGGGTTGGGCTGGCTGAGGTAATCGAGCCCGCCCCGGCTGTGGACCGGCCCGTCTAAACCCGCCAAATAGTGGGTTGGAGTGGGTTTGGCCCGTGTCGCCCCGCTAGCCCGTCTTGACACCTCTAAAAAGGATTTATATATATTGAAAGAATTAATGAGGAAAGATTAATAATTGTGTAATATTAAAGGAGTGAATAAATAGGAGGGAGCGATATCTACCAGATCATAGGATTAGTTATTTATATTAATATATTAGTAATGTATATTGCAAGTATGTTATGTTGCACTGAAAAAATCATCGATAACTCGTATGGAATAATTTGGTTTTTAGTTATTGTTTTACATGATAACAATTATAATTAAATAATCAAGAAATCGGCATATTTTTATTGTTTTCTCCTTTGAATACAAAATGGGCAAAATCAAGGACTGTCTTATTTTAATTTTTATATTTGAACTACATATCTATAAAGTTTATTACAAACTTCCAAAACACGGTTTACATAATTTAGATTTTGAAGTCCCCATAGGATAGTCACTCCATGCATATAAATAAGTAAATGGAGTAAGAAATAAATACTACAAAGGTGCAAGAAGGTGCAATAAAGGCCCTATATCTACAAAACACTAGCTATCTCGGTCTCATTATATGTGTCATATATGACTTTTTTTTTTAATACTGATGATTATTCAATTTCGACTCAATTTTATTGTACGTATATATTTGA
Source organism: Hygrophila difformis (assembly GCA_030278955.1). Classification (NCBI taxonomy): domain Eukaryota; kingdom Viridiplantae; phylum Streptophyta; class Magnoliopsida; order Lamiales; family Acanthaceae; genus Hygrophila; species Hygrophila difformis. The sequence continues at coordinate 57,273,893 of JAOANR010000009.1, forward strand.
AGAAAAAAAATCGAGTCCAATCTTGTTTATTCGTCTAATTATATAGATTTATAATATATATTTTTCATAAATTTTACTTTTATAGATTTTGATATATTAAATGTTATAGATTTAAATGCACTGTATTGCGTGTCCAGATCAAACATAACATGTTTATTGAGACAGAGGGATTATAAGTCGATTCAAATTTTATATAGTAATGGGGATGAGGACTTAGCCCAAGTGGTTAAGTCTCTTGACTTCCAACGGAAGGTGGGAGGTTTGATTCCCACCCCTATCCCTCCATTTTATTTCTCTTTGTAATTTGTGTGGCATGAACTCCCACCACCACTTTCCCAGACCTTTAATGACTCATTAAAAAAAATTATTTAGTAATCTTACTATTATTCCAAAAATGACAAGACCTAGGAAAATAAGGTTATTGGATGATTGGCTAAAAGCCAGCAGGTAGTATGTACGTCCGAGGGCCAAAAGACAATGAAAGAAGGTTAAGACTTAAGGTTCTTACATGAGAGAACACTATTACATGAGAGATGCTTAGTTACTCTTTGCTCCTTTTTTAATTTAATTTGCAGATACATATTTGCTTTTTGGAATAAATGCCCAATTAGTCATTTTTTTTTCCTTTTTGGCCAAATCAGTCCTTTATCTATTTTTATACCCAATTAGTCCTCTACCTTTTGCCTTAATGTCCAATTTAGTCCTTTTTGTATAAAATAATCTCCACTTGACTCTCTTTTATATTAAATTGACCACCAATCTTTCAAACCATTTCATTTTAGCCCCAAAACTTTAAATAGTGATTTTTATTAATCCATACATCAAACAAATGCCCAACATGCTTCCGTAAGAAAAATTAAACAAAACCTCATACCTCGGGTTTGACCGCCTTGTTGCCGGGTCTTCCGTCTGGGATTTTACGGACTCCTTCCAACCACACGACCGCAGCCAATGGTTCACCAGCTCCGGGCTCCTTCAGCAACAGTCAGCACAGTCCTATTTCGTTTCCTACCTTAGGACGTAGCGAGGTTTGGGACAAAAGAGTTTAATTCTAATTTTGGAAGATTATAGATATATGAAGCCTGGATTTTACTGAAGAAATATTAAAAATATTATTTAAACATAATTTCTCCTAATGGAGAAGACAAACACTTAGCTCCTCATGGAGGAAGCAAGACTCTTGGGGATGTTCCCCATACTATTACAGACACAGAAAGGAAAATTTGCAGAAATGAAATATTACAAATGTTTTGAAGAGTTGGGAGGATTTTTCGATGTCTTCCATATGCTTCAAACTCCTTTATTTATAGGCGCCCGCGGACTTCAATCCCAGATTCCAATCTTCCTCTAAATCCTTGTGACGTCACTGCGTTCGTCACTTGGCCTTAATTTCCACCGGCTACATTATTGTCCTTTTGGAATTATTGCGTTAGGTGGCTTTTTGTCAACTCTCCAGCTTCTCTTGTCGGCCACTTTCTGCCAGCTACTCTGCCCTTCTTTGTCGGCTTTTAATTATGAGTGTTGCCGACACCTCTCTTTCTTTTACATCCAGCTAATCTTACTTTGGCTTGTGAAAGTTTTTTGGACGTTTCTTCCCTTTGTCCTGTTCGGGTCCGGATTTTTTCTGCGTTACCCGGATCTTTGTACCGAATAGAGGTTTCTCCTGTTCTGCACAATATGGGCATATGTGGTTATCCCATTGGCCAACATGCATCATGTTGCATGCCTTCTTTTTGGTAGACTCGGTTGCTGGCAACTTGTTTTTCCAGATGAGTAACCTCTTCTTTTCAAAGGAGGTTTCCGCAAACTCTGTGCTTTTCCCTGTTAAGGAAGTAACCAGGAACGATCCATTTAAGTTGTTTGAGAATATTTTAAACGGATATTTAACATTTTCCATCTCGGTGAGACAGACCCAGAATCCCCATGCTCGTCGGGTGGAGATTTCATCTTCGCTGATTGAAGATACCAATGGTGCCTTCTCATCCATAGACTTAACTCTGTTGAAGGCAATCATATCAGGTCTCTGTAATTTAATAAATTGAAAGACCGGATAAGAACCTTTCCCGACTATTTCTGGTGCTGCTGAAATGAACTTAAGCTCCAGAATATCTCCTCTTTGCAGGTGCGGGTTGTTCTGCCATGATTCATGCACCGCGCTACTTATCCATCCCGGAAGTTTTTCGATTTCCGGAAATCCTGGTGATGTAGTATGAACAGATGCTAATGCTCCAAAGTCATACCACTTTCGAACCTCTTCTGGTTTCGATCTTTCAAGCATCCATACCCTGTTGTATCTCTCGGATGTCTCGATTACTGTTTTGTTGGGGTTAATACCCCTTTTGGAAACCAGTTGTTCCCATTTTCCTTGGTAGTCCAGCCAGGCAGTAGATAGGACCTTCTCTTCTGAATTAACCTTAGAAGTGCCTGTCATTGGCCTAAGGTTAATTTCTTCCTCTTTTACCCCAGAGGCAGTGGGTTGACTTGAACTTTCGGAAATGTGACTTTCCTCTTGCTCAACATTTTTGTCGGTATCCGACAATGGTTCCTTTGAAGCAGTGCTTGAATCTGCTTCTTCATATGTGACCACCTTAGTTTTTTGGGCACATTTCTCTTTGTTTACCAGGGAGGCTGACGCCTTCCTGATTGGCTCTAATACTGTTTCCTATAGTGTCGTCATTGCTATATGGGAGGTTCATATATTGTTGCGGACCATGTCCACATCGCTCTGTTGTATTTGGCCAGCTGCTCGTGCATTGATCTCGAGCTGTCCAAATTGCTTTGATAGCTCCTCTAGGTTTTCTCTGAGGTGTCTGAATCTCGTAATGATGGAATCAGCTTCAAATGCTTCCATCTCTCGTCAAGAAATCTGCAAGAACATTTTCATGAGATTTTATAACATCAATATCATAAGTATAATATTGACATTCAACTTGCCATCTGATAATACGAGCTTTTTCAATTTTTGATTCAAGTTTATTTTTTAGAAAAGCTCTTACATTAGTATTATCAACTTTTAATACAAATTTCTTTGCAAGTAAGAATAAGGGCCATTTTTTAAATGTTTTCCATACTGCAAAGAATTCTTTTTCATTAATGTGCCAACGTTTGGCTTGTTGTTCAGTGAACAACCCTCCTGTGTATCTACAAGGTTCTTGACCCGTAGTTGTTTTTCTCATGAGCACTCCCGCCCATCGAAAATCATTGGCGACTGTGTAGACTACCAGCTCATCCTCATCTTGAGGTATCGCGAGTTTTGGCAAGCTATTGCAGACTTGCTTTAGTTCACGAATTCTCTTGGTATGGATTTCTTCCCATTTCCATCTAGAGCTTTCAGTCTCTTTCAGGAGTGGTCTAACATCCTTTCTATATTTTGCAAGGTCTTTTATAAACATACCTGCAAAATTTACAACTCCCAAGAAACTCTGAAGTTGTTTCTTTTCTTTTAATATGTCTGGAAAATTACGGATTTTTTCCACAATGTGTTCCTGTAACTCTATCCCTGCTTCATCAATTTGAACTCCTAAGAATTCAATTTTGTTAGCAGCGATGGTAGCCTTTTTCTCAGAGAGAACAAGACCTTCCCCATGACATGCATCTGAAAATATTTCAAGGTGTTTAATATGTTCTTTAATATTTCGAGATGCAATCAGAATGTCATCTATGTAGACGAACATGAACTCTAGATAATCCTTAAATAGATTATCCATCTTTCTTTGGAATATCTGAGGGGCATTAGAAAGCCCCATTGGCATAACATTCCAAATATATTGCCCTTGTGGGGTGGAGAATGTTGTGAATTTCTTCGATTCATTCTCCATCTTAATCTGATAGAAACCAGATTTGCAATCAAGTTTAGAAAACACATTAGCACCTTTGATGCAATCAATTAAGTGTTCTCTACTCGGAATGTAATAACCATCAAACTGTATTATTTTATTAATACCTTGATAGTTTATTACCAACCTGGGTTTACCTCTTTTTATTTCACCATGGTTTCTTACCAAGAATCCAGGGCTACTATAGGCTGAGACTCCAGGCTCGATGAGTTTAAGATCGATATGCTCCTTGATAATTTGTTGCATATCTTTCTTATCCTGCATATTCATTAAGATGGGTTTGTATCGAACATACTCATATTTATATTGTTCTTTTACCTGTAGAGTAGCTTCGATCTTGTTTTTATCCCACCATGCCAGAGGATCCCCGTTAAAGTTTCTCTGGATAAGTCTTTTTACATTTTCGAGGGACAATTTAGTTTCCCCATCAATGTCTAATGAAGTTATATTTAATGACTTCATTTCCTGCATTGCTTCTTTGAGGTTTATAATTTCCTCAATAGAAACTTCATTGAATCCTTGCTGTCTAAAAGACAACAAAGCCTTACCAAACTTTCTTTTATCCTGCATTTTTGGATGGGTTAGTTTGGCATCATTATCACCACGTTTGCTGCGAAATAATATGGGCATTAACCTGTTGAATGCCTTTTCTCTGCGCAACACTTGTATCTCATTTCCACAACTTGTGGTAAATATTAACAAATTTCTTTTGTTATCTTGAACATATTTTGTAAAGGATTGTATGAAATTATTTCCTAACAAAATATCCGCTCATGTATCATGAAAGTAAATAGGAGGAGTTTTTACCTTATACCAGGGTGTACCAAATGCTCCTCCAATCATGATATTGGCCTGTCTAATACCCTTATTTAGTACTAAGATTTTTTTGGGAAAAATCTCTACCTGCAATAATGGGTAATGATTCCATAGCTTCGCTAGGGAAAACTCCTGGTTTTGCCGTGCAAATACCCGATCCTGAATCAATATAAGCTGCAAAATATTCTGACTTATATTGTTCATATATTATTCCTACAGAGATATAAATGGAAAATGGACTTGTCATTTAATTCTGATGGTGTGACCCTTCAGATTAAATTCTATACCATTATCCTTTCTTACCCATGGTTTATGATTTTCGAGAAAGCTTAATCCCAAAATCATAACCCCGTTGTCTTTTCCGGCAGTGCCTAAGACTCTGATCTCGTGTCCTGCAATTTCAATTGTTCCTTCATAGGTTCCAATTGATGGCTGCTGCAAGTAGTATAAGTCATCACATGGAAAACGATTAATCTTTTCAGTAATGTCAAATATTACTCGTATTTCTTTCCATCCTTCAGGGCATTTAATCTTTATCTTATCTACCCCAATGGATTGAGGAGTTAGATCTTTTATGAACTCCTTCCCTTTATATGCCATAATCCTGTCTTCTGAAAAAGACATACGGCTTGCGTACTCAATTCTAGCACTCGCTGATCTGTCTAGAATTGGATGATCTCTTATCTGTATGTCTACTCCTCCTAATCTTGGAATCTGGGTAGGATTTGGAGTCATGACTTTAGCAAATTCCTTGAAAATTCTAGGAATTTCTATATATTCTTTCTTGAGAAATAAGTCAGAATGATGACTATTGGAAAGTGCATAAGAGATTCTATAAGTTATAGAATATGGCCTGTTTCCTTCTTTCATTAGATCTTTTCTTTTAAAATCCTGATGAAGGGTTAAAACTCTACTAAAATCTTGGTCAGCTAAGTTATAGGAAATTCTGGGATGTATGTCAAACATTAACTTCCCAGCATATAAATTTCCTACCATAGTTCCAAGAAGACCATCTCTAAGGTTATTGATTCTTCTATCAGTGACTGATAGATGTAATTCAGAATCAATGCCTTCTTTGAAGGTTGCCTTAATTACTACTTCAATGGCTCCTATGTGGATCCATTTCATAGTAATGGCGATTTTCTCCTTCATTCTGCTTAATTCCTCAAGAATTTCTTCTTTAGGAATTAATTGCATATCCATAACATTACAAGTCAGTTCCATAGGAATGGCAAACTCACCTGCACTTACCTTGTAGATGATGTTATGTCTTCTCTGGTTGAGTCCCATCTGGTTAAGAACTCGTCCAATCCCGCCAATTCTGAATCTGTCATATGGGCTGAGGTTGGAATCTTGTCGCATTATCCTTTCCATGGTTCGATTTGAGATCGTCATCCTTGAAAAGAATCCAGACAGGTTTTCAGTGGTCTGAATCCTGTCCTCTTCAGTCAGACTCGGTTGAAGATCCATCTGAATATGAGTCCGAGTCACTTCTTAATTCTTCCTCGTAGATGCTTTCATCAGAGGGGATGTCTTCAAACTGATAGACTGGTACCAGCTTTCCATGGTAGACCGCTTCCACGATATCCTCCGTGGCTTCGTACCTTCGTATCTCACGATTCTGAGGGCAATCGGGTGAGATATGACCTTTGGCTCCACACTTCCAATAGTTACAGTCCTTGAAACTTTCGTTGGCTCGGGTATGGGCTCGTCTGAATGTTCTCTTGGACACCGTTCTCCCCATGCTCCTTGCTGCTGAGCTAGTTGAACCTTGGGATGAACTCTTTGTCGTTCCCGTTCATTGTCCAGTTTTGTATGATCTGGCCTTGCCCTTGGACCACCATGCTCTTCTTCTTCGGAATGGAGGTCTTCTGAAACTCCTACTGTATGAGCCTCGACTCTTCTTCTTTCTCTTCTTTTCTTCTGATTCTCCTATAATTGTTGGAAAATCGTTATTTTCACAGCAAAGAGGAGTTATTTTTATTTTACCTCTTAGTCTCTTGATGTTCTTTTGGGCTGCTGCCTGTTGACACCATTCCCTGAGCTTATCCTTTAAGAAGGACATCCTCCGGGCTATTGAGTCCACTGTACCAGAGGGTACTGTGTACGATTGGATCAACATCTCTCTCCATGGGCTGCAGATCTTTGCAAAGAACATGGGACATGCTACTTCAGCTGTCATCTCACTCCGAAAATAGTATTTACGAAACCAGTAGATGTATTCGTCTACTGCGCAAATACTTCTTATCTCCATACCCAATAATGCTTGGGTATGGACCTTGATTTTTTCGGTTCTCTGTTCTTCAAAATAACCATCTCCTACAAAATGGGTTTTGAATAAGAGGCCAAATCTTTCACAGATTGTGCTTTTGGATTCTCCCTCGAGTATTTGCTCTTTTAAAGCAGTCGTGGAGTTTTTCCAGCCCAGCTTTGCCGATCCTCCGAGACTCAGCTCTATTAATCTGACAAAGTTTTCTTTATCGATTTCCAGGGTGGTTGCTGCAATCTTCATTGAAGCTACCCATTCATCGATCAGGTCTTCGATGTTTCGGAAGTCGATAACGTCGAGGTTCAGTGTTATGCCATATGGATTTAATGGTTGTAACATCATCTTGGCCCACGGTGTGGATTCTGGTGCTCTACTTGGGTTCCGTCCTGGGTTTCGTCTTGCATTGAGATGCACCTCAGGATACCTGTTCATGTAGAAATCTGTACTTTCTCTCATTGGGACATCAGGCGGTCCATCATGGGTCACGTTGGATCCTGATCCTTCCGTATAACCCAATTGAAGAACTTCATTGGGTTTTACATTAACCAGATCCATAATCCCAAGTTGGGAAAATGATTCTGCTAATTCTTGTAGATCAGATAGATCTGCCCTGGAAACACTCATTCGACTGTTTTCAGGAGATCGATCATAAGCTCTTCTTGTGATTTCTGCTTTGGAACCATAGTTGCTTTACCCTTTTGATGTAAAGCTTGTACTGGTCCGAATGCATCTCTAATATTGGCTTGGTTATTCTTGGAAGATCCAGGAATATCCTTCTGCCTTTTCTTGATATCCGAAATGTCAAATTTCAGATTCAAAATCTCTTTCTTTAGATCTTGAAATACTTTCAAGATTTCCTCTGTTGACTGATTCAAGTTATCTATTTTCCCAGGTATAATTAATACCCGGTTACCAAAATCTTGAATCGTCTTTTGGATTTCTCTTAAGTCTTTTGATAACTTAGAGCTATCCGGATCAATTTCTTTCCTATCAGTTCCTCTCATTTTGATGAAAGAAATTATTGTTAATGAAATCTTGTCTTCCAGACAAGTTCAAGAATTTCCTCTGGAAATTTCTATTTTTTATTTCCAAAATTTGGAAATAACTCACTGGTTTCAAATTAAATGAATCCATTAAATAATTAAGTCTTCACCATTAAGAGATAAAATATTATAAATAATATAATTAATATGTTCTTCATTAAAACCTAGGCTCTGATACCAATTTTCATGCAGATCCGAAGTCATATGGATAATAAAATTATTTAAGTTTTAGAAGAGGACCTTTTGTACAAAGTCAAACCTTCCTAGGGCCTTAATGAAAGTTTTTGAAAGTTTGGGGTTAAATATAAAAGTGTGGATGTCCACTAGCCCAATTTAATAATACAAAAGGACTATTTTGGCTATTTCATGCATATGTAGAGGACTATTTTGGTATTTTGAAACATAAAGGACTATTTTGGTTTTTTAGCAAAGATAAATGACCAGTTTGACCTTTATTCCTTTGCTTTTTTCTGATGTACACAAAGTTAGAGGTTGCAAGTGATCAATTTAGATTTCCCTTGTTTTGCATGATTTAAATTTGTATTGATTGATTTTGTGCCATTACTTATTGTTCTTCACGTATGTATGTAAATTTTAATATGAATTTTGGATTATTGTTTAAGTAGCTAACATGTTATATTTGTTTGCACTTTTCTATACATTGTTTAAATAACATGTTTTGAAATCTTACATACTCATATACTATTACTCACAATTTGATATTAAGACAATGGACTAGCTATTAAACCCCATAAATTCCTATTCCATGCCATTAATTATAGTGCAAGGAAATGAAATTGGTAAAGAAATCTTGGGAGTACATTTAGATGGAAAGAAAAGAGTAGCTATTTATCAAACCCATATGTTATTTGGTAACCAAGGATCATTGGATTATACGTATATGGACATTTGAGTACCCTATTCAACTACTTTCCATCAGGGTTTTATGCAAGAAAAAAAAAAAAAACAATCATGCGTCCTCGTGCAGCTTTAACACAACTCAACCAAAAATGCTTGATTGTTTGATAATTGATGCCAGCCGAAAGGGTGGCAAATTCATGATCATTTGCTCAATAAAACTACACCAAACTCCAAAAATAACCAAGCAACAACCACTATCATATCAAACCCATTTCTTGTTTTCACCAGCATACCACATGGTAATAATTCAATAGATTTCTTCAACATTCTCTGTCTCAGGACATTGCACGGCCGAGGAAATGGAAATGAGTCTAATGCAAGCTGCAGACTAATTACATTCTGGACTGTTTCATTTTGCATTTACAAATGTTAGGTCCCACTCTTTTGAGTACAAGATTTATGACTCCATTAAGTATTTGCTCTGATTTCAATTGTTGGTCACAAATGGCGAGATTTGTACTTAACTTCTTATAATGTGTTCGTCCTGCTTAAGATTTCAAACTCAAACAATGAACTCCGTACTTAACTTCTTATAATGTGTTCGTCCTGCTTAAGATTTCAAACTCAAACAATGAACTCCGTTAGAAATACCAGATTTTAAGCTTGCACAACGGAATTAAAATGCAAAAAAATAAAGGATTGAACACATCAAATTTGTTGACTCAGTTCGGCCCAAGGCCTACGTCTGGGGATACCAATTCATGAGAGTTCCACTCGATAAAATATTTGGACATTATTTATATAAAAATATATCTCCTCGATACAAGAAATCTAAATATTATATCAGATTTTAAAAATTTCAAATAGACAAATAGTTGATTCTAAGAACAACGAGCAACAACTATTTTTAGGGTTTCAGCGACTGCGATACGAATAGAACATTTCAGTGACATTGCCTATATGTTTCAACGACATAGCATATACATTTCAATGACATTTTCTATACACTAGTATTACCCCGCCCAATGGGCGGGAATGTGAATTAAAAAAATTGAATTTAACAAATAAAATTATTTAATTTTGTTATATCTATTATATTTTCCAAGCTCCGTATACTATTTTAAACATTAAATGAATACATGTATATATTGTACAGTAACCGAGTAATATACAATATGTCACCAACAATAATTTATATATTACAATTTAGTGCTTTAAAAAAATATAATACTACAAACAATAGTCTAAAAGGAGAAAAAATGATAACGGAAAGATAAAAGATTTTCTACTCACGACTCTAACACAATACATAGGCAAATGGAGTACATAAAATCAGACAATTGCACATGATAATTAATTATTAATATTGATTCACCCTAAAGTCTTGAAAAATTAGAAATTTCACAAAGATGTAGTATTTCCAAATTAAATTAGGAAAATATAAAAAAAATAATCTTATGAATGAATCCATTGATAACTTAAAATTAGAAATAATTATGTAAATTTTTTTATTGAATACACCATCACCAATAATTTTATAATAATATGATTTTGTGGGATGTATAAGCATAGTTTGATCAACTTATGCAATTTATAAAATTTAGTTAATATATCTAAGACAAATATTTGTTGTTTATTGATGAATATAATATCAATACACTATAAAGTATTTATTAAAATTTATTATCATATTAAATATAATATCAATTCATAAAGTTTTTGCCACATATTTGGTAGTATTTTTTTTATTCATAATAATTAATAAAATTAAATTATCCAATGTAAATTTCCGCTCAAATTTGGTTATCCTATATTTTGAAAGTGTATTATACTTTTATATACCTACTCCATTTTTTTATAGTGAAAAATGATTGTTTATTACTGTTTATTATCCAACTTTGACTTATTTTTATACACATATATAGAAGAAAAAACATAGTCAAATAGGATCTTGTTGAATTCATCTCGTCTTGTAGTTTTAAAATATCAAACTTTTAGAATTTTTACTTATACACATTTTGAGTTATTAAACATAAAAAATGTATAAGGGAATTTTTGTGATAGAGAATTGATAGAGGTTACTGTTCATAAGCGATATTTTCTTTAAATATTATATAGATATATATTATATAGATTTCACTGATAATATTATATTTATTTCAGCTACACAGTTCTATTCATTTCAGCAATATCATTATATGATAATCTGCTATTTTTCTTTGTTTAGAATTTTAAAAATCTGATATGATATTTATATTCTTTGCATCAATTAGGTAGATTTTCATAAAGAAAATGTCAAAATCCGAGTTCATTTGATAAAGCTGGAGCCATTTGAAGTTTTTTTTTTTTTTTTGAGGGAAAAGGAGCCATTTGAAGTTAGTTGGGATTTTGAGCAACATTTACTTTACATTTCAACGGCGAATACTGTACAATTGACGACATTGTATATAAGCACAATTTAACAACATAGACTATATATTTCAGCGACAACCTATACAACAAAGCCTGTATGACAAACTACAATGACTCTAAATTTTAAGAATGAACTCGGATTTGAATGTTCTTTATATATGAAAATCTATCTACTTGATGCAAGACTTCTAAATATCCTATTAGATTTTAGAAATTCAAAATATATCAGATTATGAAGGACGAGTGAGAGAGATGAAAAGATCATTCCATCTTATTATGCCATATAAATGATTGTTATAATATTTATATTTAGTGATTCTAACTATAATTACACACCTGATTAAAAAATATTTAATATAGAAATAAATTAAAATTAAAATAAAAAATAATTAAAATATAAATTTTAAAAATTTAGAAAAAAAAAACTCCTAAATTTTTATTTTGGTCAAATTATAAATACACAAAGTATTAAACAAAAAAAAGTAAATAAATGAACATACCAGCTGGATGAATAATATAATGTTTCACCGAAATGAACATACACAAAGTATTTTTTGTAGGGTAGATTGGAGAAATTTGCAGGGTTAATTGGAGATAGATCTAGATCGGAGGGCAATGGAATGGATCGACTTCGACTGCTCCAAACAAACCCCTAGCTAATTTTTTCTGTATGACATTGGTAACATGAGATGAGCATATGCCCTTCCATGGGCATAATCGTTATTTCACATGCGATAAGTCTTCAACACGCTTCGTGATTTTCTCTACCGTGGTAATTTTACTACTGTAAAATAATAATTTTGTTTTTAAAAAAAAAATAATAATAATGGCGTCTGAACTGCGTGTCGTTTCATTTCATTATAGAATAGAATAAACTAAGCTTTCCCGCCGCGAACTTTCTCACTGCTCAACCACCCCCCAAACCCCACCCCCCACACCCCCACCCCCACTCCACTCTCGATTCGACGGAAATTGGCATTCAATTGCCTTGTCTTTCCCTTCTCCCCGTCTTCCCTTTGCCATTCCCTATTTCTCTTCCTCTGCGCCTCTAAATTATCTTAATTCTCCCACCTTCCAACCCTAATTTTTCTTTTCTTCCCCCTTCTCTACTTGCGATCGCACTGCTTTACTCGGGTTGTCATGAAGCTCCGCTCTCGTGGTACTCCAGGCGCCTCTTCCTCCAGAGGTTCTTGTTTTTTATGTTTTCGCCTTTCTTAGGTTTCGTGTCAAATTTATTGGGCTTAACTTGGTGTACGGTTGTTGCTTTTCTTGATGTTAAAAAATAATGGTTCTGTGTATGTTTGTGGTCTCTTTCGTGAATTTTGATTTATTGCTGTTTGGAATCTGGATGGAATTGTGCAGGGAAAGGGAAGATCAATCACGAAAGTTCTGATGATAATGATTTCGGGATGGTATCCTCTGATTCTGATTATAACTTGCCCAGTGACGAAGGTATGCCGTATGCGGGTGGAGGAGGGTTTGGTTGGGGGCGGTGTGAGTGGGTGTATGACTCACTTTAGGGTTATTTATTTGTTCCCTTTATTTACTTAAATGTAGTGTGTTCATTGTTAGATGTGTTCTTGTTTGTTGATTTTGCATAGGATGATTGTCCTGTTTGTAGCATCAAGTTGTCAGGTGTGGTTTTATGCACGTGTGAGATGTCTAATTGATAGACAGAAGTAATGGATACTCTTTCTTATCCTTTTAAAAATCTGATTTGATGAACTGGTATACATAAAAAACCTGAAAGAAGACCAAGTAAATGCAGGTGCCAGATTTGGAAGAAATCTAACATTACTCTTTGCCTTCTTTTATATACTTCGTATTAACCCTCATGTGGTTAAAAGGAGTACATCTCATAATAACTGTGGGAGTCTTTCAGCATCATTTAGCGTGCCTTCTCATATTTATTAACCAGTAACCACCCCGCTTTGAACAGGAGTAAATCATCTAATAATAAATGTTTGAGTCTTTCAGTGTCATGTCGCGGTTCTTTTATATATGAGGCGTCATGTGCCTAACCGGAGTACGTCATCAAATAATAAACCTGGGAAGTTTTGCACTATCATTTAGCAGCAACTTCTATGTCTGAACCATCACCGGTTTTAAGTGGGCTTGTTTTTATAGTTATAAAATAAATGTTGGAGTCTTGTAGTGCTGCTTAGTGGGATCTTCAATGTATCAACCTTCACCAGTTTCAAAGGGGCATGATTTTAGCAATAAATGTGCAGACTCTTGCAGCCATGTGGAGACACACCTTCTTTTATTTATGAACTCACATCACATGTTAAAAAGGGATTGATTTCTAATAGTACTGTGGGGTATTTTTGCAGTGTTGTTCACCAAGCCTTCTGTCTAAATATGACCATCACTTGTTTAAACGAGACTCATTTTATAGTATTAAATCGGAGTTCTATAAATTTGTTTAGCAGGGCCTTCCTATATGTATTAGCCATCACGTTTTTAAAATGGCATGCTTCCTAACAATTAGTGGGAATCTTCCGTTGTGGTTGGCAGGATCTTATTGACTTATTATGTGTTAGCCATGTCCTTTTTAAATGGAATGCATTTTCTAATATTTTCTAATAAGGGATGTGATAGTCACACAGTGTCATATAGTAGAATCTTCTTGTATGTGTAAACCATCACCTGTTTCATATTGGTGGGATGCCCCTTTGTTTATATGAATAGGGGTTATTCTACCCAGCCAATTAGTTTTGGGTTGGAACTTGGAACTTCCTATCATGGTTTAACATTTGCCTTATTTTTGTATTTTCTTGAACAAAGGTGGTTAACATTCCATTCGTGGCCTAAAAATGTCATCCATTAGGCCTTTTGGCTAATGTTTGAAATATAATTTGTCTTCAAAGTTTTATTTTACCCATCATTCTGGACATCAGACAAGTTTTTTTACTTTTATTTTTTTTGGTTTGATTTTTTTTATATTTTATTTATTTTTATTTTTTTTTAAGAATTTCTTAATTTTAGAAGTTTATAAGCGATGTCCTTGATGATTTGGAATTCAACATTCTTAAAGGGTTTGAAGTCTTCGGACGATGGTGTATCACATCTTCTCAAATTGAATATAACACAATATATTTGACTCCTTAATCAACATGGTGTCCTTGTCTCATATGAGAACTTTTTTGTGAATATGATGAGAATCAAGTTTCTTTTCCCTTTTTCTTTGTTTTCTTTAGTGGAAAAAGGATACAAAGCTTGGCCCTGCTTGCTATATACCATAGAAAATAGGACACTCTATTCTCTAATTTCTCCCCAATCTCATCTTTTCTTTACGCTTTCGTTTTCCTTTTCTAGTTTAGTTCACTTGTTCCCACTTCTTGAATTTGCGAAGTTCGACATATGTCTGTTCCGCTGATACTTTTTTCCACTTATAGGAAGTTTACTGATATTCGAGAAGCCCATTTAATTGTTGCCGTGAAATCTCCTAGTGGCGCAATGTACAAAAGTAACAAGTGGTTGGAATGCGATAATCAACCTACTTCTAGGCAGTCAATTTATTAATGCAAGTCGATGGATAAACTAATATTGGAAGTTGGAACTGATTTGGCATGTTGAAATAATATATTGGTAGTCTGTCAGATTGTGAATGCTTTTCAACATCTTTTACTTAGACATTTGTGTCAGCTGCCATTACTGTTTTAAGTTTTTAATTGTAACATTGATAACGAGTAGGGATGGTTCTGTCTCGTTATAACGTAAGTGTTATTATGGATCAATCAATGAATCATTTGAACATTGTACATTTAGGCCATGATTTAATTTAATGGATGAGCTTCTGAAAAACAGGGGAAGAGGAGATGCACCTAAATTTTGCTATAGAAGCCTCACTTGGGATTGGTACTGATTATCTTCACGATGATTCCCCCAAGAGAAGAAAGATTAACTCACAGAAGAGGAGGGGCAGACAGGGAAAATCTCAGGACAAGCAAGAAGAAGATGGTGAGAATGACCTGAATCAAGACATGGAGACTGAAATTTACCCTGAACCAATAGATCCTTTAGCTCAAGTCTCAGCAGAGAGGCCTGGGAGAAGAAGGAGGAGTAATAAAAAGAAGAAAGTGGATTGTCCTGTATTGATGTGGGAAGTACTACAAGAAGAAAATGACAGATGGGTTGCAGAGAATTTGGAAAAGGATATGGACTTGATGAATCAAAATGAAATGGCAACGGAAACTGTTGAGCCTTCGGATGACTTGATAATACCACTGCTGAGATACCAGAAAGAATGGCTAGCTTGGGCCTTGAAACAGGAGGAATGTGCTGTAAAGGGAGGCATCCTTGCGGATGAGATGGGAATGGGCAAGACTCTTCAGGCTATAGCTCTTGTACTTCTCAAAAGAAGTATCTATAGGGGAATGTATGGACGTGAACCTACGTCATCTGCCAGTATATCAAAGGATTTACCAGCTATAAAGGGCACTTTGGTTATATGTCCTTTGGTGGCTGTGATGCAATGGGTAAGTGAGATCGAGCGGTTTACGTCGAAAGGAAGCACGAAGGTGCTTGTTTATCACGGGGCCAACCGAGCAAAAAGTCATTATCAATTTTCTGAGTATGACTTTGTGATAACAACTTATTCAATCGTTGAGTCTGAATATCGCAAATATGTGATGCCCCCCAAAGAGAAATGCCAATACTGTGGAAAATTATTCTATGAGAAAAAGTTAAAAATTCACTTGAAGTATATATGCGGGCCTGGTGCAGTCAAGACTGCTAAGCAGTCAAAGCAGCAGAAGAAGCAGATGTCAAAAACCATACCTGATATTGAGATTAGCATGAAGAAATCAGATTCTGGGAAAGGAAAGAAAGCTGACAGTGGCGACAAGGAAATGGAAAATGACCATTTTGCTGAGGATTCAGCTATGGGTGGGCAGCAATCGTTTGAAGGGAAATCCATTTTGCACTCAGTTGCTTGGGAGCGCGTCATATTGGATGAGGTGCGTGCGGTCATTTCACTTCCTGCCTTTCCCATTGTTTTATTTTGTTATCTTTGATCTCCTATTTGGTCCGAAGGACCTACATCAATGCACATCATGACCGAAGATTGCCAACTATGCGGATACCTGTTGCAGTTTTTTTCTTGGCAAATCTCATGGTTTTGCCTTAGCGTGTAGGTTAAATGACTGCAATAACATGTATATGCATGTATGGGTTTGTATAAATGTTTGAATTACTGGTCATAGACTGAGTACATCTTCCTACTATTTATATTTTGTAATCATTTTCTGCTAGAGAAGGCTTAAAACAATTTATAAATTTTGACAAATGGGATATATGGTGTCTCTCTTAATTGATTTTGAATGCTTATGCTATTTTTACACTTTCACCAACAGGCAACAAGTTTGACTTGATATTTCCTTTTCCCTGATTTAAGTGCCATTTTCTGTATTTCTCCCAAAAAAAAAAGAAAAAAAAAAAGAAAAAGAAAAAAAGAAGGTGCCATTTTTTGTAGCAATAGAATTCAATTTCCTGAAGTTCGAATTTGTTGTCTACATGCCTGATGAAATTTATAGGTTGTTGCTCCATGTTGATTAACGAGTTTCTTGTACAGGCTCATTATATAAAGGAGAGGCGCAGCAATACTACTAGAGCCATCCTTGCCTTACAATCTTCATATAAATGGGCTTTAAGTGGCACTCCCCTTCAGAATCGTGTGGGAGAACTTTATTCACTGGTAAGTTGTAGTTCATGCGTATCATCTTGCTCATTCTTTCATTTTTCCTAACAAGAACATTGTGATTTTTACAGGTTCGGTTTCTGCAGATTGTTCCATACTCATATTATTTTTGCAAGGATTGTGATTGCCGCACTCTTGACTACAGGTTTGCTTAAGCATGTCCATGGTGCTTTCCAAGCTCTACAGTTGATTCCATTTAATCCCCATTGTTATTAGAAAAGTAAAATTTGGGTTTATACTATCATAAGAATTTTGTTTGCCTTAAATTTTGGAGTTGATCCCCGCTTAAATTAGATTTCCATTGGTTTGATAACTTTCACCTAGTTTTGTGATCAAAAGCTCAATATTATCTGCAGTCTTTTTTCTTCCTTCCCTGGTGGTAAAACTTTCATGGTTGGCTAGGTGGTAGCTTTTAACTGTTAAGCTTCCCCTGGCACTGTATGCTTCCCTTTGATGCCAAATAAATCTTGAGTGTAATACTTCCTGGTTACTCCTATTATATTCTCTTTTGTTTTAAAGTTTTTTAAGTAAGAATTTGTCCATTTGACTATATTAGTGCATTGGTAGCTGTAGTTTTATCCCCTATTGTTTCAAAGTGTTTAAGTAATCCATTTGACTATGTTAGTACATTGGTAGGTGTGCAGCTCAGGTGATTAAATGATCTTTAATTAGGCAGTCCTTTTATCATTATTATTAAAAAAAAATGGACACCTCTATCTTTGACGCTTTTATATTTCCAATGTAATTGTGCTGCACATAACTGAATTTTATCTATGATACAGTACCACTGCAGAATGCCCTGGCTGTGAACATAAAAATGTTAGACACTTCTGTTGGTGGAATAAAGTGAGTTGCTCAATCGGTAGTTAGTTCAACAGTTGGACTTTTTCTTTCCAGCGAAATGTGTACTTTACCTATAGATATGTGTGTGTGTGTGTGTTTGTGTGTATGCAACCTTGAAAATATTATTTTTCATGACAGTACATTGCCTCACCAATACAAGATTCGGGAAATAATGGGTTTGGACGAAAAGCTATGCTTTTATTAAAGCATAAAATTTTGAAAAGCATAGTGCTAAGACGTACCAAGAAGGGCAGGGCAGCTGATCTTGCTCTGCCCCCCAGAATTGTATGATTTTATTCTGCTAAACCATTTGATCATTTAGTTTAATTCGTTGTTTTAGACATAACGTGCATATTTAAATTCAGGTGACTCTGAGACGGGATTCTCTGGATTGTGTTGAAGAAGATTATTATACAGCACTATACAATGAGAGTCAGGCTCAATTTAATACGTATGTTATCCGTTACATTATCTGGTCTCTTCAATTGATCAATTTTTAATTAGAAAGAGGCTTGATACTTGGGAGTTTCAGTTTTGCTTGAAGTAGCAAAGATTCCCTTCCAGCGAGATCTAAATGGTGGCTCTCATAAGGTTCAGTTTTTGGTTGTATTATTGTCTTACATTCTTCCTTCTGCAGATATATTGAGGCAGGAACAGTGTTAAACAACTATGCCCACATTTTTGATCTTTTGACACGCCTTAGGCAGGTTGGGCCTTTTCTTCAGTTTACTGAGTTCTTGATGCTTTACACTGTTACCATATGAGTATTTTAGTTATGTATTACTACCTACGTCTCGGTTGTTACGGATGGTTTTTTTTGCACTATTCAATGTTTGACTTTGATTTTAATTTTTATCATAGTTATGTACAACAAAACATAGTCAAAAGTGAGATCTTGTTAGATTCGTCTGATCTTTTAGTTTTATAATATCAACTTTTTATAATTTTTCATTGTACACAATTTAAGTTATTAACCGTTAAAAATGTGTATCGGCATAGGTGCTGGGTGTGTCCGTAACAAAAATAATGAGACGGAGGAAGTATTTGAAAAATGAGAGAATGGAAACAGAATTCTATATTTGTTCTTTGCATGTCAGTGGCATTTTTAATGCTAAGTTATTTTATTTTCATATAATGGGTTGAATAGAGCTAATAATTTAAAAGAAAATTTTGAAAGTGGGATAATTGCATTTTCCCTGACTTGGCTAGAAGTTAGTCTAATGTAAAAGCATTTGTCCACTAGTGAATTGTTTTACATTCAAGCATTATAAGTCCAAGATGGTTGCGGCTCTGTTTATCACAAAATGCTAATTGTTTCAGTCTGTACGCCATTCCGCCAGACATGGTAGCATGTAATTCTTTTTTGTTCATAAAATCTGCTCACCAGATCACTTTCATGCAATTTACAACTTCCCCTCGTCATAAAGCATAACATGTTGTATACTATAACCTAAGAAAGCTTCTTGTGCCATTGAAGCCGGTGTAATGTAAATTCTTCCCCCCAACAGTACCTGCTAACTTGCTATATCTCGGCTTTACACTAATCAAGTGCCTTCCTTATTATAATGCCTCCCATTGATTGGCCTGTCAATGTTTGATGAATACATCTAACTACAATACAGGCAGTTGATCATCCTTACCTAGTGGAGTATTCTCTTACATCGTTGGAAAGAAAGGGCAAAACAGTAGCAAATGACAATGATCGAAGGTGTAGTTTATGTCAGGACCCAGAAGAAGATACCGTGGTGAGTTTTCCACTGTACTTTTTTATCAAAAGGGTCTCTATTTAGGGCATTTCTTTTTTCAATTTAATTAGGAGGAGCCTATTTCAAATATATGAAGCTAAAGCCAAAGTGTATTATATTTCATCTCATTTTTCATTCCTAGCTTGGATTCCGAACAATCATTATGTATTTATGTGATTTCAATCTACTACAGAATTCTTTTGTGACAGATCTTTATTTCTTTCAAACTGGTTTCTGATTATCCCTTCTATGTCCACTTTAGGTCACAGCATGCGGACATGTTTTCTGCAAATCTTGTTTGATTGATGTCAGTGCTAGCATGGGACAGAATTCCTGCCCGACATGTTCAAAGCCACTTACTGTTGATTTCACTGCCAATAAAGATGGGAAAGACCGGAGTTCAAAATCGGCTATTAAAGGTTTCAGAGCTTCAAGTATTTTGAATAGGATTCAACTAAATGACTTCCAGACAAGTACAAAAATAGATGCTTTGGTACGTTCTGTTTATAACACCGCCAGCCCATTGATAGGATGAGGGCAGAAAGAAAAGTTTCACAATAACTAAAAAAGCATGTCATTTTGTGGTCCCAAAATACTGCTCCTTGTTTTTCAATCTTATATGACGCTGTTGTTTATTTTCTTTGAATTTGCATAATTACAGAGGGAGGAAATTAGATTTATGGTCGAAAGGGATGGTTCAGCCAAGGGCATTGTCTTCAGCCAATTCTCATCTTTCCTTGATCTCATACATTATGCCCTTATAAAGGTAAACTCATCTGGAAAAAAATGATTTTCTTCCTGAGTATTGTTTCTTCTTATCATACGTAAAGAATTACATAAGAAAAGTTATAAACTCTTTTCAGTCTGGGGTCAACTGTGTTCAATTGGATGGATCGATGACAATGGGTGCAAGAGATGCTGCTATTACCAAATTTACCGAGGATCCTAATTGCAGAATCTTCCTAATGAGCTTAAAAGCCGGGGGTGTTGCCCTCAATCTCACAGCTGCTTCTCATGTAAGAGTTCTAAGTAATTTAATCCTGAGTTATTCTTTTGTGGATGGACCTGCTAAACATAACTATTATCGATACGGAATGAGTATGATCTTGTTTTCTACCTGGGCCTGGTTGGGACTCAGGAATCTCGTGTAAGTCCATGATAAGTGCATATGATAAAGTAGGCCAATCAAATAGTCGTATCATTATAGAAGGGAAACCAAAAATAGGATCTTCACAATCAATTAAAACATGCTCTAGTTGATTTTATGCTTACAGTGACAGAGCATTTCATTCTCTCTCTATACCTGTTGTTTCCACTTTTGCTTCTTGAAATTTTTTTCTTCACGTTTTCCTTTAAACTTGATGCTGTACAGGTTTTCTTGATGGATCCATGGTGGAATCCTGCTGTAGAACGTCAGGCACAGGATAGAATACACCGAATAGGCCAATACAAACCAATCCGGTAAATTGATTGCAATGGGGCAACATACATTATTGTTTCATTATTTGGTGTCCTTATCCTGATCCGGTTGAGTTACCAGTAATTTCTTTTTCTCCATGTTGTAGAATCGTGAGGTTCATCATTGAAAATACAATTGAAGAGAGGATTTTGAAGCTGCAGGAGAAGAAAGAACTAGTTTTTGAAGGGTATGTTTCATGTCCAAATCGATTTCTGCCTCAATTTCTGTTCTTCATGGTGCTTAAAAACTTTTGGAATAATTTATGCAAAGTAGTGAAGTAGTTGTAATGCCATTTAATATGCAGGACTGTGGGTGGATCTTCAGAGGCTTTAGCTAAGCTTACAGAAGCTGATTTGAAATTCCTATTTGTGACCTAAAAGCTGCTGCCGTTTTGGAAATGGTTAGTGTACCTTTTGCTAGTGAAGTCCTAAAAAAATTGGTTAGGCTCAGGTTTTGTAAACAACCAATTAATTACATCATTAACTGACTTCTATTAATGCACAAAAATGTTGCTCTAGTATATAATGTTCTAATTGGGGAGTGTATTTTCATCCTTTCACCTTTTTAGCAAAGGCATCATTATCAATCTTGATAAATCAGTTATACATTAATCTAGGACTCTTGTCTCCTGGTTAATAATACTGCACTTTGATTTTGGTGCTTAAATTTGAGCCAGGATTCTAAATGTACCCTGCAAAGATGCTTGGAGAATGGTATATTCACTAATAATGTGTGCCAATAAGAGACATCGGGGTGAAAATGAGATGGATGATATCCGTCTAATCCGATATGTATCCCTGATAATATTCGAATTCGGGACACAAATTTTGTATCCGGTTCTCTCAGATAACTTAAATTTGATATTCCACAAGCAAAAGACTTTTTTTTTTTTTTTAATAAATATTGACACCTATGTGTGGGAGCTCAAGCCACACAAATTACAAAAGTGATAAAGGGGAGGAATAGGGGCTGGGTGGGAATCGAAACCACAACTTGTGATTGGAAGGCAAGGAACATGATCACTTGGGTCAAGCCCCTTTCCCTCCGCAAGCAAAAGATTTGATTGTAATCTTTTAAAATATATGCATACATATAAAAATGAATAAAGAACAAAAACTCAATATAGTAATAAATAATTATGCGAAACATAATCAATAACCCCAAGAAAAAAAAAAAAAAAAAAAACTGCATGACTTCGCCTGAGCATCCTCCTGAGCGTCCTCCGGATTCCCCCCCTCCGACCAACATTCCCAATGGGGTTGGAAGGGCCCCCACACCACCATCATTTCGGGATGTCGTCATGTCGGTCCCTGTGTCAGAAGATGCCCCTGCTGAGGAACCGGTTCCGGATTTGCTAGCTGCTAATCTTGCCACTATTGATAAATCAGGTGTGAATAAGATTTGCCCCAAGGTTCGTTTTGCAACGTCGGTTCTGGATGAGTTCTATGCTCCATGGAAGGATACTCTTATCCTTAAACCTTTGGGAATTACTGTTGGTTTCATGGTGTTGAAGGATCGTCTTACCAAGGCGTGGAAGTTGACGGGCCAATATGACTTATTGGACGTTGGCCATGGGTGTTTTATGGCGAGGTTTGAATTGCCTGCCGATCGAGACAAGGTTTTGACGAATGGGCCATGGATGATCTTCGACCACGTCCTATCTATAACTCGATGGTTCCGAGGGTTTAACCCGGCTAAATCACCCGTGCGAACGGTACACGCGTGGGTTCGTTTCCCAGGCCTCGACCATGCTTTCTACACAGAAAGTGGTGCCCGGACTATTGCGGCGGCGGTTGGAACAGTTATTAAGGTTGATTCTAACACTCTCAAACTTAAACGGGGACGTTATGCTCGTGTTTGTGTCGAATTAAATCTTGATGAACCACTACTTGGTATGGTGGATGTGGAGGGTGAGATCATTCACATTGCATACGAAGGGCTTCATATGGTGTGCATGAACTGTGGAAAATTCGGCCACCTTCGGGGCCGATGTTCAGCAGCTACGTCCCCGCCTACGGAAGCTGCTTCTTTTGATGAGAAGGTGTCCAAGGCCGCCGGCATTGCCAGCCAAGAGAACACCGTTACGGAGGTGGAGACGGTTAAGGGCAAAGACACGGATAAGGGCAAAGACGTGAAGATGCATGGCACTTCGGAAGCGGTTGTGATTGCTACTCCAACCGCCTCCCATGATCAGACTGATGTGGAATCGTGCGCGAATGGAATTGGAGAGTGGATGGTTGTCAAACGACGGGGTCCACGTAAGAAATCTGCGGCTGTTCCAAACAAAGGGTTAGAGAGTGGGCTCAGCTCCTCAAGTCTGCCTAAACATAATAAGGTGGGCCTGGGCTCTCATAATGGGGCTGGGCCTAGCCAATCTATTTCGAAGCAACCCCAGCTTCCAATTCAGATTGGGGAATTTAAGCATGGTACCTCCGGGGCTAGTACATCACGTGACAAACCCTCATCGCATGGACACAAGAGGGTTCGTACTGAAAAGAGAGCAGCAGCCTTTGATGGTCAGTCCCTTGCGACGACTCTTGCCTTCAGACTTACACAGCAGCCAGTCGGGGTGGCTTCCTCAGACTATCCCAATGGCCTTACGGAAGCGGCCGCAACGGAAGACAACCCTTGTGCAGCCTCAGTACAAGCGATGGAATTGGAGGCCACTTCTAGTGTGGCTGTTGGCGACACTTCCACCTGATGATATTGGGGACTTTTCCAGTCCGTGGGGGTGTTTGGTTAGCTTGGTTTTTCTTGTTTGTTTTGATGTCAGGTTTCACAAATTTCACTATTATAGCTTGGAATGCACGTGGCTTGATGAATAGCCACGCATGGCGCTCTCTTGCTGACCTCTTACGCAGTCACTGTCCAACTGTGGTCTGCTTGTTCGAGCCTCAAGGGCTCTATGATCGAATTCGTAATTTTGTGTACAGCCGGGGATACTACCCTATATGCCTTGCTGAGTCTGTTGGTAGGTCCGGAGGTATATGGATCCTGGGACGATCTGGTACTACGGTCCAGTGTGACGTGTTCGAAGAGAATGCCCGTTTCTTAACGATATCATTCACGGCAGGTTCAGTTGTTTGGTATTACACTGCCGTTTATTCCGCGCCGAATTTTTATAGGCGTCGCCTGGATTGGGAATATCTTCTGCAATTAAGGACGCGTATTCATGGGCCTTGGCTTTTAATGGGGGATTGGAATGAGGTTCTCTCGCCGTCTGAAGTGCAAGGCGGGGTTTTTAATCAGTCTCGGGCGGATGAATTTCAAGACTGTATTGCTGCATGCGAACTACTCCCCGTTCGCACGGAGGGATCATTATTTACGTGGTCTAGGCCTGCTAACTCGACCACCATCTTAAAAAAACGCTTGGATCGTGCGCTTGCGAATCTGGGATGGATTCATCTGTTCCCATCCGGTCATGTGGATACCCTGCCAAGGGCAGGTTCTGACCACGCTCCTTTGCTCATGTCATGTGGAGCTCCTATACAGCGTAATGCGCCACGACCTTTCCGGTGGGAAGCTCTTTGGAGTAACCGGCCTGGATATGAGGATCTCATCCACACTGCATGGACTAGCAATCCAGACTCTATGTCTTCTAAACTCCATCATCTCCAATTATTGTCTGTGCAACATTGTTCTCAACAATTCCGCCGACTCAGGAATAAAAAGAAGAAACTTATGCGACGGTTGGCTGGTCTCGATCGGACCTTGGCGTACGTGGACTCCGCCCGGCTTATCCTCCTTGAGAGGAAATTGCAGAAGGATTATCAGGAACTTCTTGACCAAGAAGAACTGTATTGGTGTCAACGTGCTAGGGATGATTGGATTCGGCTAGGGGATCGGAATACAAAATATTTCCATGCCCAAGCCAAGTTTCATCATCATCGTAACAAGATACATGGCCTAATGTTGCAAGATGGCGTATGGTGCACTGACTCTTCCGTCCTACAACAATCTGTTCGGGACTTCTACATCCATCTTTTTTCGGATGACCTCGGGCATGATACTGGACAATCATTACCTCCTCTTCATCCAATCCAAGAGCTGGGATGCTCGGTTGAATCTGGGCCAGTGACCTCTCAGGAGGTCGTGGATGCGCTTCGACAATTTAAACCCTATGCGGCTCCGGGCCCAGACGGGTTTCCTGCGGCTTTTTACAAGAGACATTGGCCGAGAATTGGTGACAGTGTTGTGGCAATGGTCCAACAGTCATTCATGACAGGTCGTATAGATCCGGAGATGGCGAAGGCACATATTTGTCTATTGCCTAAAGTCCCAGTGCCTCAAACCGTGAAGCAATTCCGCCCGATCACTTTATGTAACGTCTCATATAAATTTGTCTCAAAGGTATTAGTGAATCGACTTCGGCCCTTGCTGTCGTCTTATATCTCGCCATTACAATCGGCCTTTCTACCCGGTCGGGGGACGGCAGATAACGCCATCATCTTACAAGAGCTGGTCCATTCTATCAACTCCTCCAATTCGCGCCTTAATGCTATTATTGTAAAAATTGACCTCGAGAAGGCCTATGACTCTGTCCGGTGGACCTTTCTGGAGGAATGTTTAAGGCAAATGGAACTCCCAACATCCTTGAGGGCTCTCATTATGTCTTGTGTGTCTTCGCCTTCATACTCCATTCTTTGGAATAGCTTGCCGTTGGACGAGTTCTCTCCTCATCGGGGTCTTCGTCAGGGTGATCCCTTATCACCATACTTGTTCAACATTGTCATGGAGCGGCTGTCAATGTCAATCGGCCAGGCGGTTGGCAGTGGCGTTTGGGTTCCGGTGAAAATGTCTCCGGCCTGTGAAGGGGTATCCCATTTATTTTTCGCAGACGACATCATATTATGCTCCATGGCTACTCCATCTAGCATACAGGCCATGGCCACTACTTTACAGGACTTTGCCTCCAAGTCAGGCCTAAGAGTGAGCGTTCAGAAATCAAAGGCGCTCGCGTCTAGGTTTGTGTCCTCTATGGAGAAAACGTCATTCTCGGAATTAACTGGTATCCCATTCACTACCAATCTAGGCAAGTATTTGGGCTTTCCCATCCACTTGGGACGAGTAAGCCGAGGGGCTTATGACTATGTACTGGAGGCTATGGATAAAAGGATGACAACTTGGGCGATGAGGCTACTTAACAAACCGGGGAGGACCACGTTAGCTCGACATGTCTTGGCGGCTATACCTGCTTATCCTATGCAAATTAGCATGCTGCCAGTTGCCATTTGTTCAAAGATTGACCAGCGGATAAGAAAATTTGTTTGGAAGGACCATAAGGGCCGAGGGATCCACTTAGTCGGTTGGGATCGTATTGCCTGCCCGAAAGCGTGGGGTGGGTTGGGATTCCGACAAGCTAGGCATGCTAACACGGCCTTATTGGGTAAACTGGTTGATGATCTGATTATGGGACGTGGGAAACTTTGGTGTCGACTACTACGTTCAAAATATGATTTTCAAGGTTGGAATGGGCAGCCGGCCCTCTCCGCACGGCGTCAGGGCTCTTGCATTTGGAGAGGGATTCTCAAAGCAACATCTACACTTCTTCCTGGTTATTCCTATAGACTGGGAGATGGTTCAAGCTCTCTATGGTTCTCTCCATGGTTTGACAAACATCAACTCGGCCCCCGAATGCCGTTTGTGGAGACTCGGGATATGAACTTAAAGGTGTCGGACATTCTTACAGCTCAGGGCTGGGACCTGTCCCGCTTGATACTCTCGTTCCGGAACCTATTCGCCAATCTATACTTAGCATGCCGCCACCTTGTCTTCATCCGATGGTGCATGATGGATGGATTTGGCAAGGGAGTGAGCATGGGATATATTCAGTGCGAGCGGGATACCATCTTCTCCTCAATATGGCCGATAATTGTACTAGTTGGGCGTGGATATGGAAGTCTTATCTCCCAGAACGCATTTGCTTCTTGATATGGTTGCTTTCTTGGGAAGCTCTGCCATGTAATTCCCTTCGTCACCATAGGCAGCTGGCAAGCTCTCCAATGTGCCAAATATGTGGAGTTTATGAAGAAGATTGGCGTCATTGCATGTTCCACTGTCAATGGGTGAGGGATGTATGGCGGTCGCTGGATATTACCCTCCCTACGGATCTCCACACGCTGGACAGGGCTAATATTAGACGCTGGTTGCAATCCATGTACGCTGGCTTCGGAACCATTTTCATGGCTGGGCTTTGGTGTGTATGGCGGGAGCGAAACTTAAGGGTTTTCAAGGGTTCCAATACTTCCCATCACTCCCTGGTTAGACAGATTCTGCATTTCAAGGATCTACTAGACAGTGCTGTCATGAAGTCACCTCGTTCACACTCTCCCCGTCTTGTCACTTGGAATATGGGAGATTGGAATGGGGTTTTCTTGCATACTGATGGATCCTTCCAGGCGGTTTCGAAGAGAGCTGGGTTTGGGGCGGTTCTGCGATCCAATGATGGAGCTTGGTTGGGAGGGATTTCAGGATACTTGGGACATACTTCGGTTCCACACGCCGAGGTTGCTGGAATTCTGTTTGGACTACAACTGGCTATTGAGCGGGGCATATATGATGTTTGTTGTATGTGTGATTCTATGCAGGCTCTACACTTGCTTCAGACTCCTAGATCGCCTACACACTGGCTTGCTGCCTATCTCGCTCGCATTGACGACATTAAGGGCCAATTCCACTCCATTCGGTTCCAACATGTCTTACGGGAGGGGAACTCTGTTGCGGACAGCTTGGCGAAATTGGGTGCTAATGAAGAGTCATTCTACACTTCTTGGGCATTCCCTCCGGATTCCTGTCGTCGTTTTGTATCAGCAGATCTTATAGGCACGTGGTTCCCACGTGATACTTGACATGTTTTTCTTTGTTTCTTTTTATTTCTGGCCTTCCTGGCCTTTTACCTAGCCTTGTTAGGCTGTTTTAGCAAAAAAAAAAATAACCCCAAGATTATGTATGTTACTTGGGAATACATCTACATTAGGGCTCTAAGAATCTAATAGACCCATCACCTTGCGCATTATTTTGTTCTTTCTTATATTTTCATTTTTCACAATTCATTTATGCTTCTTCTTTTCTACTTACACTCCAAGTAAGATTTCATATATACATCAAATACAATCATGCACATTCATGTGATTTATTTACTAGTAATATACTATATTCTTGATAATTTTAAAACACGGGCCGCGAGCTGTGTGTTGAATCATATTCAATTGGAAGCTTTAAGGGTTACTATTACTTTTTTTAAAAAAAATTATTATTAGTCCCATCAATATTGAATCCTTTATCATATGATACGTACTCTAATATATACTCCCTCTGTCCCACTTTAATTGTTTGGTTTGACTTTTTGACACTGTTCATTATTTAACTTTGACTAAACGTTACTGTAAATATTATTTAAAAATAATAGTCGAGTCGGGACTTGTTAGAATTATAAAATTATGCAATTTTTTAGAATATATATTTTACATATTTTTTTGTTGTACATAATTTGAAATATTGACGATTGAAAATGTACATTGGATTGTGTGCAGAAATGAAAAACAAGACATGTTAAATGAGATGGAAGAAGTATTAAATTGTGTACAAATAAAAAATACTTTGTATATTTTAAAATTAATATTTAAATGATTCTAACAAGACTCCGATTAACCTTTTATTTTTTTTTTGTTAATTATATATCTTCAATAATATAGAACTAAAATTAAATAATAAATAATATTAAAAATTCAATGAGTCGTTCCTAATGGCACAAAAGGAGTTGCCTTTATGATGTTTTAGGCATCCTAAAATTATTACTACTTAAAAAGAACTTAAATAAGAACATAATTTTTTTTTTTTTTGTTTTTTTGAAATACGAACATAATTGAATGTTTTGTTATATTGAAAAAGAAAAATAAAATGAAAATTAATGTAGCGAAAAAAATAGAGTAACTCAATAAAACTTAAAAATTAAATTTGTTAGGTGTAAAAATTTTGCAAGTCCCGTGGTCCGTCACCATCGTTGTTACTTGTCGGCCTGCGACTGCGAATATGATAATCAGTTGTTCTTCTAGACTCTTCTTCGCTGCAAGCAGAAGAACCCTCTTCCCCAAAACCCACTCCCCGCTTTCTTCCTCCTCCTCCTCTGCCACAACCCTTTTACTTCCCTCCACTTTCCGCGCCACGCTTCGAGCCATGGCAACTGATTCTTCCGCCGCTTCGCCCTTCAAGAAAGTCGAGATTCACAGAGGCGACACGGTAATATTGCCTCATTTCACTTAATGGTTTCTAAATATTTCGATTGTGTTCTTTAAATTTTTTCATTCCAGGGGATCTTTTCTTGTTTGTTCATGTCTGCTTTTCTGTTTGAGTGTTGGAAATTGGATGTGTCGTCAATTTCAAGTTTTTCCTTGTGGGGCTTTTAACATTTTAGTTATGATTTTAGTCAGTATTTAAAGTTCCTTGAAGATTTTAAGATTTCGTTAACTTGAAGGGCTGCTAGGTTGTGGCGAAAAGTTGATTAATTTCGTTGCCTAAATCTTAACCAGAATAAAGTATGTAGAAAGATGGTTTTTTTTTTGGCTTGATGTAGAAAGATGGTTGGATGCAATTTTCTGTTTTTGTATTTCAATTAGTTCGTTAAGCCTAGCATTACATATAAATTTGTTTTTGCCTAGGCGTGTTTCTGACTTGAATTTTGATATTTTTTTCCTTTTGCATTGCAACTTAATCCCATAGAAATTCGACGCCTACGTGATTGGGAAAGATGATGCTCCAGGGATTGTAGTCCTTCAGGAGTGGTGGGGTGTTGATTTTGAGGTCAAGAATCATGCTCAGAAGATCTCTCAGTTTGATTCTGGCTATAAAGCATTGATTCCGGAGTAAGAATGAAATTATTCTTTTGTTATAATGAGATGCTGTTATGTAAATGCTAATGCGTATTCCATATTTTATGTTTCTTGCCAATTAGTTTGTACCGGGGCAAGGTTGGATTAGATGTTGCGGAAGCTCAACATCTAATGGATGGTCTTGATTGGCAAGGAGCAGTAAAGGATATTGAAGCCTCCGTCAACTGGCTGAAGGCAAATGGTTCAAAGAAGGTGGGGTGAACTCCTGTTTTCAATTAATTTTGAAGTGTTTATTGTACATCTGTGGTGGCTGGATTATAGTAAATAATGACTAGTTCATGTTAAAGGGCGATTTTCAGTTAAGTGGTATGGTAAAGCAACTGTGGCTTTGTTGCATATTAGGTTAAATCCATATGAACTGAAGCTAGGCTTTTGAGTTTTGGATTATAATAAATTTACTTGTCAGTTTTTCCATTTGATGAGATTCATTATTCAATGAAATTTGAGAAATTTCATTTTTAGTGTTTCCAAAACCCGACTAATTTAATCTCGAAACCATTCATCTTCCATTCGGTGTTTCCGATTTTACCATATTACTTCCTCCGTTCTTTTTTAAGTTTACCATTTGTATAGTTTGTGCTATTCACATAATTATATAAGATAAAATATAGTCAAGTGAGATTTTGTTGGATTCGTCTAATCGCGTAGTTTTAGAATATCAAATTTTTATGATTTTGATTACATACAATTTGAGTTATTAACGATTATAAATGTGTATTGGATTGCATGAAATGTCTGATGGGTGAAGTTATTAAAAAACGGAGGGAGTACTACATTTTGCCAGGTTGGGCATTTTCACCTGTCAGCCTTTCATATTGGAAGTTGCAAAAGAATTCGTTGTAACACTCTTGTATGACCACTCTGATGATTGATGAAAATCAGTTAATATTATGAATGATGCAATTAATGTAGATTGGTGTAACTGGATACTGCATGGGTGGTGCTCTTGCACTTGCGAGTTCTGTCTTGGTCCCTGGTGTCGATGCTGTGGTTGGCTTCTACGGAGTCCCATCGCCAGAGCTTGCAGATCCTGCCAATGCCAAGGTGCCCGTGCAGGCTCACTTTGGAGAACTTGATAACTTTGTTGGATTTTCGGATCCAAAGGTAAGGCGAAAGGGTCTTTGAGTTAATTCTATCATTGTATTTAGTTTCATATTCTGAGGATGAATTAGACATCCTTGACCATTCAATACTCTATTGAAAAATTATGTCTTGTAGAGTATCAAGAAATGTGAATTAGGATTAGGAACCATTCAGTTCATTGACACTATTGACATTAAAATTTTGTAATGACAATTATCTGGGAGTCCATCTGGTTAGGGAATTATTCCACATTCAATTGCAATATTGAAGAATGACTTCTAAGTCCCAAGTCTGAAGTAATGTTGTGTCTGATAAGCTGAAATCTTAGTGATTAAAGCTTTTGAATTATTAAGTTTAGATTTTACTAAAACTTTTGTTTTAATACTGGGTCTAATATACTTGTTAGATAATTATGTAGAACCGAATACTAAATACTAAATGTATGCAATTTTACAATTATGTCATAATATTTAAAATTTATCAATTTTTATGTTTCTAAACCTTTTGAAGTTAATTATTACTTATTATTATTTTATTTATTTATTGGAGTGCGTATTAGTTATAGATTATTATTTTTAGTTTATTTATTAATTTATTTTTAATTAATTATATTATTGTTATGAAAATAAATTATAATGAAAGAAAGGGTTAGGCCGTCCACTTAAAAAACTACAATTTAGTTCTTTTTGAGAATACAAAAATGAGTTCAAAATAAGTACTAATATAATAGGAGAAGATTATTTATGTGACCGAGAGAGAAGTGCACTCAAATGTTAAGGTCGTATTGTCTTTTCTAGATTGGGATTTTATTTATTGATTACGACCTTAGTTTCGCATAAGGATGAGAAAGTGGTGCCACATTAAGCTTGCCATTTGTTTCTGGAATGTCTTTTATTAGTGCACCGGAGAACATTCTAGTTTTGATAGTTGACCTACTGTCCAAGCTGTACTACGTACAAACTATTTGTTGGCGTTTCTTACATATACAATATTTTTGGATACAGACTGCGAAAGCTTTAGAAGAGAAGCTGAAGGCAGCGGGAGTTCCCAATGAAGTATACCTTTATCCTGGAGTTGCCCATGCCTTTATGAACCGATCCCCTGAGGGAATCCAGAGAAGAAAGGCCATGGGATTGAACGACGATGATGATTCTGCAGTAGAGCTCGCCTGGACCCGCTTTCGCTCTTGGATGAGTCGCTATTTGTGTCCATAACAGGTATGACCTTCTGGCTGGGTTGCTAGTGCCTTGTGTACATAGTAAATAAACATGGCATGTTTGTTGCCATTGCTCGGTTAAGTTGCCTGTGTTGGACCGATGCTTTCATTATTTGGTGGTGTTTGTGGACTATATGAAACACAGTCTCCTAGAGTGTTGAGATGGGTTTCACTTTGTGCCTTTGTTGGAATATGAATGTTTGTTTTTGTTTCGAGGAATTTTCATGTTTTTATTACATGGCCGGACCAAATTATTGCCTGTGTTTGTGTGAGCTTCTGATGCAGGGGAACATGTTGGGAGTAATTTGCCATCAATATGGGCAGAAAAGTGCTATTAGTTGCATCTATTGTTTACAATAATTTTGTTTAAAAGGTTAATTGTAATAATACACCCTTCATCTTTGAACCTTTTATTTTTAATTGATGGTTTCAATAGTCATTCTAGTGGTCGACATGGTTAATTTAATGGTAATTTCTCTTTTGCTGAACATCTATACATGATTAATTTAAATTGAAAATATGGTTGGTTAATTTTAATTTTTAATAAAATAATTATAATACTTCTATTTGCAGTGAGCAGTATTTGTTTCTTGTGATTTTTCTTTATGAAAATAGGAGTATTATTATAACTTTATGAAGTATGTTTGGTCCAAGCATTTGATTTTCATTGCAGCAAACCTGCAGTGCCACTAAAAGTTAATCCACATTCTCCTAAAATAAGTTGCTTTGACGACTGGATGAATTGCAAAACTATCATAATAAAAAGGAAATACTACTATATATGTTGGAATGTTTTTGGAAAATTAACATGGAGAGCAGCTGGGGTGAAAATTATTCACATTATATATTGTGGGAAAAAGTGGCTTAGTATATGTAAGTATCAAATTAGCGACCTCCAATAGTTCGGGAGGCTTAATTAGAGGTTCTACTTTAGTTGTTTCAGCAATACTTTTGTGAAAGGTAAATACCGACTAATGGTATTTTACATGTACATATAATAAAGACATTAAAAACCATAATAGTATTTCGTATACACGAGGTGTGTGTTGCAGTTACCCTTTTTGTGAACAAAAGCTATATTCTGTCTTGTTTGATCTTTATTTAATAATTTAATTTTATTGTAAGTATATATTTGAAAAAAAAAGTCGAGTTGGTTCTTGTTGTAATGGTAGAATCATAAAGTTTTATAATATATTTTACATAATTTTTTGTTGTACATATTTTGAGATAGCGACGAGAGAGTACTTCATCAATAGAGCATTTTGGTTAGCATCTTTTGTGTGTTTTCTGCTGGAAAAATGGCCAAATAGGTTCTTTTTGTTTTCTTTTTGTCCGAATACATCCTATACTAATTTTTGGCTCCATATGGTCCTTTACCTTTATTTATTAAATCCAATTTACTCATTTTTTCATTAATCACAATAAATTAGGTGACCTGGCATTTTTAACCTATTTTGAATGCCACGTGGCTTTTTTAATAGTACAAAATAATCCAAACTAGGGCTTTATATTATTCAAGTGGTTGAAAAATACTTGAGCAAAGATAACTGAACAAATTAATCCTAATAATTGGTAACTTGAAAAAGAACCAAAATTGTTTGAATTAAATTTTGGATAATCACTAGTCGGAGGAGTTGCATGTCATTAAAATCGAAAGGTTTCTAAATTATGATAATTCTAAGTAGACATATCAATTAATTAAAAATTGAATTTTTATATGCAATTGCAAGTTTGTCAACAATTGAAAGATCTTGGAATCCCCGCTCATTATCTAGCGTGTTAATTCACTCTCTTTATCTCGTTAATTGGAACTTTTGTTGATTTATTTTAATTAATTACAATTTTAGGAACTTAAATAAACTACATATTCTCGCACTTTAATTTTTATTTGCTACTTGAATTTGATAAATTATTGGCAATTGCCTGTTCACTGTGAATTTCGACCCGGTTTCACCGGATTATTCCTTGAATCGTACACTGCCAGTGCCACATGGCATTTTTAATAGTACAAAATAATTGAGTGTCACGTGGCGTTCTTAACATATTTTAAAAATGCCACGTGGCACCAAAAATAGGTTAAGAATGCCACGTCACCTAATTTATTGTAATTAATGCAAAAAGGACTAAATTGGATTTAATTAGTAAAGGTAAAGGACCATATGGGGCCAAAAATTAGTATAAGATGTATTCGGATAAAAAGAAAACAAAAGGACCTATTTAACAATTTTTTCGTTTTCTGCTTATCAAAACCTTTCACAAGCCTATGGAAACTAGCCTTGATTTCTGTAAAGAGGCTTTGATAAGATATCAGTACTATTTACTCTGTTTTGTTTTTGGTTTTGTTGTTTTGTTTTTTTCTTTAATATTACATACTCACTTTCACGCAATCTAAATATATTTTAAATTATTAATAATTACTTTGATATAAGTAAAATTTTTAAAAGTTTAATACTAATAGACGGGACTAATCCAACAATATTTTACATAATTATATTTTTATTATATAACTATGATAACAATTTAAACATTAGCAAAGTCAAATTGTGACAATGAACAAAGTCGAATTGTGATTAAAAAAATAGATGTAGTATTTAATAAGATACTAAGATATCCATGTTTTACAGTAATCTCTCTTTAGTACATTACACATGATATAATTTAGAAAATACTACTTATCATTTAAATACTTCCTCCGTTTTTAAAAAAAATATAACATTCCTGCATTTCACGCAATCCAATATACATTTTTTACGCTAAATATCTAACACTATGTAAAAATAAAAATTCTAAAAATTTGATATTCGAAAACTACGCGATTAGACGAATCTAATAAGATCTCAATTGACTATGTTTTATTTTATATAATTGTGTTAAAAAATTGAATCAAAGTTACTCAATGAATAGTAACAACTATGCAAATGTTACAATTATACGAAAACGGAGGGAGTATTTAATACTAGAAAGCTGTGGCATAACACAAGGAGGAAGCTTTAGGTAGTTGTTATGGTGCGGATTGCATCATTCTTGATCATAGAGAGGCTATTATCAACCATTGATCAAATATTAAAATCAATGGCTAAGATTAATATAAATGGTTTTTTGTAATTTCAATAAAATGCAAACTATCTTCATTCATTTTTCTCAATCATCATGCTTGTACTTCTCTTGTCTCTCATAATCTGTTATATTTCATTATGGGTTCTGAAATTTGATAGAAAATTTAGATTCATTGCATCGAGTAGGTAGATTTTTATATAAAGAACGTTCAAATCCAAGCACATTTGCGAAAGTTATAGCCATTTGAAGTTTATTGAGATTTCAGCAACTCAATATTCACACCTCAGTGATGGAGCCTTCACAATTTAGCGGCATAGCCTATGTAATTCAACGACATGGCCTATGCAATTAAGCGATATCATTATATTCATTTCAGCGACACAATTGTAATCATTTAAGCGACATGGTTCTATGCATTTCAGCGACGTCATTATATGAAAATCTGCTATTTTTCTATTTGAAATTTCTAAAATCTTATCTAATATTTAAATTCTTCGCGTCAAGTAGATATATTTTCATATAAAGAACGTCCAAATTCGAATTCATTTGTGAAAGTTAGAGTCATTTGAAGTTTATTGCGTAGGCTTTATTGTATAGGTTACGTCGCTGAATTCTTTAGGTGATATCACTTGAATTCTATATCCCCCTTTCCGAATTCTATAGGCCCCGTCGCTGAATTGTATAAGCCCAGTCGCTGAAAATCGCAATAAACTTCAAATAGCTCTAACTTTCTCATATGAATTCGGATTTCGATGTTCTTTATATGAATTTTTTTCTACTCAATGCATGGAATCTAAATATTCTATTAGATTTAAAAAATTCCTAATAGAAAAATAGCATATTCTCATAACAATGAGTATTAGATACTTTTAAGACATGAACGACACGGATAGAACATTTCAGCGACATACCATACAATTCAGCGACGCAACCTATATAATTCAGCTACTTAGCCTATGCATTTCGACAACTGATTGTATTCATTTCAGTGACATAGTTCTATTCATTTCAGCAACGTCATTATATAAAAATATGATATTTACCTGTTTGGAATTTCTAAATTTTCATATGAATTTAGATTCATTGCATCAACTAGGTGAATTTTAATATAAAGTACCAAATCCGAGTTTATTTGCGAAAGTTGAACCATTTGAAGTTCATTGTGATTTTGAGCAACAAAACCTTGATATCTTAGCGACGAGGCTTACACAATTAAGCGATGGAGCCTTCACAATTCAGCGACATGACCTATATGATTTAACGACATGATTTATACAACAAAATACGTAATGAACTTCAAATGGTTTTAACTTTCTCAAATAAACTCGGATTTGGAAGTTCTTTATATAAAAATCTACCTACTCAATGGAAGAATTCTACAAGAGAAACAGCCGTTACCGACCGCACATTGCGGTCGGTAACTTCATAATACGGGTCGGCTGAAGGGGTTACCGACCGCACTCGTGAGCATGCAATTGCCACATGGAAATTTAAATGAAAATTGTTGATTGACAATTTTTTCCTTTTGCTTGATTCAGAAACAAGAAGCTTTGCAGTTGACGAAGAAAAAAGAGAAGAGAAAAATCCACATTAAGGTATCATTGTTGTGCCTTTGTTATTATACCCAATTTTGCTATTCTTCAAAATTTGTATTGATTATATGTTGTGTGTTTGTAAGATGCCTCATTGAATTTTGCTATTTTTCAAAATTGAAATGGTGAATAATCAATTAATTAAGAGAAAAGTAGGAGCTGCGTATACGATGAAATGAGTTCACTCCACACTCCAGCTTCGAGGTGTAGGTTCCACTTTGTAATCGACTGAAATCACATTTCTCAGGTAAGATCTTCCTCTATAATCACTGCTCATTTTTGTTGCTTGGTGCTTATAATTATTGAATTGTTTTTTTTTCTTCCAAGAATTGTTGAGATCGAGAGGTACTAGATTTGTTTAACATGAACTCTTAGTTATCATAACATTAATCAATTACGAATGGTCTTAGATCCTTCGATTTTTAGGTCCTGTTTGTACTTGAAGGTAATTTGTTATATGTCTCATGTGGCCTTCAATATGCATGACTTCAATACAGGATAAGTTATCTGAAGTCATGCATTTTGCTATGTCCTTTTCTATTAGTCTCCTATTACATTTGATATTGTTTTGCATATTTTGTTTACAGAAACATTCCAAAGGTTATACGGGCATTAAACAAAGACGGATCAAGCCTGCAGCACATAGAAGCATCAAAAGCAAAAGTATTATCAGGCTATCTAGAATCCATATTTTGGGACAACTTACAGAGGTTAAGACTAAAGAAAGGTCATGTGTTGAATCTGTTGAATAATGCAAAATTAGCTGTTACAAAGTTTTAAATTATAAGTTATGAGTTGTGTACTTATGATTTGGGTAGTGGTTTGATGTTACATGTTAGTGGGATTCCCCACAATTATCTAGATTTATTAGGAGTAATTATGTTTCATTATATGTTGGGTGTGTATTGCCTATATATAGGCTATATTGTTATTTTGAAAGTATCAAGCAGTAAAGAAGTATTTTGTGTGCATATCTTTTGTTTTTCTCTAATTTATTCCAACAATTTTGGTATCAGAGCACTTTTGGGGAGAGAGAGAGAGACACTAAAAAAAAAATCCATTCAGTTGTCCTTTTCGTCTACTCCAATTGTTTTCTACCCCATTCTGTTTTCTGCCCTAAACTTTCAGTTTCCAATTTCTTTGAGTTCGCCGTTCACTCCATAAAACTCCAGTCCTCAAATTCCAGGTTCGATTTTAACTGGGTCACCATGGCTGTCAACGAAGCATCTTCCTCATCTGGCATTAACACTTCTCCAATGGTTCCAATTTTCACTGGAGACAAATATGAATTTTCACTGGAGACAAATATGAATTTTGGGCCATTAAATTGAAGACTCTCTTCAAATCTCAAGATCTTTGGGATTTGATAGATGAAGGTTTTGACGGTGAAGATACGAACAAGACACGGTTGAAGGATAATAAAAGGCGAGATGCAAAAGCTCTTTTTTTCCTTCAACAGGCTGTGCACGAGAACATCTTTTCTCGGATTGCCTCTACATCAACATCAAAACAGGCATGGGAAACACTTAAAACAAAATTTCAAGGCTCAGACAAGGTAATTGCAGTGAAACTTCTGTCATTACGTCGTGAATTTGAAAATCTTCGTATGCAAAAAAATGAGCCTGTGCAAGATTATTTATCTCGAGCAAGTTCTGTTGTAAGTAAAATGAAATCGCATGGGGAGAAGATTACAGATGAAACTGTTGTTGCAAAAATTCTGCGAACTCTAACCCCTCGATTTAATTTTGTGGTTGCTGCCATTGAAGAGGCTCATGATATGTCTAGTTATTCGTTTGATGAGTTCTTTGCAAGCTCATGAAGATAGGATGAATATGATGCAAGAAAAAACCGAAGAACAGGCATTTCAGGCAAAGGGGGAATTTTCGAAAAATTATGGAGGAAGAGGCAATGGTCGTCGTGGTTTTTGTGGAAGGGGTAGAGGCAGAGGAATGAGTAGAAGTAGATACAATGATTATGGCAGAGGTCGTGGTCAACACAATGAGCAGAAAACTAATGATGGTAATAGGCAATCCGATTGGCAGTCCCATAATCAGAAAAATGGGATTCAATGTTATTATTGCAAAAAATTTGGTCACAAAGAGGCAGACTGTTGGATAAAGCAGCGGAATGAGTCAAAGCAGAATGCTAGTTTCACCGGGGCAGAGGAAACTGAAACATTGTTCATGGCTTATACTCCAGATGTCCTTCTTACTAATGAGGTTTGGTTTATTGATAGCGGATGCTCTAATCATATGACTAAATCACGCTTGTCATTTTGTGATTTAGATGAGTCTCACAAATCTGATGTTCGACTTGGAGATAATAAGCAGGTTAAAGTTGGAGGCAAGGGCACAATAGCGATTTGTGATGAGCATGGTAAAAAGAAATTTTTAAATGATGTTTTGTTTGTGCCTGATCTAGCTCATAATTTGTTGAGTGTGGGACAAATGATGGAGCATGGTTTCAAGGTCATATTTGATGATAATCAGTGCATCATTTTTTATAAAAAAATATGGACATAAAGTTGCTGAAATTACTATGACTAAAAATCGCATGTTTTCACTTGATATTTCTGCTCTTGAAAAGAAAGCTTTTGTTACAAAAGGTCTTGATAATTCAGATTTATGGCACTTGAGATATGGCCATTTGCATGTTAAAGGGTTGCAATTGTTGAGCAAAAAGGAAATGGTTTTTGGATTGCCAAATATTGATACTATTGGTTTTTGTGAAAGTTGTGTGCTTGGAAAGCAGAATATGAAATCCTTTCCTGTTGGAAAATCTTGGCGAGCTTCTCAATGTCTTGAATTAATTCATGCTGATTTGTGTGGGCCGATGAATACAGAATCTTTGAATGGAAGTCGTTATTTTCTTTTGCTCACTGATGATTATAGCAGAATGAGTTGGGTTTATTTCTTGAAATTCAAATCTGAAACTTTTGACAATTTCAAGAAGTTTAAAGCTTTAGTTGAAAAGCAAAGTGGTTGTTGCATAAAGAAGTTGAGAACAGAAAATGGTGGTGAGTTTTGCTTTAATGAATTTGTGAATTTTTGTGAAGAAAATGGTATTCACAAGGAGCTTACTGCACCTTACACACCACAGCAAAATGACATTGCCGAAAGAAAAAATCGGACAGTAGTTGAAATGGCAAGAAGCATGTTAAAAGCAAAGGAGCTACCTAACAATTTTTGGGCAGAAGCTGTAGGTACTGCAGTTTATATTTTGAACTTGTCTCCCACAAAAGCAGTTTTTGGCAGGACTCCATATGAAGCTTGGAAAGGTATAAAGCCTTCGGTAAGCCACTTAAAAATTTTTGGTTGTATAGCCTATGCCTTGGTGAAGTCTTCTTGTGGAAAGCTTGATGAAAAATCTGATAAGTGTATTTTTGTTGGTTATAGTATTCAGTCCAAAGCGTATAGGCTATATAATCCAATTAGTGGCAAGATAATTATTAGCAGAGATGTTGTGTTCAATGAAGAAATGAGTTGGGATTGGAAAAATGTTGAAAATGGTGGTTCCATTCCATTTTCAAGTCTTGGAAATGATAATTCAGCAGATGAGAATTCTGGAAATGGCATAACAGATGATGGAACTTCGGATGAGGAAACTCCTCCTCGAAAATTTCGTTCTATGTCTGAATTATATAGCTCCTGTGGTTTTGCTCTTTTTGTTTCAGATCCATTAACCTATGAAGATGCTAAAAAGGAGCAGATTTGGGAAAATGCAATGATTGAAGAGATGAATTGCATTGAAAAGAACAATACATGGGAGCTAGTTGATCTTCCTCATGACAAAAATATAATTGGCCTAAAGTGGGTGTATAGAACAAAATATAATTCTGATGGGAGTATACAAAAGCATAAGGCAAGGTTAGTTTCTAAAGGTTATGCTCAACAATATGGAATTGACTTTGAAGAGACATTCTCTCCTGTTGCTCGATTTGAAACGGTGAGAACTTTTTATTGCTTTAGCAGCTCAATTTCAGTGGCCTATCTATCTATTTGATGTTAAATCTTCATTTAGGGAATTGAAAGAGGAAGTATTTGTAGCACAACCTGAAGGGTTTGTTGTTAGCGGCAATGAAGGAAAAGTCTACAAGCTTAAAAAGGCCTTGTATGGTCTAAAACAAGCGCCGCGTGCCTGGTACAATAAAATTGACTGATATTTTCTTGCAAGTGGTTTTAATAGAAGTGAAAATGAGTCTACACTTCATTTGAGAAGGCATGGTACTGATTTCTTGGTGGTTTGTCTCTATGTTGATGATATGATTCACATGGGATCTTCTGAAACTATAATTTCTGAATTCAAGTCGATTATGATGAAAAAATTTGAGATGTTAGACTTGGGATTATTGCATTATTTTCTTGGTTTGGAGGTGAATCAAGGTTGTGATGGTATATTTCTTTCTCAAAGGAAATATGCATCAGATTTTCTCAAAAAATTCAATATGATGGGCTGTTCTTGCACTCCTATGAATGTGAATGAAAAATTGGTTATTGATGATGGTACTGGATCTATGGATGCAAGTGTATACTGAAGCATGGTTGGCAGCCTCAATTATTTGTCTAACACGAGGCCTGATATTGCTTTCTCTGTTGGTGTTGTCTCTCGATTCATGCATAAGCCTTCTAAACACCATCATGGAGCTGTCAAGAGAATTATGCATTATATTGCAGCTACTACTGAATTTGGGATTTGGTACTCCAAGGTATCAAACTTTAAATTATTTGGATTTTCTGATAGTGATTGGGCAGGTTGCAATGATGATAGAAGAAGCACATCAGGTTATGTGTTTTCTCTTGGCTCGGGTACAATTTCATGGAGCTCAAAGAAGCAAGAAACTGTGGCATTGTCCTCAACTGAAGCAGAGTATGCAGCTGTCACTTCAGCAGCTTGTCAAGCTGTTTGGCTAAGGAGGTTGCTGTCTGATTTTCTTCAAATACAGCAAGAAGCGACGAAGATTTATTGTGATAACAAGTCAGCTATTGCCTTGACAAAGAATGCTGTTTTCCATGGAAGAACAAAACATGTGGAAATACGTCATCACTTCATTCGTGACTTGGTTGCAAAAGGATCTGTTGTGTTGGAGCATTGTGGAACAAATCAACAAGTAGCAGATGTGATGACCAAATCTCTTCCAGCAAACAAGTTTGAAGTTTTTAGGATGAGCATGGGAATTTCCAACTTTGAAACAAGGGGGAATGTTGAATAATGCAAAATTAGCTGTTACAAAGTTTTAAATTATAAGTTATGAGTTGTGTAGTTATGATTTGGGTAGTGGTTTGATGTTACATATTAGTGGGATTCCCCACAATTATCTAGATTTATTAGGAGTAATTATGTTTCATTATATGTTGGGTGTGTATTGCCTATATATAGGCTATATTGTTATTTTGAAAGTATCAAGCAGTAAAGAATATTTTGTGTGCATATCTTTTGTTTATCTCTAATTTATTCCAACAGAATCAAGATATACTAACATCAAGCTAAGATATAGAAAGCTGTGCATTGAGTGAGACCAAAGTCTCAAGCTAGCTATTTAATTTTGTGGTGATGGAGGATTGGAGATGATGAATAGGTAAAATTAAACAGCCTGCCAAAGTCTCATCGTCTTCCTTGCAATTGATTTTCAAAGTAAATATGTAGCCGACGGTCTTCTTTACTTGGCCAACTACTATCTAAGGGTCCTCCGAATGCCAAACTAATACTCTCCTCTATGTCTCCATTTGTGCCCCATGTACTCTCCTCAGAGTCATTCGATCAGCTCCCGTTGTCGTTTTTGGCGTTCTCTGGTTTTGCGATTACCGAACCAGGAGGAGACGTTCTTGCATTCGATTCTGCCGTACATTTGGAGCTGCGCCGTGATGCGTTGGATTTCATCGGCGGATGGGGTTCGCGTACCGCTGCGGTACAGTTCCTCTAGGATTTGGAGTTGCTCCGGCGTCGAATTCCACTGCCATTTCACCACAACCGGCTGCTGTGTGTTGGTGTGCTCTGTCGCCGTCGTTGCTATTAAAAACAAGAGAAACAATGAATGTGAAAACCCTATTTAATTAATGACCCTATCAAACGTACGTAACGGGCATTCTTTCTTATGCAAAAATCCTCGCAAGATGGATTCTTTTCTTATGCAAAAATCAAATTCATTGATTTTCAAAGTAGTAGTAATTGCTTACCGTCGTCATTAAGAAATGCTCCTCCTCCAAAGTATGTCACAGTAGTCGTTGTTGGGTCTCCATTATCTGCAGGGCCCCATATGTGTATTGTACCATCAGAGTCTCCGGATGCCAACATCATAGGGTATGCTGGGTTGCAGCAAATGGATCTGATATACGCACAAGAATGTCCAGAAATTGTTGCAGCCACCTCTCCGGACATAAGAACTTCAATTCATCGATCAAAAACCCTAGCAGCTACCAACTATATATAGTAGTAGTAGTATATATTTTGATGAGTAGCTTCAGCTTCAATTTGAAAAATACATACTACCTTTGATCTCAAACTTCCACTGCAAACATAAATCTGCTCCAAACCACCAAAGCAACAGTACTGCGATATCTTGTCAGGCTGCGAATTTTTTGATAAATGGCCGAATTTATAAGTTGTTACCAGTACAGGAGGCGGCCTTTCTTCCTTATTATCCTCCTGATCATCTATGTTCCAAAGATGTATTTCTGAACTAGACAGGCTAAGAAGCAAATGAGTCTCGTCGTCCGACACACACAATGATATGATGTTTGCATCCTCGTCTATTCTTCGTCTCTCCTTTCTGAATTCCAAGTCATACAACCTCACATTCTCTATTTTTACAAACAATCCCCAAGTACTTGTACGACGACAACAATGGTGGTTCTTCACTTGGTAGATCCATCACGCGCAGGAGCACCCCTTCCCGATTGAATATTGAGATACAATCATAACATCGGCCATTGTTGCCTTCTCGAGTATGGAGGCCGATGAAACTCATTCCGTCGGGAGCCCATTCACACCACCTTGGATGTCTTCCCGTTAACAGTTTTCGTAGAGCTTCATTTGATGGAACTTGAAACAAACACAGATCCTTATTACCTAATGTCAAGATACGCTCATCATCGGGGCTCCATGATACATTCAGGATGTCAAATTTTTTGTCTACCTCTAATTCATACCATTGTGAAACCACACCCTCCTCAGAAACCTACAATTAAACAAAATAAAAAAGGTTTACAACAATATAAAATGGATATCGTGATTATCAGATTATATATACTAGTTAATAGTCATTAGTTGATGAACATGGTGGCCACGAAATACTAGTATATATGAAGAAGTTCGGAGACCATACCATTAATTACCTTAAATATAATCGCATTAGTTCCAGAGAAACATAATGCCAAAAACATTCCGGTGTGAGAGAACTTCAAACACGTGATTTTCCTTCTTGTACGAGTAGAATCTCCCATTAATCTCTAACAATTCACAAAGGTAGAATAGAAAAGAAATTAAAGAATATTACACCTATAAATTAACTCTTTATTGAAACTAGCTAGGTTGCAAAATACACTAAATTAAAGATTGTAAAAGTGTAGTACTGTAACATTATTTTATTATTACTTGCAATGTTCGACAAGGAATGGGTCCTGATCCTCCTTCTAAGCCCCATATACGTATAATACCATCACTGGCTCCAGAGGCCAACATGTACGGCATTGCTGGATTCCAGCTGACTGCGGTGACACTGGCAGAATGTCCAACAAGTACTGCGCCAACTACTCCTTTTAACGTGCTCCATACGTAAACCTGCAAGAACCAGTATCGATGATAAGGTAATAACACCTATCGACAGCAACATTGTCATTATCTTTTGATCATTGCATATCATTGCAAATGCTTGCCCCTTTGATATATAACAATAAAACAATTAACATACTCCCTCCGTCCCATTAAAAGTGGCCACTATTCC
Source organism: Hygrophila difformis (assembly GCA_030278955.1). NCBI lineage: Eukaryota > Viridiplantae > Streptophyta > Magnoliopsida > Lamiales > Acanthaceae > Hygrophila > Hygrophila difformis. Next base: position 57,318,653 of record JAOANR010000009.1, read on the forward strand.
TTTTTGGGGTGTCCCATTAAAAGTGGCCACTTTCCCTTTTTAGCAAATTAGATTAACATAAGCATCATTAAAAACCCCACAATAATGACAATTGTACTTTCTACACAAACTCCATATATATGTTTAACCATTAATATCTCAAAATGGGTATAAATAAAAATTATATAAAATATATATTCTAAAACTATACGATTAGACGATTCCAACAAGACCACACTTGACTATTTTTTTCTTTCTACATCATTACGATAATATTAAGTCAAAGTTAAATACTCCCTCCGTCCCACTTAACTTGTCTTGTTTCACTTTTGCACACAATCCAATGCATTTTTTCAACCGCTAATATCTCAAAATGTGTACAACAAAAAATTATGTAAAATATATATTCTAAAACTACATGATTATACGATTCTAACAAGACCCAACTCGACTATTTTTTCTAAATATATATATGCAATAAAATCGAGTCAAAATAGAAAAATGAACAGTGTCAAAAAGTCAAACAACACACGTTAGCTGGGACGGAGGGAGTAATAAATATGGTTAAAAGTCAAATGTAACCATTATAAATTAGATGGATGGATTAGTCAAATTTACTTACACTACTTTAACTACTAAACACCACAACCTAAATTCCCGTGCCCAAAAGAAAGTGGCCACTTTTAATGGCACTGCATGGAGGGAGTAAGAAATTAAAGCTCAGGCACAGTATATATTGCCACTGCCCACAGCACTCTACATTCATAAGCTATTAATTAAATTACGAATTATATATATAATGAGAATGAATTGAACCTTATGGTCGGAACTTCCACTAACAACAAAAAATTGCGCCTCACCACCAAAGCCACAGTGGCATAGGGATATCTCATCATCTTGCCAACCTTGTGAATGGCCTTTATATGTTTTTACGAGTACCGGATCATCAGAACTCCCCTGCTGTTGTGTGTTCCAAAGATGAATTTCCGAATTAAACAGGCCAAGCAGCAAAAGAGTCCTGTCGTCAGACACACATAATGAGACGATTCTTGTTTCCTCTTTGATTTGTCTCTCCTTGGTGAGTTCAATATTGTCATACAATCGTACAGTCTTGTATTTGAAAATGGCTATATATTCTTGATCGTTACGACCAAACCCTAAGTAGTTATAGGAGGACGATGGTTCTTCACTTGGTAGATCCATCATGCGTACGAGTATCCCTTCCCGACTAAATATTGACATACGATCATAATTTCTGCAGCAAGAATCGCCTTGTCGTCGTCGAGAGTGGAGGCAAATGAAACTCATTCCATCACGAGCCTATTGACAAGATACTGGAAGTTCCCCAATTAACATTCTATGGAGAGCTTGACGTGATGTAACATCAACCAATAGCAGACCATCAGTTATTGTCACAATACGCTCCCCATCGGGGCTCCATGATACATCCAGCAGGGCACATGTATTGTCATCCTGTAATACCATAGAAATTACCCGAAATAATTGTAATTCACTAAAGAGACTTTTATTAAATATTTAATCAGTTGCTTAAAGAATTAGTATATTGATTTTTCTACAAAACAACACTTGATAAACTATATATGTAAATTTGTCTTTTCCAAAAGAAATATGAATTTCAAAATCAAGGGTAATAGAATTATATAGTTTATGGAATATTTTTTAAATCTATTGTTTAAATTATATATATAAGTTTTTATATATATACACATTGGTCTTGAAAATTATTATGAGGATAGTATGTGAATATTTTAAGTACTTTGATATTCATTATGGAATAAATTTTTATAAAAATAAAAGTATGAGTTTTTATGTGAATCTATGAGAATTAACTTTTATATATAAGAAAATATATTCATAGATTATAATTTTTATTTGATGATGACATGAAGACTTTGTGGTTTGAGTATTGTTATGAATAAAATAAAACCATGCAAGTATATTATCATTATCTTTTTGAAAGCACATTAATATAAATACAATACTTGAAATAAATAAATAAATATTATATTATCATATCCAACTCATTGAGTATAAATGCATGCCACTAAATAATGGCAAGAATAATGATTTTTCTAGACAAGCTAATACTTCAATCATTTTCATGATACACTACTTACACAAATATAAGGTTAAAAGCAATTGCAAGAAATTTTCTTCCTAAACAAATAGATAAAAAAATCAACATGATTAACAAGTGTCTTGGATGAATGGCTAGCAAAAAAAAGTGATCAATTATCTCTTGAACCCACCAAGATTAATAGCCTCCATAATAGGCAAACCATTATGTTAATAGACAACATGATGGACAAAATTAATAGCCTCCCAAATTAATAGCCTCCTTGTTAGGCTATAAGGACCAAATGAGTGGATACAAATACTCTAACCATTATTGCTCAAGACACACTTAATTGGATGATTGGTGAGGTTGTAATCACTCTCACAATGTGTCATGTTCAATTGTTCAAATCTTAGCCTATAAATAGAGGGAGTTTCTAGCCTTCAAACACACCAATCTCATCCATCTCATTAGCCAAATTCACTACCCATTTTATTCTTCAAAGTTCTCCCACATAGTGAGCATCATAAGGATTGTGGAGTCTTGTAGGCTTGGCAACCTTCATCATTCTAAGAGTTCTAACTCTTCTCAACACTTGGTTAGTAAGATATCATCCTTGAAACTTGTATCTTAGAGATCTAAATCTTTTATTTTTATACAATAAATTGATTTCCCTCTATTTGTCGAATTTCAGCGAAACCCGTAATTTGTGGTGCGAATCTTGTGTTATAACGGCCATTATCATTGAATCTCCTTGCTCTTATACATCTATTCAGTAAGTTAACACTCTCTACTTCAAGTTTTGGAGATTCCAATCCATGTTTTAAGAATACAAAATTAGAATTCCCACATTATACGAAAATCTGTCAGTTTTTCGTTTACGTAAAGATCCATCTTTTTAAACTATTTTGGTACAATATCCCTCAAAGGTTCCTTCATAAAACTTGTTCCTTATTGAGTTGAGTATATTTCTGGAAACGTTTATAATTTTTAGAAATCGTATGAAAAAGTTATGGGATCCGCTTTATCGAAAGGTCGAAATCTCTTTTTGTTGAAATCTAAGAAATGATAGCGTTTTCTGAAATCCACATTTTTGAAGGTCTTAAGTGTCTCAAAGCCAAATGGTTTCTTCATGAAAAATATTTATCTATGTGTTATCTACCTTGTGGTAAAATTTTAGAATTTTTGGTCGCGAATTACTATTTTTAAAACCTGTGGAAAATTATAGAGTCACTATTGAATTTCTGACAGTATACATGTTCTGTAAAGAACTCAATTTTTGAAATGTTTCCATACCTTATTTTGAAAAGTGTAAAACATGAAACTTGTTCAACTATGTGTTGAGTATCTACAGTTTAAATTTCATAGCAATCGCCTTTCATATGAATTTTTAAACTGACTTGGCGTAAACTGCGATGTTGGACTTGATTTTTGGTCCAAATGAGAAATTGTTGGATTTTGAGATCCATGAAATGATATTTCTATATTTATGAGATATTGATATGGGAGTTAAATGTTGAAATGATATTTGGCATTATTGAATGCCCTTGTGATGAGGTTACTCCCTTGAGATTGTTGAAAACTCTTTTAAAGAGGATATTATGTGGAAAATTGTGGAAAACTCTTTTAAATCCATTGTGCACTATTAACTTGAGTAAGATGCCATACTTGATAGAGGGCTAATGCACTAGGGATGTGTCTTGCGGGGCCTCCCCCTCTAAATATGCCAAGACGGCATTGTTGATAAATTGTGCCAAAACGGCGTTATTGCATGTATGAGTCTATACTCTTGGGTGTATCCATGATGGGTTACCCGAGGCTCCGGAGTGTGTCTGTATATGAGTCCGCTGCATGCTGATCATGACTTATGATCGATATGATATGATATGATATATGGAAAATGGTGTCCTCTTGTGCATAGTTGCTACAATGGTAAGAATGAAAGTTATTTATTTGTTAAAGGTAATGTGTGTGATCATTTTAAAAGAAAAAGTGAAAATTATTATTATTATTTTTTTGAGTGTCAACCACTATTTTAAAACCCACTTCTTGAAGTGGAGCGGGTTGACTTACTCAGTACCATTGTACTGATAAAAAGTTGTTGTGTTATCTTTTTACAGATATTGGAGCTGACATATGAACTGCATCTCATGACATGAGCATTTGGGGATGGGATTACCTTTCATCAAAAGATTGTTGCTTTAAGGAACCACGTACTTTTAAATATTAATGTCATATATATTGCCTTTAGTTTATGCTTCCGCGTGAGAAAGAACAATGACTCTGGTATTAAGTACTTTAAATTTTCTTATGTTTATATTTTATAAAATTGGCAATAATTTTTAAAGTTCATACTACAAAAATTTATATTTAGCCGTAGCACTTGTCAATTAAGTTAGCCAAAGGGCGAGCCTGACTAACAAGTGTGGCGGTAACATTCTGAAACCTTATGAGGATGAATTTCGGGGTGTTACAGAGTGGTATCAGAGCGTATTTTTAAACTCTAAGTATTTGTAAACTGTTAATATAGAACTGCATGAGCTGATTCTGTCTAACGAGTCTGGTTTTTAAAGATTGCCCGTCAGCCGGTGGCTCTACCAGTCTTTCCTGGGAATCAACTTTGTAGCTCTATATTTTAACTAGTTGGCAAATTACTTAGAAGGCGGTACCATCTAATCTTAGCATTTCTTGGTTAAGTTAGCAACAAGGAGAGCTTGACTAAGGGATGCGACAGTTTAACTCCGGTTTATGGATAAAAAAAAAAAGTCCATTTTGAGAAAGAAATATGCAAAATATTTTTCAAAGGCCCATATGGGCTATGTTAAATTTTGAAACTTAGAAATTATTTTTGGGGTGGGAACATATGCATTCATGAGCATGCATCATTTTCTATAAATTTTAAAAAAAAGAAAAATAAAAAAAATAAAAAATAAAATTAAAATATTGTTATGATATACTAAGTCAGTTGACCTTATCATAAGTGCTCTTTTTAAATTCTCTATCTTGTAATATTTTCTAAATTTATGAAATAAAGCTTGTTATTTCATTCCTTCTGGTTAATCTCTAAATAAAGTCATACTCCTAACTTAGACATTTCTGCGTTAACTCATCCTTATACTATGATCTAACGAGTTTTAGGACATAATCATCCCTTAGACTTGAACTCACTCTTGCTAACCATCCTTAGCAGAATGGCACCCCGTGCAAGGACTAGAAAAACCCTCCGAAGTGTTAATGCCCTCAACAACATGGAGCCACACCAAAATCCGAACATGACTAACCACGGAGTGCCAGCAGCACTGGGTGTATCCAATCAACAAGCTGTACCACCCGCACACAATATACATCACCCTGACACCACCAACAATCAGGGCGTTGGACACAACATGGTACCTCCTAATTAGGGAGCACCCAACAACCAAACCCGTCAGAATCAAAATACGCCAAACTCGCTTGACAATGATCGCCTAAGGATCATTGAGCAAATGCTCATTGCCTTGGGTCAGGGTCAAATTAATCAAGCCACAGCAGCTGTGCCGCCATCTCAAGCCCAGCTCAATCACCTAGCAGTGGTGAACCAATACAGACCACCTCGTTATGATGGGCAGGAGGACCCTACTAAATTGGAGGATTGGATAAAAAGTTTCAACAAGCTACTCGAGGCGACTCGTTGCCCAGATGAGCAGAAGATTACTGTAGCCTCGTACTTTTTAGGAGGTGACGCAGATGACTGGTGGCAGTTACAGAAGAGAGAGCTAGATGATCATGAGGAGTATACATGGGAAAACTTTACAGAAGCTCTAAGAGAAAGGTTTTACCCGATGAGTACCAAAGCAGCAATGTATGAAGAGTTTCTGTCGTTACGACAAGGAGCACAATCTGTACAAGAATACTATGTCAGATTCAAGGAGTTAGTCAGATTTGCTCCTAAGTTAGTCTCCACCGATGCCGAGAAGGCACAGAAGTTCGAAATGGGATTAAACCTCTCCATTAGAGAAGTGGTGGCTGGAGTTCAGTATCCTACCCTCCAAGCGATCTACGATCGAGCTGTCGCAGTTTCTCGTGTACAACAGATGAAGAGAAAAGCCGGGGAGTCTAGCCGCGGGTTCCAAGGACAGGACAAGAGGATTCAGGACAACCGAGGAAGCAGCAGCAACAACAACCACCTCAGCAACAATAAAGGCAATATTCGAGGTGGGCAGAATCGACCCGTCCAGGGAAACAAAGGAGGGGGCAACAATGAAGGGTACATACCACAATGCCCAAAATGCAACAAGCCCCACTTGGCTAGAGGATGCCCCAAGCCGGGTACATGTTATAGATGTGGCCGAGAAGGTCATATGAGGAAGGAGTGTAAGACCCGCATTGAAAATATTACAAAAAGAGATGACCTTATCAATATCCCCACTCAGCCAAATAATCAGGATGTGCGAAACGGAAATAATCAAGGACAGAGGCCTCAGCAAAATAGAAACCAACAAGGGAACCATGGAGCACCTATAAGGCGGCTCAATGTTATTAATCAGGCAGATCTTTCAACTCAAGGGGATGTGATAACAGGTACATTTACGGCTTTAAGTGTGCCTGTTAAGGTTTTATTCGATTCTGGAGCAAGTTGTTCGTTTATCTTTTCTAGAATCATGCCTGAATTAGAGATGCCAAAACCTAAAATGATTAACTTAGGAATTCAGTTGCCTTCGGGAAAAATTGTATCGTGCACCAAACGATATGATGGGATTCCTATAGTCATTAAGAACCTTGAGTTCTATGCAAACTTAGTAGAATTTGACCTTAAAGATTTTGATATTATATTGGGAATGGATTGGCTTACCCAATATAAAGCGGTAATTGAGTGTCAGAAACACAAAATTACACTGTCTAAGACGAGAGGCAAAAAGGTCAACTACTATGTCCAACTCCCAAAACGTAAGACTAAGGTAGTAAATGCCTTAAAATTTTATAGTCTTATGCAGAAAGGATATATGCTTTATGCATGCTATATCCATAACCTCAAGTTAAAGGAGAATAAAATTGATGACATTCCAGTAGTGAGGGAGTATCCAGATGTATTCCCAGAAGAAATTCCTGGAATGCCTCCAGAACGTGAAGTCGAGTTTACAATCGATCTACTTCCCGGAACAGAACCTGTATCAAAAGCTCCTTACCGCATGGCAACCCTAGAAATGAACGAACTCAAGGAGCAACTTGAGGAATTATTACAAAAGGGGTATATACGACCTAGCACGTCGCCGTGGGGAGCACCAGTTTTATTCGTCAAGAAGAAAGATGGAGGGTTACGTCTTTGTATCGATTATAGAGGTTTAGATCAGGTAACGGTTAAAAACAAATACCCGTTACCTAGGATTGATGACCTTTTCGATCAACTTAAAGGTGCAACGGTATTCTCCAAGATAGATTTGCGATCCGGTTATCATCAACTGCGAATCGCTGAAAAGGATATTTCGAAAACTGCTTTCAGGACACGTTATGGACATTACGAATTTACAGTGATGTCCTTTGGGCTAACAAATGCCCCAGCAGTATTCATGAATCTCATGAATGATGTGTTTCGAGAATTGTTAGATCAATGTGTAGTCATTTTCATCGACGACATCTTGATCTATTCAAAGAGCAATGAAGAACATGAGCAACACTTGCATCAGGTGCTAGAGACATTAAGGAAACACCAACTCTATGCCAAGTTGTCCAAGTGTGACTTTTGGCTAGAAAAAGTAGCATTTTTAGGCCACGTTGTATCAGCTGATGGAGTTTCTGTTGACCCAGCAAAAATATCAGCAATCACCGAGTGGCCTACGCCTACTAATCAAACAGAAGTGAGAAGTTTTCTTGGACTGGCTGGATATTACAGGAGGTTCGTCAAGGACTTTTCCAAAGTTGCACGACCTCTGACTCAACTTTTGAAGAAAGGCTTGAAGTATGAATGGACAGAAAAGTGTGAATCATCATTTCAAGAGTTAAAGAAACGCCTCACAACAGCACCAATTTTAACATTGCCAACAGAGAATGGAGATTTTGAAGTGTATAGTGACGCTTCAAAAGAGGGGCTAGGGTGTGTTTTAATGCAACAACAACAAGTCATTGCATATACATCACGACAATTGAAGCCTCATGAGGAGAATTATCCGACGCACGACCTAGAATTAGCAGCGGTAGTGTTCGCATTAAAGATTTGGCGACACTACTTATACGGACGAACTTGTTGGATATTCACCGACCACAAGAGCCTTAAGTACATATTTACTCAGAAGGAGTTAAACATGAGGCAACGCAGATGGTTAGAGTTGATCAAGGATTATGATTTGGACATCGCCTACCATGAAGGGAAAGCTAATGTGGTCGCAGATGCGTTGAGCCGCAAGACTCGACAAGTGGCAAATACTCTTATTTTACCTTCGGAACTGTATATGGACTTGGTCAAGGTAGACACGGAGCTAGTCCATTATGGAACTGTGGAAAATGTCATTAATGCTATGACCATTGAATCTATGGTATTTGATGAAATACGCAGTGCTCAACCAGGCGACATAAAGCTTGAAAGGATCAAGAAGAAGGTTGCTGAAGGAAAAGCAATTGGTTTTGCAATCCATGAGGATGGAAGCATTCGCTTCAAAGGGAGATGGTGCGTACCGCATAAATGCGTAGAGCTAAAACGAAGATTAATGGAAGAAGGCCACAACACCCCGTATTCAGTACATCCAGGGGGTGATAAGCTTTATAAGGATTTAAAGAAGGTTTATTGGTGGCCAAGGATGAAGAATGAGGTTGTTGAGTTTGTGGCTAGATGTTTAACCTGTCAAAAGGTTAAAGCAATAAGTCAGAAGCCCTTAGGACTCATGAAACCATTGGAAATCCCGAGTTGGAAATGGGATAGTATATCAATGGATTTTGTTTCAGGACTACCACGATCACCAAAAGGAATGAATAAAATTTGGGTAATTGTTGATAGATTGACAAAGATTGCGATCTTCATACCAATGAAGGATACATGGTCTATGGATCAATTAGCAAGAGCATATATCAATAACGTGGTTCGACAACATGGAGTGCCACATGATATAATCTCTGATAGAGACAGTAGATTTGTCTCTCATTTTTGGACCAAGCTGCAAGAAGCTCTTGGTACCCAAATTAAAATGAGCACCGCTTTTCACCCGATGACGGATGGACAAACAGAAAGGACAATCCAAACACTGGAGGACATGCTGAGAGCATGCGTTCTTGAATTTAAAGGAAGTTGGGAAAAGCATCTACCTTTGATAGAGTTCTCTTACAATAACAGCTATCGTGCTAGTATAGGTATGGCACCGTTTGAGGCACTCTATGGACGCAAGTGCCGAAGCCCATTATGTTGGGAAAAATGTGAGAGTTCTATTGTGGTGGGGCTGCAACTCATTGAAGACATGGCGCAAAAGATCAAGATGATCCAAGGGAAAATGAAGGCAGCACAAGATCGACAGAAAAGTTATGCCGATGTTAGGCGACAAGACCTAGAATTTCAAGTTGGAGATAAGGTTATTCTGAAAATATCACCTATGAAAGGAGTGATGCGTTTTGGAAAGCGAGGAAAGTTAAGTCCTCGATATATTGGACCGTATGACATTCTGGAACGAGTCGGAACCCTGGCATACAGACTAGCCCTACCGCCACAACTATGTCGAGTGCACAATGTGTTCCATGTTTCACAGTTAAAGAAATATGTGCATGACCCAACCCATGTACTTCAACAGGAAGTAATTGAACTCAAAGAAGATCTAACTTATGAAGAGTATCCAATCCAAATACTCGACATCAAAGAAAGAACGACAAGGAACAAGACCACCCGGATTGTTAAAGTACTTTGGTCCAATCATGGTACGGAAGAAGCAACATGAGAACTAGAGGATGTTATGAAGCAACGCTACCCCAATCTCTTTTTAAACGACTAAATAACAGTTATGGGGACATAACTGTAGGTTTAAGGGGAGGAGGATGTAATCACCCGACACAATCTTGATAGGGTATGTTCAAAATCTCCTAATTTTTTTTCTTTCTTTTCCATTAACTTTTATCTTATATTCCGCATATTAGATTGCCATAGTAGTTTTCATTAAAACTTCGAGGACGAAGTTGATTCTTAAGGAGGGTGGATTGTAATACCATAGAAATTACCCGAAATAATTGTAATTCACTAAAGAGACTTTTATTAAATATTTAATCAGTTGCTTAAAGAATTAGTATATTGATTTTTCTACAAAATAACACTTGAAAAACTATATATGTAAATTTGTCTTTTCCAAAAGAAATATGAATTTCAAAATCAAGGGTAATAGAATTATATAGTTTATGGAATATTTTTTAAATCTATTGTTTAAATTATATATATAAGTTTTTATATATATACACATTGGTCTTGAAAATTATTATGAGGATAGTATGTGAATATTTTAAGTACTTTGATATTCATTATGGAATAAATTTTTATAAAAATAAAAGTATGAGTTTTTATGTGAATCTATGAGAATTAACTTTTATATATAAGAAAATATATTCATAGATTATAATTTTTATTTGATGATGACATGAAGACTTTGTGGTTTGAGTATTGTTATGAATAAAATAAAACCATGCAAGTATATTATCATTATCTTTTTGAAAGCACATTAATATAAATACAATACTTGAAATAAATAAATAAATATTATATTATCATATCCAACTCATTGAGTATAAATGCATGCCACTAAATAATGGCAAGAATAATGATTTTTCTAGACAAGCTAATACTTCAATCATTTTCATGATACACTACTTACACAAATATAAGGTTAAAAGCAATTGCAAGAAATTTTCTTCCTAAACAAATAGATAAAAAATCAACATGATTAACAAGTGTCTTGGATGAATGGCTAGCAAAAAAAGGTGATCAATTATCTCTTGAACCCACCAAGATTAATAGCCTCCATAATAGGCAAACCATTATGTTAATAGACAACATGATGGACAAAATTAATAGCCTCCCAAATTAATAGCCTCCTTGTTAGGCTATAAGGACCAAATGAGTGGATACAAATACTCTAACCATTATTGCTCAAGACACACTTAATTGGATGATTGGTGAGGTTGTAATCACTCTCACAATGTGTCATGTTCAATTGTTCAAATCTTAGCCTATAAATAGAGGGAGTTTCTAGCCTTCAAACACACCAATCTCATCCATCTCATTAGCCAAATTCACTACCCATTTTATTCTTCAAAGTTCTCCCACATAGTGAGCATATCATAAGGATTGTGGAGTCTTGTAGGCTTGGCAACCTTCATCATTCTAAGAGTTCTAACTCTTCTCAACACTTGGTTAGTAAGATATCATCCTTGAAACTTGTATCTTAGATATCTAAATCTTTTATTTTTATACTATAAATTGATTTCCCTCTATTTGTCGAATTTCAGCGAAACCCGTAATTTGTGGTGCGAATCTTGTGTTATAACGGCCATTATCATTGAATCTCCTTGCTCTTATACATCTATTCAGTAAGTTAACACTCTCTACTTTAAGTTTTGGAGATTCCAATCCATGTTTTAAGAATACAAAATTAGAATTCCCACATTATACGAAAATCTGTCAGTTTTTCGTTTACGTAAAGATCCATCTTTTTAAACTATTTTGGTACAATATCCCTCAAAGGTTCCTTCATAAAACTTGTTCCTTATTGAGTTGAGTATATTTCTGGAAACGTTTATAAGTTTTAGAAATCGTATGAAAAAGTTATGGGATCCGCTTTATCGAAAGGTCGAAATCTCTTTTTGTTGAAATCTAAGAAATGATAGCGTTTTCTGAAATCCACATTTTTGAAGGTCTTAAGTGTCTCAAAGCCAAATGGTTTCTTCATGAAAAATATTTATCTATGTGTTATCTACCTTGTGGTAAAATTTTAGAATTTTTGGTCGCGAATTACTATTTTTAAAACCTGTGGAAAATTATAGAGTCACTATTGAATTTCTGACAGTATACATGTTCTGTAAAGAACTCAATTTTTGAAATGTTTCCATACCTTATTTTGAAAAGTGTAAAACATGAAACTTGTTCAACTATGTGTTGAGTATCTACAGTTTAAATTTCATAGCAATCGCCTTTCATATGAATTTTTAAACTGACTTGGCGTAAACTGCGATGTTGGACTTGATTTTTGGTCCAAATGAGAAATTGTTGGATTTTGAGATCCATGAAATGATATTTCTATATTTATGAGATATTGATATGGGAGTTAAATGTTGAAATGATATTTGGCATTATTGAATGCCCTTGTGATGAGGTTACTCCCTTGAGATTGTTGAAAACTCTTTTAAAGAGGATATTATGTGGAAAATTGTGGAAAACTCTTTTAAATCCATTGTGCACTATTAACTTGAGTAAGATGCCATACTTGATAGAGGGCTAATGCACTAGGGATGTGTCTTGCGGGGCCTCCCCCTCTAAATATGCCAAGACGTCATTGTTGATAAATTGTTCCAAAACGGCGTTATTGCATGTATGAGTCTATACTCTTGGGTGTATCCATGATGGGTTACCCGAGGCTCCGGAGTGTGTCTGTATATGAGTCCGCTGCATGCTGATCATGACTTATGATCGATATGATATGATATGATATATGGAAAATGGTGTCCTCTTGTGCATAGTTGCTACAATGGTAAGAATGAAAGTTATTTATTTTGTTAAAGGTAATGTGTGTGATCATTTTAAAAGAAAAAGTGAAAATTATTATTATTATTTTTTTGAGTGTCAACCACTATTTTAAAACCCACTTCTTGAAGTGGAGCGGGTTGACTTACTCAGTACCATTGTACTGATAAAAAGTTGTTGTGTTATCTTTTTACAGATATTGGAGCTGACATATGAACTGCATCTCATGACATGAGCATTTGGGGATGGGATTACCTTTCATCAAAAGATTGTTGCTTTAAGGAACCACGCACTTTTAAATATTAATGTCATATATATTGCCTTTAGTTTATGCTTCCGCGTGAGAAAGAACAATGACTCTGGTATTAAGTACTTTAAATTTTCTTATGTTTATATTTTATAAAATTGGCAATAATTTTTAAAGTTCATACTACAAAAATTTATATTTAGCCGTAGCACTTGTCAATTAAGTTAGCCAAAGGGCGAGCCTGACTAACAAGTGTGGCGGTAACATTCTGAAACCTTATGAGGATGAATTTCGGGGTGTTACACATGCCCTATTTCATACAATCTTGAAACCCCACCTTGCTTGTAAGCCTACCAAACAAATGAACATTAACAGTTTTATTTATTTATTTATTTTAATTTAGAGAAGAAAAGAAAAGGTGTTAGATTAGGGTTAATCGATGAATATGGTGAATGGCACCGAAATAAAAGAGTTTGGAGAAGCAAAGAAAATTAAAGATACCTACCTGCCATATAATCACATCATTAACAGAGGAAGACGATGCCAAGTAATTCCCGCCTGGAGAAAACTTCAAACACCTGATTTTCTTTTTGCTTGAATCTCCCAAGAATTCCTAACAGTTAGTTTACAAGTTAAAGAATACTATCAGCTCATTGAAACTATGTTGCAGATGGATATTTAGAATTGAAAGATTGTCAAGTACGTATAACAAGAACATTACCTGCATTGTTCGAGAAGGAATATTCATTTTTTGGGAATACCCGCGGGGCATAGTTTCTTGGCAATAGCTTTTGAAGCCTATAACCTGAGAATGATGTGTGGATTGGGGGGCTGGTTGATCAATATGCAAAACCAGATTTGGAAGCAGTATATAGAAACTATTTAAGCATATAAATTGGTAACATTGACTTTGTTGATTATTTGGTCCGACTTTTTTTACCATTTATAAGTATACTAGTTGGAGACCTGTGCGATGCACAGCGTAAAAGGGATGTACAACTGCCTATGAAGAAAGAAAAAATAATTATAGGTAAGTGTATGTGAGTTCCTATCGACAACAATTTGTTTCCAGAGAATTGTTTCCTAATTAAGAAGATAAGGTTATTGTATAGATAAAGTAATAATGATGTAATTTCAATAGGTAGGTTGTGAACTTAGCCTCTTTTCCGTGCAGTGGCGCAAAAATATTTTGAATCAACAAATTCTGGTTCGACGTCATATAGAAACCGGGATATAGTGTCCCAGAGCCCCTTAGGAGCGAATGCCACATTTTCATAATAGAAATAAGGTGGACCTCTTGCATCTTTTGGTAGAGAACGATGAACATATCCAAGTTGTTCAGAAGGCACACCATACCCTATCATTGGACAAGGAAAGCGAATTGACTCGTCATCAAAGTTATCTATTGGTTTGCATCTCTCCATGAATTTCTGCCTCTTGGTTTCATTATTTCCATTGGAAACATGCTTTCGCTGCAAACACAATACATTTTTACAATAATTCGTTCATAAATCTAAAACAATTACCTTCATGTGTTGCTTAAATCTATACAACAAATAAATGAAGAGAACAACCTGGACATTGTCTTCATCCAAATGGCCCTCTTCTTTTGCTACTTGAGCAGCACATATATAATCAGTTAAAACAAGTACTGAAGCTTCTGCACCTGTAATGAATATGATAAAGAAAATGGATGCTGTTAGGTTTCTTAGGTCACTGCAATTCTTATAATCATACTCTTGTTATCCCATGAGAACATTATGATTCTGTATGCAAGAATTCGTATGAAAGATTATGGAATGTGTGACATTATAGATCAAATCAGGCAATTTATTAACATCAATTGAACTCATAATAAAGTATAATAATGGCAACATAAATCAGATAATATCAACAAGTGGGATCGAAGTAACTCAGAAGATAAGATAAACATTAGATAGTACTCCACAGTCCACAGATAATCATCTTCAAAAGCTTCAACACAAGGAGAGGATATTGATTAAGAAAGGTACATTTATTCTTCATCTCAACACCCAATAATTTTCTTTTGTTTTCTTTTCTTTTTTACTGTGGAGATTAATGAACTAATGTGCGGCAAGTTATCCCACATTGATTACATAACAATCTTGAACCGATCAACGTATTCTAACCACATATATATGGTTATGGATATATATGGATCACTTGCACATAAAATTAAACAATTAAAAATAGTACTTTCCAAACATCATTTATAACTTCCGAGCAACAACCATAAGGAATCAATAACTCATATCTAAAAATTCAAATTCAAAACTGCTGGATCCCACAAAAAATGAAATGGAGATGCCAGATACAGCATGGATTAGTTTAAAACGCTAATCTCATCCAAGCAAGCAATTCTATACGCACCACATCTCTCAATGGCTTGTGAAGCCTCTTCAATGGTGTATCCCATATTAGCTAATGTTAGCAACTTATTTTCTTCATCTGATAAGGATCCTGTGCTTGCCAGGGACAACAACATTTTATGCTTCTCAGAAAGGGAAACATTACCATCCTGAAAGAATATTCTCATTAAATTTCACTCGCCATGAAGTGAAAATACCCTACATCATGCTAGCTCGAATTATTAAATATTATAAGCATCACATACTGATGTTTCATCTTCAGACCAGCTATCCAAGTCAGAGATATCATCTGGAATTGTTTCATTGTAATCAGAAGAGTTCTGACCACAATTAACACTCAATTTCTCCTCAGAAGAGCCTTCAATATTCTGTAGAACAAAGTTTGGATCACAATGCTTTCCAGGCCTATTGCAAGAAAAGCAGAGAAGTTTCAAAATACATTCAATTTCATTGAGTCACAATAATCCCACAAACTGATCAACACCAGCTTAATGTTTCAGTCCAAGGTAAGACAAGAACTATTCTCTATCAATAGTACAGAACTTCTACAGAGCAATTAGTTAGCGGTTGTGAAATATGGCCAGGCACTGGAATAATAATATGCGAAACTGAAAAAAAGGAATCGGCACATAATTATTTTCTTTGAATTATTGTATTCTGATCTAGTCATCAAGTCATAACTCTGGTAAGCATTGGTAAATAAGATATATTTCAGCAGCACCAGTAATCGAGAAGCTCTTCAGCTTAACATCAGATGTAAATCTACAGAAATAAACACCAACCCATCCATAACCATAAGCCATAATTTCAACAAAGCTGAATAAGCAAGGCAAAATTAACGAAATGACATAGAGATTTATCTTGTAACATAAACCTAACTACAAAATACATAGAGTATAAACAACTCAAAAGGATAGCAAACAAGAACAAGTTTGTCTTGATATCCGGTTCTATGAGATAATGAGTAAAGTTTTTGCAACTACAACGCAAAGAATCAACAAAAAAAAAAAAAAGAAAGGAAAAAAAAAAGAAGAATAATAATTTCTTACAATGGATAAATTGATTGGATCTATGCGCAAGAAACAATTGCATTCTTCAGAAAATATTTGAGCTTGTTTCTCAGCTATAGCATCACCACAAGAGAACCAATGAAAGCCACAATCAAAATAAAATAAAGTGTATCTACACTGCAGTTAAAATTCAATGGAAAAAACAAAAAGATGATGCATGATCCGATTAAAATATATTTATGCTCCTTAATCTATACAGTATATTTTTTCCTCAAAAATCAAAACCCTTAGAAGGTGAAATGAATTATGTAACTCTCTACCTGAAAATGCACAATCGTTGATTTGATAAGTCTGGTGTTGAATTGAAAATCATAGAAGTTCTAGCCTTTCTCCACTTCTTTGTACTCCTATAATAAAGAATAAAAATAAAAACAAGGAAGAGAGAATTTTATTGTTAGCTCAACGACAAATAGTTTTTTCAGAGAAATTAGCAAAAAATAAATAAAAAAATAATGCTACATAGAACTTTGCTGAGCCTCAGAAACAAAAGGCTAAGCATAAGGGCAATGAAAATTACACTCCTCTTAGAAAAGCATGGGTTTAGGCCTTTAGGTTTTAGTCAGTAGAGGATGCTGAGTAAGTAGACAACATGGTTTATTCAGAGGAGTTTCCAAAGAACAAGCCTACAAGCAAGCATGTGATCCACATAAGACATCTTAGATCTACAAACGACCATCTTCTCAAAGGTTTATAACATAATCTTATCATAATCGCTAGTAATTTTATAGACTGTTTATTAGTTTTATATTCTATACTTCCTAGGCTTTTTCAACAAAATACTCTTAAATCATTCTGAAATATGCTTAACTTTTATGAGACACAGAATAAGAAGCACGAGTTCTCAGAACAACTGTCAAATGGCAACCATGCAGGCTAAATACCTTGGCAAGATCTTCACGGGAACCCGAGAGATTCTCATAATTTTTGTTATTGCCTCAAACGGGATTCACGGTACTTCTCTCTGGTGAAATTAGTCTCTTCCATGGAATACCCTGTATATCTTTGCCGTTCCTTGCCTCTATAGCCGACTTATCAGTTTTGAGCTTGCTCTGTTATTCAATACATAGAAATCAGTTTGTAGAAGCACAAAAACATACAACACCAGTTAACAGTCAAAATAAAACATCAGAAACATTAACTTGCACATCATATGGAGTATAAAGTAACAATTACCACATCAGAGTCGTCCTCAAAGTCCGAGTCCACAGAATCATCAGAACTGAAACTGCTACTGCTTCTGCTCCATGATAAAACTTTCCCTTTCTTTTCTAGCTGATAAAAGAGATACATTCAATGAAAATTGAAAATGATGTAAGAGCTTCAATTAAAAACGACACTAAATGATTACAACAAGGAAAAAATAATATAAAAGCACTGTTGATTCAAAATGCAAAATACCAATTTCATTAGAAGTGTATTACCAACACATAAACTCAGGAAAAAGGAAACATGTATAAAAAAAAATCAGGGAAAATGAATAAAACCCACAGTGTAAGAAATATGAATTTTGATATAACACATTATAGACATTGATTCACATTCATATATGTAAACAAAACTTACATACGATCTAAACCATACACTTAAATGTGAATTAAGAATCCCATCTAGCACAAGCTTGGGACTGGAAAGCAAAGTTTGTCCAAATTTACAGGCTCCAGTTTACGAGGCATGTCCTGAGGCCCAACATTAGCTGTGCTTGGCATGCACCATACATGCATAAATTCTGAAGAATAAACTTTCATGGTATCAATCAAACCCCCGAAGTAGATTTTCATCGTGTATGTCAGTTTCACTCCATCCATATGCTGTACCCCCTCCTGCTAAACCCTCAATAGGCGGCACGGTTGCCTCCGGATTGCTCCCTGCACGGACATAGACAAATAAGCAAGTCTAGTATCAGTTGAGCCTATCCAGATATACCGAACTAATTTTATTGACGAACAATACCCATCCTTTAACGAGGAAACAATTTCTGTCATTTCACAGCTCAACACATCAAACCCCCTAGTAGCTAAGGATGGGTTCAAATCATCCAATATAAAGGTAATCCACAGGCATACATATTTCAAAAACAATGCTAAGAACAATCAAACTGAGAGACCTAATTCAGGAACCCGCATTCAATCATGACTGAAAATGAGAAATTTATAGACCACAAATATATAACTAACCGCGCCAATAACAAACAGAAACAATGCAAAAGGGCACTAACCAGGCGCCTCCATTGATAAACTTTCCGGAAGAACTACGGGGAAATTAACGTATGATTCAATTATTTAATTTTAATTCAGCGAGTACGGAGAGCAACTGCGGACAAAATATCAGTAATTTAAGGATGGGATGCAGAGCATCACGAACAGTGAGTGGGGTGATAAATTTAAGAATTAAAAGGGTTTAAAACGATGCTACAGAATTTGCTAATACCACTAACGAAGTATAAGGTCGGATTTCTTTTCAGACAAAGAACACAGCACACCGCCGCCCCATGACGTCGCCCCAGGGCCGGCTGGTGGTCCTCCTCCTCCCGCCGCTCCAATTTCACCCTGCCAGGCCCCCTCCGCCGCGCGGAGTCCCGGCCGACCATAACATAAAATGGGGAATCGGGGAAAATGAACGAAATCGAGATAAAACCCATACCTTTGAACAGACTACAGTTGGAGAAATAGACGCCGGTGGGATGGGGCGGCCAGAGGGAGGGAGGCCGCCGGAATCGGAGGGTGCACGCAGGGCTTAGGCGGCGGCTAGGGCTTGCGGAGGCCGGAGGAGGGCGAGCCCTCAGCGGCGGCGATGGCGGGAGAAATGAAGAGAGAGCTCGGCGGCGAAGGACGAGGAGTGGAAGAGAATGAGAAACGCAGGGAGGATGCGTGGGGAGAGAGGGCGAGTGGATGCGAAGGAACTGACCAAGGTTCCGGAAGAAGAAAAGGATGTAAAAAGGAATCCAACGGACAGAATTTTAATTGAATTCTTGATCCAACGGGTGAGAATCTAATTTAGATTGGGCAAAAATTTGGCTCTCGCGTTTATAGGATATAATAGATAATAACTGAAGATTCGGGTCTGTTCTGCACGCAGAGCTGTAGGGAGCTGGAGCAATAGCTCAGTTCTATTTAAGAGTTTTGTACAACTACCTGTAGCTGTAAAAAAATGTTTGAAATGACATAAAAGGATAAATATTTGTGTTGACTATTGGATAGTGGGTCGATTATTAAGTTAAAATTATAATTGGTCAAGAATAAGCTCCTAGCTTATTTTTTAATGGTACTACAGGTAGCTTCTAAAAGCTCCCAAAAGCTAGTATGCAGAACGAGTCTTTTGTTTTGAAATAAAAGTTAAAGCTAGCAAATGCTCCCAGAAGCTCTCAAAATCTGCGTACAGAATAGACCCGTAAAAGGAGGAGGGTCAAGAAGCAATAATAATCTGTGCGAAAAGAAATGGATTAACAGAGAAACAAAACGAATAGGTAAAACTGTAATTAGGACTCCGGCCGCAAATTACTAATTAAGTTTAAAATTGTCAAAAACATCATTTTTAAAATTTTTAATTTTTAATTATTTATTTATTTATTTATTTTTTATTTATTATTTTTTTAGTCGAAGGCCATCTCCAACGGGTAGCTCCAAAAATTGGCTACCCCATGTCCCTGCCACATCAGCAGATGTAGCTCCAAAAATTGTCTAAACCCACATCAGCTGATGTGGCTTTTGCTACTCCATTTTGGAGTAGTTCTGTCGGGCACGTTCTGGCAGCATTTTGGGTTTTTATTATTCTTTTTTTGTTTTGTTTTCTCTTTTTTTTTTTTTTTTCTTTTTTAAAATTTTAAAATACTATAATTATAATAAAAATAATTAAGTAATTCAGTAAAAAATTAAATTAAAAATAATATTTATTATATTTTTTATTTAAATTCTTTGTAATAATAACGTGGAAAAGATTGATTTGTTTTATTGGAGATGAAAATGGGATGAAATTGATTGATGGTGTGTGAGAAAAAGAATATGATATTGAAGGAAAGTGGAGTAATTAAGGGAGCTCTGATGGAGATGGTCTAAGGATCCTGCCTTTACTAATTAATCCAGCCAATATGGTCCTAAATTCACTAATCAAAGTGAATTATCTGATTGGCCAGAAATAATTGCAAAACTGGATCAGCATGGCATGGGGAACATCATAAAATCTAATACCTTAGCATAACGAATATGTCACTCTTTTATGCACAAACTTTATTCCATTTTTTTCCTGTACAAAAAGTTGGAAAAAAAACTCATATAGTCCCATAATTTTGAACAATTTCCCAAACACCCCATAATAATTGAATTAGTCAAATCCATCCTCTAAGTAGCTTAGTTTTAACTCAATCCATCCCAATTTCCCTTAATGATAGTCCATGCTGATGTGCTAAGTAGATTAGTATGGTCAATGGCCAGTTGACCTGACTTGGTAACTTCCATGATTTTAGATTGGTTCGAACCGAGTTTCGCCTCTATTAGCTTAGCGATTCCCAGTGGCTGCGAAGTTCTTTGATGCCATTAATGGCAAGACCTGGGGAGCATCGTGTTGAATCATTAAACTCATTCAAGTCCAATACACTATTTGTTGGCCTTCAATTTGTGAATATCTCAAGAACAGTATCCCAAATAAGAAAGTTTTCTAATGACTGAAGGTATATAACCTTCTAAACTATTGAAACCTAGATAGAGAAAGATAAGTAAAGACCTATAAGTTTTCCTAAACTAGAAGGTACCTTTCCATGGACTCAGAATTCCATTTATTTCGAGGCGGATCGAAAAAGGTGGGTAGAGTGGTTATCAATTGAGATGGGTCGGTAACAACACGCCACTTATTGGCTTGGAACCAATCTGAAGAACATGTAGGTAATGTGCAATTAAATTTACTAAAGAAGAAATAAATGTGATATCATCTTTATATACTCCCTCCGTTTTTTTTTAACTTCACCCATCCTGCACTGCACGCAATAGCATTTTCTAGGGAAACAGGAATTAGACCTCAATTAGTTTTATGCATGGAAACATAACTCGGTCGGTCGGTAGTATGCCTACGGCGGCTGCATATGATGATGTCTTCCTCCCAGCAGCTGCATGCACATCTGTGTTGTTGTCTCATTCCACGAATTCAGAATGCTGTAATGGATCATGATGTATGTATTATGGCATTTTACATGCCTGCAGGGAAAGGTAATCAGTATCATCATTAATTAGTGGAATTGAAGAATGCTGTTCGTTGGCTAAATGTTAATTGTGATTAGTCCATCTGTAGCTACTGATATTCACGCAAGGGGACCCTGACTGATACGACGTATATAATTATAAACCGTAGCATATAAAACTAACTAGTGACATAAATATGAATGAAATTATTTTACAAATATAATGTAAAAAAAGTTTTAGAAAATTATATTTATATATATATTTTATAGAATGCGAAGGTAAACAGAATGCAAACTATATACTTTTTCAAACCCAAGTCACCAAATCAGGAGTTGTCATCGATGCAAGCTAGTTTTATAAATCATGCATTATTGCATTATGGGAAAACAATAATTTACGTCATTTATCTACTTGTTTTCAACTAAATCCATTTTTTTATATATATTTTAGCCTAATTTAATTCTCCATAATTTTTTTTTTTAATTGCAGTGAAATTAGGAATTTTCGTCATTTATGTGGACAAGCAAACCCACTTAAATGACGAAAATGACTAATTTAAATAAAATTAATCAATATGGAGGACTAAATTCGGCTGAATATGGTGGAAATGATTGAAAATAAATAGATAAATGACAAAAAAGGAAGAGAGAAATGCATATAATAACAATAACGATGGGTTTCGATTTTATCTGGTGGTTAGAATTCTTATGTATGTATGTGTTATGTATAAAAAATTATTTTAGAATGGAGAAATATACATATACTACAATAACAACAAGAATGGGTTTCGATTTTACCTGCAGGTGGTAATTCTTTCTTCTCCCCATTTTAGAATGGATCATATCTGTGGCTCGTCTGAGAGGGATTCGAGCTACTGCTCCCGTTGTCGTTTTTGGCGTTCTCTGCGTCTGCGATTATCGAACCAGGTGAAGACGTTCTTGCATTCGATTTCGCCGTATATTTGGAGCTGCGCCGTGATGCGTTGGATTTGATCGGCGGATGGAGTTCGCGTGCCGCGGCTGCGGTACACTTCCACTAGGATTTGGAGTTGCTTCGGTGTCGGATTCCACGGCGATTTCACCACAACCGGCTGCTGTGTGTTGTTGGTAAGATCATCCCAGTTGTGCTCTGTCGCCGCCGTTGCTGTACCTACGTTAAAAAGCAAGAAAAAAACAATGAATAAATATGAAAACCCTAATTAATTCATTACCCTCCCTATCAAACAAACAAACAAACGGGTATTCTATTCAATCAAAGATTATAATATTAGAGTGACGAAAGATGGATTCTTTCTTATGCATGCGGATTGAAAGCAAAAATCAAATTTCTTGATTTTCAAAGTAGTAGTAGTAGTAGTAATTAACTGCGTGCTTACCGTCGTCATTAATAAATGCTCCTCCTCCTCCAAAGTATGTCACAATAGTCGTCGTGGGGTCTCCATTATCTGGGCCCCATATGTGTATTGTACCATCATAGTCTCCGGATGCCAACATCATAGGGTATGCTGGGTTGCAACAAATGGAGCTGATATAGGCAGAATGTGCAGAAACTGCTGCGGCCACCTCTCCGGACAGCCTGTGCCATATGTATAATGCCTGCAGCATGCAGCGTAGTAATAATAATAATAATAATCACCATTAATTACTACTACTATATCTTTCAATTCCATAACCCTAGCTAGCTAGCAGCTACCTACCTACTATATATAGATGAGCAGCTTCAGCTTCAATTAATTTGATGAAAAGTAGTAGTAGGTACCTTTGATCTCAAACTTCCACTACAAACATAAGTCTGCTCCAAACCACCAAAGCAACACTTCGATATCATGTCAGACCGCAGACTTTGTGAATGACCTTTGTAAGTTGTTACCAGTACAGGCGGCCGCCTTTCTTCCTTATTATTATCCTGATCATCTATGTTCCAAAGATGTATTTCTGAAGTAGACAGGCTAAGAAGCAAATGAGTCTTGTCGTCCGACAGACAGAATGATATGATGTTTGCATCCTCATCCATTCGTAGTCTCTCCTTTCTGAATTCCAAGTCATACAACCTCACACTCTTGTCTTTGAAAATGGTTACATATTCACTATTATTAATACAACCAGCAAACCCCAAGTAGTCGTGCGACCATGGTGGTTCTTCACTTGGTAGATCCATCACGCGTTGGAGAATCCCTTCCCGGTTGAATATTGAGATACAATCATAAATTTTTGTTGGGCCATTATTGTCGTCACCGCCTGCAGGTCGAGTGTGGAGGCCGATGAAACTCATTCCGTCCGGAGCCCATTCACACGAACTTGGATGTCTCCCAGTTAACACTTTTTGTAGATTCTTACCTGATGGAACTTCACACAACCAAAGATCCTTACCTAATGTCACAATACGCTCATCATCCGGGCTCCATGACACATTGAGGATGCTAAATTTTTTGTCTTGCTCTAGTTCATACCATCGTGAAACCACACCCTTCTCAGAAACCTAGCTACGATTAAACAATAAAACGTTAAAAACCACATGGCGGCGGCCACGAAATCGTATGAAGTTCGGAGACCCAATTAAAAAGCAATACCATATTATACAATTACCTTCCATACAATCGCATTACTCCCAGAGGAACATGAAGCCAAATACTTTCCGGAGGGAGAGAACTTCAAACACGTGATTTTCTTTTTTGTACAAGTAGAAACTCCAATTAATTTCTAACAGTTCACAAAGGTAGAATAGAAAAGATATTAAAGGATATTACAACTATTAATAATTAGCTATTTAATGAAAATATCTAGGTTGCAAAATACACTAAAGATTGTTAAAGTGTCGTGTAACATTATAATTATTACTTGCAATGTTCGACAAGGAATGACTGTTCCTCCTCCTTCTAAGCCCCATATGCGTATAATACCATCACTGGCTCCAGATGCCAACATGTACGGCATTGCTGGATTCCAGCTGACTGCGATGACACTGGCAGAATGTCCAACAAGTACTGCGCCAACTACTCCTTTTAACGTGCTCCATATGTAAACCTGCAAGAAGCAGTATATATTGCCAATGCCCACAGCAGCTACAATCTACATACATAAGCTATTAATTAAATAAATAAATTACGAATTATAAGGAGAATGAATTGAACCTTATGGTCGGAACTTCCACTAACAACAAAAGTTTGAGCCTGACCACCAAAGCCACAGTGGGATAGGGATATGATCTCGTCATCATCGTGCCAACTTTGTACATGGTGGCCTTTATAAGTTGCTACGAGTACCGGAGCATCAGAACTCCCCTGCTGTTGTATGTTCCAAAGATGAATTTCCGAATTGAATAGGCCAAGAAGCAAAAGAGTCCTGTCGTCAGACACACACAATGAGACGATTCTTGTTTCTTCTTTGATTTGTCTCTCCTTCGTGAGTTTAATATTGTCATACAATCGTACAGTCTTGTATTTGAAAATGGCTATATATTCTTGATCGTTACGACCAAACCCTAAGTAGTTATAGGAGGACGATGGTTCTTCACTTGGTAGATCCATCATGCGTACGAGTATCCCTTCCCGACTAAATATTGACATACGATCATAATTTCTGCAGCAAGAATCGCCTTGTCGTCGTCGAGAGTGGAGGCAAATGAAACTCATTCCATCACGAGCCCATTGACAAGATACTGAAAGTTCCCCAATTAACATTCTATGGAGAGCTTGACGTGATGTAACATCAACCAATAGCAGACCATCAGTTATTGTCACAATACGCTCCCCATCGGGGCTCCATGATACATCCAGCAGGGCACATGTATTGTCATGCCCTATTTCATACAATCTTGAAACCCCACCTTGCTTGTAAGCCTACCAAACAAATGAACATTAACAGTTTTATTTATTTATTTATTTTAATTTAGAGAAGAAAAGAAAAGGTGTTAGATTAGGGTTAATCGATGAATATGGTGAATGGCACCGAAATAAAAGAGTTTGGAGAAGCAAAGAAAATTAAAGATACCTACCTGCCATATAATCACATCATTAACAGAGGAAGACGATGCCAAGTAATTCCCGCCTGGAGAAAACTTCAAACACCTGATTTTCTTTTTGCTAGAATCTCCCAAGAATTCCTAATAACAGTTTACAAGTTAAAGAATACTATTAGCTCACTCAAACTACGAATGAACGCGCCTTGCAAAATTTACAGATGGATATTTAGAATTGAGAGATTGTCAAGTACGTATAACAAGAACATTACCTGCATTGTTCGAAAAGGAATATTCATTTTTTTGGGATACCGGCGGGGCATAGTTTCTTGGCAATAGCTTTGAGCCTTTGAAGCCTATAACCTAAGAGAATGTTGTATGGATGGGGGCCGGGGTTGATCAATATGAAAACAAGATTCGGAAGCAATAGAAAGGTGTGTTTAAGCATATGAATAGGTAACATTGAATTTTGTTGATTAATTGGTCTGACTTTTTACCATTTATATTTAAAAATAACTGAAGAAAAAGGAGGAGGGTCAAGAAGCAATAATAATCTGTGCGAAAAGAAATGGATTAACAGAGAAACAAAACGAATAGGTAAAACTGTAATTAGGATTCCGGCCGCAAATTACTAATGAAGTTTAAAATTGTCAAAAACATCAATTTTTTTCTATATATTTTTTTTCACTTTAGTCAAATAAGGATCCTGCCTTTACTAATGCAGCCAATATGGTCCTAAATTCACTAATCAAAGTGAATTATCTGATTTGGGCAGAAATAAATGCAAAACTAAATGCAAAACTGGATTAGCATGCATGGCATGGGAAAGGTCAAAAAATCTAACACCTTAGCATAACGAATATGTCAGTCTTTTATGCAGAAACTTTATTCCATTTTTTTCTGTATAAAAAGCTAGGAAAAAAATCCTTATAGTTCCATAATTTTGAACAATTTCCAAACACCCCCATAATTATTGAATTAGTCAAATCCATCCTCTAAGTAGCTTAATTGTAGCCCAAACCATCGCAATTCCCTTTAATGACAGTCCATGCTGACGTGTTAAGTAGATTAGTATGGTCAATGGCTGGTTGACCTGACTTGGTAGCTTACCTGGCGGCAGCTAGGGTTTTTCCTGTGCATATTTGGGCTCCAGCTTGGTACTTGGGATAAATCCCAAATTTGACCCAAATCTTTATTTTAATGCTTCCCCATCAATGGTCCCAATTTCCCCCACAAATCCATATATATACCCCAAAAATCCCAATTTGCAGACCATCGTTGTTTTCAGACTTCTTCTGCTCTAGCTTTCCTATGTTTTCCAATTGATTGAAATTCATTCAATTCAAAATTCAACCTCGATTGAAGTAACTTCCACGATTATGGATTGGATTCGAAGCGAGAATTAGAGCACATGAGTTTCGCCCCTATTAGCTTAGCGATTCCCAGTGGCATCGAAGTTCTTTGATGCCATTAAAGGGCAAGGCCTGGGGAGCATCATGTTGAATCATTAAACTCATTCAAGTCCAATATAGCGGCAAGAGATTACCGACAATGCATGCTCCAGCCGTAATAACCCAACAATGCATGCTCAGCCGTAATAAAAAAAGTAGCAGTTATATTTGAATTATAGGTTTTCAAAGATTGCGAATTGCGCATCAGTAGTTTGTCAATATTGTTGTATTTTATATCTTTAGTTTGTAATTCGTCCGGATATAAATAGCCGTGTAATCTTAGCTAAAAAATCGAGGACGAGTTTTAGAGAAGCATAATTCCTAAACTCAATTTCGTTCCCCAATTCAAATTCCCAATCGAAATGGTATAAATGAAAGCAGGAGGAGTTTTAGAGAAATAACATCTAAACTATTGTTCTCCCCAATTTAAAAAATCCAACACATCGCAATCAACCTCACTTGTTATGGAAAACTTTGTTTTGGAATAGCTTAAGGAGTTCTGAAACTTTTGACAATTTCCCACTATATGAGTATTTTCTAAAATATATTAATCCCGGTTTAATTTTATTTAATGAAACCAAATTATGAAGATGGAGTTAGGATTAGGGATATGTTTATAGGTTGTCACGTTTTTATATACTCATGTAGGAAACTGTGGCCCGAAAGCGCACGGTGTCAAAAATTGCAGTAATTTATAGTAAGACCGGATCGTTCACTGGAGGATGTGCGATAGAAGCATGTCCCACGCCATTCTACAAGATTTTCAACTCGGTTACTCGAATCAGTTTTTAGAAGTTGACTATCAACTACTTTACTGAATTTAATTCTAAGCTATGAAAGCAATAGAATAAAGCAGATAAAATTATTCTAGAAAGTGAATTAAATTTAATCTAAGAAAGCAATAAAATTATTCTGAGAAAACAATAAATTATTCTAAGAAAGAAATAAAATTATTCTAAGAAAGCAATAAAATTTATACTAAGCTATCTATCATTAATCTAGAAAAGCAGATTTAAAATGAAACAGAAGGGACATGAAGAAAATAATAAAAATTGGACAAGATTCAGATGAAACACAATTAAACTTTCATTTTGTTACACAGATCTTTGTTTGGGATAATCCTTTCAGTTAGCTAGTTCTCATGCTCCTAGACTATGTTCCTTTTAACAGACAGGTATTTACAGTAGAGGTTTACATGCTCTTAAGAAGTTAAATTATAAGATACCACAGATGCATAATTACCCTTGCAATGCACTGCTAAGGTAGATTATTTATCTGTGGTGGACAAGCAACACCTGACAAATCATTAGTTGAAGTGCCAAGTACTGCTATCATTCCCCCATGTCACGCCCTGAACTATTCCATAACTTCCATTCCTAGTAGAAGCTAGAAGTTCTCTCAATACACCCGAGTGACCTCTATAAAAGCATTTAAAAGAAAGCGGCAAAGAAAGCATTTAAAATCCTATCACTCGGAGGTTTTAAAAGCATCATACTGGTAGTAAATGAGAGCCCTCAGTCTTAATGACCGGACGCATATCAAGAATTCCCGGACATCAGTAAACCGCTCGCAGTGTTTACCTACTCCCGGGTGGTTATGAGATACAAACTAATGAAACAAACTAATAAATTAGTTTGTTCCGGATGCACTCACTCAGGACTCAAAAATAGGCTCTGTCAGAAGATGATAACAGTTGAAAGAGTAGTCAACCCTATCTTAGAAAATAACCAAGGCCCACATGTGGTTCTTCTAGTATTATCTATCACACCTTATCTGAATCCAAGTGGATTCTATTCAGTGCAATATCTAATATAAGATTTCCAACATACAACAATTTTGGAAAATAATTGATGTTTGAAAATCATTCCCTAAACAGGTACTAGACTCTCAATTAAAACACATATCCTTTCAGTCTAGGTGAGACCTAATCGCTGACTCTGCTTCTAATTTCCCAAAATCAACCCCCAGTCGAATGTGAATTAGTCATAAATGTGGAATTTACCCCTTACTCAGATCCGGATTTTATAAATGAATTTTTGTTGGAAATTTATTATGAGACATCTGATTAAAAATCAAGACTTCTATGTCCAAGGGAAAGATCCCAAAATAATTAGACCACAATATTTACATAATATTATCATGCATAATTTTATAAAGAAGTGTAAAATTAAGCTAACCCAAAATATAAGGTGGGTTTAGACAGAATGTGACACACAAAAATGAAATAGCCTGAGATGAGAGGAGTTTGGCTAAAAAGACGGCTGAAATAACTGGGGTTATCTGGACTGCAATCATCTGCTATCCAGGTCCCAACTGGTCCAGGTGAAATGGTTTTAGACAGCAGGAGGCCTTAAACGACAGTGATCGCTATCATCAAGACTCCTATTGTCTGTGAAATGAGAGAAACACCTACATATTTTCTCACTATAATACCAGTCAAACAGTGTTGATCGACACCACCTGATAATATTACAGTTTGAAATTCGGGTTTGAGAATGAAATAAGAAAATAAAACTGTATTCAGACAGGGACTGACTGAGTGGCTACTTCATTTTCTGGTAAGAGGACCGTTCGCCTGACCTCGTTAATCACTATCCAAATCATGCAAAATAAAAAACAGTAATCAATATACAGACTACGAGCTACTTCATTTCCCGGTGAAGGGAGCGTTCGCCAACATAATTCTATGATATCTTTTACTGTTCATTCACACATCGCGAAAAAGATAAAATGAATGAAAATAAATAAAATAAAAGAGAATGTCTTGTATGAGAGACATTGGTTTCTCATGCAAGGATATGAAATTAATCCATAATTAATGACTTAAATAATCCTTCATAGCATAATTAATTACAGTCCGGATTATCCGCTTAAGGCATTAAGGTTTTGTTTATAGAAAAGTATTTTAGTGAGAATTGAACAAAGATCCTCCAATCATGATAATTATCGATCTTAATCATTTCTAATTATGATCTTTAATTATTGACTCAAGGTTTCAATTAATTAATGAAGAAGAATGGAGAATTGGAAATTTTGGCTAAAAATGCCAATTACGACGCTAGACAGATGTTACGACGCTATCCTAGGATGGCGTCGTGAGGATAGCGTCGTAGGGTGAATTTTTAGAAGTTTTGATAAAACTGAGGGTACAACGCTATACACTAAATTACGACGCTATCATCGGATAGCGTCGTGGGTGTAGCGTCGTAAGTGGGTTTTGGTGAGAATGGAAGTGTTTTGGGGTCCTACGACTCTAGACAAAAATTACGACGCAATCCTAGGATAGCGTCGTAGGTCTAGCATCGTCGGACAAATTTTTCTCAAGTTCAGAGCAACTACGACGTAAAACCTCACCTACGACGCTGACCTTGGTTAGCGTCGTAGGACGGCTAGCGTCGTAGCTACCCCAGAACAAAAGTGTTGTTCGGGTAATGCAATCTATGCGATTGCAAACCCTATTTCAGATTCATGGTTCACTCATGCATACATAAAACAAAACTAGAATGAACAGTAAGCTGGAATGCATAAAAATAAGGGAAAATAAGCTGAAAACTAGGCAAATATGAACCACCAACCCAAATGAGGGTTTTCAACCACAAAATCATGCGTACTACCTAAAAATAAGAATGAAAATAGAAAAACCCACATGCAAAAGAAAATAAGATGACCAAATGGTCATTAAACCAAAAAGCAAGCATAAAAATCCATGGACCAGTGTCCATTTCATGTTTTGAGACTCTTTTTGTGATTAACTTCCCATTTTATAAGAAAATGGTTTGATAATACCCATTATTTGGGTATTTCAAACCTTAATAAGAGTTTAACAAAACTGGAATAAGTGCAAAGCTGGCTACGCTAACTGAAAGTGCTATAAACCTCACTAATCTAGTAAAATAAACACTAAACTAAGGCATAAAATGTAAATAATACAAAAAAATAAAAACCTAACTACATAACTAACCTACACACAACTCAAGAACAACAGTTTGTCTCCAAGTTTGAGAATGTTGTGAAGTGACTGATCATTGGAGTCAACCTGTCCTTAAATAGGTGGGAAACCCTAGGCCCATGGGCCCCCAGGCCTTGAATTTTGAATTTCTGGGCTCCTTACGACGCTAGCTGATTACGACGCTATCCACTGCTACGACGCTATAGGTCTGGCGTCGTAGTCCTCCACTTCGAAAACACTCTTTGTCTCTAAGTGGACAGCCTACGACGCTATCCTTCATTACGTCGCTACACTTGATTACGATGCTACACTCGATTGGCGTCGTAGTTCTTCCTTCAAATCTGCCTTAGTATCTGCCTACGACGCTAGACAAGGCTACGACGCTGAACATGGATAGCATCGTAGTTCTGTCTAGCGTCGCAATTACCTGAAAAATCCAATTTTTGTGGGTTTTTTATTTCTTTTCCATCTTTTTATTTCTTTTTTCTTTTTCTTTTCTTTTTCTCATGTTTTTGGATTTTTCTCACATAAATGTTTAATAAAATTACATATTCATGAATTTTTTCATAACAGCTTATTATTTTTACAATTATGCATAAATCAGTCCAATTCAACTGCTTTCTTATTTAATACTTCCTCCGTCTCATTTAGATTGTCACGTTTGAGTTTTTGTCACTATTCATTGTTTAAGTTTCATTCGTATTTTTATCATAGTTATGTAAGAAAAAATATAGTCAAGTGAGATCTTGTTAGATTCATCTAATCTTGTAGTTTTAGAATATCAAATTTTTATAACTTTTTATTGTACACAATTTAAGTTATTAACCATTAAAAATGTGTATCGGCATACGTGTCAGGTGGGTCCGTAGCGATTATAATGAGACGGAGGTAGTATAAGAC
This sequence comes from Hygrophila difformis, assembly GCA_030278955.1. Taxonomy (NCBI): domain Eukaryota; kingdom Viridiplantae; phylum Streptophyta; class Magnoliopsida; order Lamiales; family Acanthaceae; genus Hygrophila; species Hygrophila difformis. Next base: position 57,350,519 of record JAOANR010000009.1, read on the forward strand.
TGGAATGCGATCAAATTCCCGTTTCAGATACGGAAATGGATTGAAATAATGGACAGTTATGATCATTATTAAGTTCTCAGAGATTATTGGATGTTATGGTGAGAGTTTTTCTGACTAGAATGGCGAGATGAATGGGCACTGGGGTGAGCGGGTAATGGAAATGGTCGGTGGATCCCGGCGTAGATATGCCAACTTCTGATGCAAATCGGCACCGGTGATGAACTACCGCCGGTTCTGGAAAGTTCAACAGCATAAGGGAGAGAGGGATTGTCAATTCTTTCAGGCGGTGTTCAGCTTCGGTTTTTTATTTCATAAAAAAGAAGAAGAAATGTGTGAGTCACAATTTATTTGATATTGTGAAAGTGGTATGTGAATTGATTGTCTGGTGTATTTGGTGAGTGGTGATATTAATTCCATTCTTTATGAGGTTTGCTTTGGTGCACATTCCTCGAACTTTTTATATGCATATGACTGTAATCAATACATTTTCTTTTTTCGTTTTTCAATTGTTTGTTTTGAAATGAATCTCCAGTTTGTTGTTTTAGTAAAATTTATATTTTTAGGCTTTTAATGTTGGGAAAAATAGAATAGTGCGGAACCTGTGAGATCACCAGAAATACCAAAACAATACTAATATCCAAAACAGTATATTCCTGTATGCCAAATGAGTTTCCAACAGATGCAATCAAGCCAATTCAACAAAATCAACCATAAAGCAGTAAATCGATACCAAGATTTATACGTGGCAAACCCTTCAAAAAGAAGATAAAAACCACGGGCCAGTCGCCACCATCTCAAATCTCCACTATATCAAATAATGGGTACACCAATGTTTCTCTCTAGCATATGCCTAGAGGTTCACCAACAATCATCAAGATTTTTACTAATCTTGGCTAATCAACAAATCACAGTAGGCAGTGGATTCCCCAAAAAAATTATACTTCTAGAACACAATTCTAGGCTAAGAACAAGAGAGATATAAGAGAAATGATTTCACCAAAGATTTAAATTTTTCTGCCGGACGGATTGAAAAGATCGGCTTTCTTCTTCCTCTTTTCTTCTCTCTGTTTTCTTCACTGGCTTCTGTTCTCTTCCTCAGCTTCTTGCGAAACTAGCTACTGCACACACACAATTATTGGTGTCTCACTGCCTTCTTAATCTACTTCTGCAATTGTCATCGCACTACATTATTATTGCTCTGTATTGCCTTAATAAATGAGTGCCCACCACTATTGTAATTTTCAAATCTTGACATTTACTCCTCAATTCCAGCTGCTGTCGGGTAAGTGCTTTCCTCTTTCCTTTTTTTTTTATTGTTTTACTTGGTCAAGCTCATTAATGAGCAAACCTAACAATTCTCCCCCGTCTGCTCATTTTCTGGGCTCTACCAAGCCCGTTCCTCGCCTCCATGCTTCGAACTTCTCTTTCGGTAAGGACTTGGTGAACATATCTGTTGAATTCTCACTTGTGTGGATCTTCTCCAAACTCAACTGTTTGTCCTCAAGCACGTCACGAATCCAATGATACCTGTAATCAATATGCTTGGATCTCGAATGGAAACTCGAATTCTTAGATAGATGGATTGCACTCCGACTGTCACTGTAAACAATCCAATTCTCTTGTTCAATGCCAAGCTCTTCCAACAATTTCTTCATCCACAAAGCTTCTTTGCAAGCTTCTGTGATGGCAATATATTCTGCTTCAGTACTAGACAAAGCAACACATTTTTGCAATCTTGATTGCCAAGAAACGGCTCCCCCTGCAAAAGTCATCAAGAACCCCGATGTGGACTTCCTGGAATCGACATCACCTGCCATATCTGAATTTGTATATCCAACCAGAATAGGCTCATTAGTACCAAAGCATAAACATACACTGGAAGTACCTCTTAAGTATGAGATCCATTTCTCTGCAGCCCAATGCTCTTTTCCTGGATTAGAGAGAAACCGGCTCACTACACCAACTGCATGAGCTATATCTGGTCTTGTGCAAGCCATAGCATACATCAAGCTGCCAACTGCTGATGCATAAGGAACTTTGCTCATCTCTTCTTTTTCTTTCTCACTTGTAGGGCACTGTTTAACTGAAAGTTTGAAGTGACTTGCAAGTGGAGAAGACACTGCCTTTGCCTTGCTCATGTTGAACCTCTCAAGCACAGTCTCAACATAGCGTTCCTGAGATAGCCAAAGTTTACCCTTCTTCCTGTCTCGGGTTATTTTCATGCCAAGTATCTGTTTAGCAGGGCCTAAGTCTTTCATTGCAAAAGACTTATCCAACTCTCTTTTCAACTTCTCAATCTTGCTAACATCACGGCCAACAACCAGCATGTCATCTACATATAGCAGTAGGATAATGTAATCATCATCAGAATACCTCTTCGCAAACACACAGTGATCAGACAGTGTTCTGGTATACCCTTGACCCATCATGAATGAATCAAACTTCTTGTACCATTGCCTTGGAGCTTGTTTTAACCCATACAAGCTCTTCTTAAGCTTACAAACCAAGTTCTTTTTGCCTTTGACTTCAAAGCCTTGAGGTTGTTCCATGTAGATTTCCTCCTCTAGATCACCATGAAGGAATGCAGTTTTCACATCAAGTTGCTCAATTTCCAAATTTAAACCGGCAGCCAGACCAAGAACAACTTTGATAGAGCTCATCTTCACAACTGGAGAAAATATTTCTTCAAAGTCAACACCTTTCTTCTGACCAAAACCTTTCACAACCAACCTTGCTTTGTACCTTGGTTGTGAGCTATTTTTAGAAGTTTTCAACCTATAAACCCACTTATTCTTGAGTGCTTTCTTACCCTCTGGTAGTTTTACCAACTCATAAGTCTGATTATCTTTTAAAGATTTAATCTCATCTTGCATAGCTTTCAACCACTCATTCTTGGCTTCATGACCAATGGCTTCTTCATAGCTTTCAGGTTCATTTCCATCTGTAAGCATCACATACTCATTGGTGTTATATCTCTTTTATGGTTGGCGCTCTCTGGTGGATCTCCTCAAAACTGGCTCAACTGGTACTGGTGGTTGTGGTACGTCTCCAACTGGATCAACATCATTAGTTGTAGGCTCCTCATCAACATTATTACCACCCTCTTGTTGAATGTCTCCCCCATGATCATGACCTACTAAGGGAGAAGGAACTGGATCCAATCTGACTGGAATCTCTGCAAAGGAACTGGGACTCTTATCTTTGCTGACATCATCCCCAAACTGATCTTCAAGAAACACAACATCTCTGCTTCTCACAATTTTCTTGTTCACTGGATCCCATAACCTGTAACCAAGTTCTTCATGACCATAACCCAAGAAGATGCATTCTTTGGCCTTATCATCAAGCTTGGACCTCTCATCTTTCGGAACATGAACAAAAGCTCTGCAGCCAAACATTCTCAAGTAGTCATAGGAAACATCTTTCCCACTCCAAACTCTGTTGGGAACATCACCATCAAGAGCAGTGCTTGGAGTAAGATTAATCAAATCAACTGCAGTCCGCATAGCCTCCCCCCAAAAGCTTTTGGGAAGTTTTGCATTCGAAAGCATACACCTGATCCTCTCCTCAATTGTCCTGTTCATCCTTTCAGCAACACTATTCAGCTGTGGTGTCTTAGCTGGAGTCTTCTCAAGCCTGATACCATAAGTTCTGCAGTAGCTCTCAAACGGCCCTCTGTACTCACCACCATTATCTGCTCTGACTGCCTTCAGCTTCTTTCCTGTTTCCCTTTCAACCCTGACATGAAACTCCTTGAAGACATCAAAAACCTGATCCTTGGTTTTCAAAGCAGTGGCCCAAACTTTCCTTGAGTGGTCATCAATAAATGTAACAAAGTAGACAACACCTCCAAGAGATTTATCTCGCATAAAACAGACATCAGTATGAATCAAATCAAGTACACCAGACTTTCTATGTGGAGGATAAGTATGGAATGAAACTCTATGTGTTTTACCAGCAATACAATCAAGACAAGTTTTCAAAGATGTACCTTGCAAATTCGGTAGAAGTTGCTTCATTGAGAGAGTCTGCAAGCTCTTCTCACTCACATGGCCAAGTCTCTTGTGCCAAAGGTCAATGCTGACACCTTTCTGAACAACATTTGTCTCCCCCTTTGCATAACTTTGCTTGCATAACATAGAGTGTGCTAACTTTGTTCCCCTTTGCAACTATCAAAGATCCTTTTGTGAGCTTCCATTTACTTTCACCTAAGTAGTTGCAGAAACCATCATCATCTAACTTTCCAGCTGAGATCAAATTAAGACGAATATCTGGAACATGTCTCACATCCTTGAGTATTAATTTGGTACCAAGATTTGTTTCCAAACAAATCTCTCCAATGCCCATAATTTTTGAAACACCACTGTTTCATCTTGACACTGCCAAAATCACCAGAAGAGTACGAACTGAAGAAATCACCATGAGATGTAACATGGAACGATGCGCCAGAATTAATCACCCAATCAGTGTCCTGACACACTAGACAAACACAACTGTCATCTAAGACAATAACTGCATCACTGTTGTGGTTAACTGCATTAGTCTCTTTTTCTTCTTTCTTGCCTTCTGCAATTTCCCTTTTCAAGATCCTGCACTCTTTCTTCATGTGACCCGGCTTGTCGCAGTGATAACATCTAATCTCTTTTCTGTTCTTAGACCTTCCTCTTGGTGTATGATGTTTATCACGTCCTTGTGGATTTCTGCTCTTACTTCTTTCCTGTCTCACTGACTTCTGAGAAACTAGAACATCTGAAGAAGATTCACCTTTTTCTTTTCTTCTTGCATCTTCATTGAGTAAACTGTCTTTAACCATCTCCATGGTTAGTGTTCCACCTGGTGCTGAAGTACTCAACGAGACCACTAGTGTTTCCCAACTATCCGGTAGAGACCCCAGAAGTAGCAGTGCCTGTAACTCATCCTCAAGATTTAATTTCGTCCCAGCCAACTGATTTACCAATCCCACAAAATCACTGGTATGCTCTGTCATACTTTTTCCATCCCTGAATTTCAAATTCACAAGTCTTCTAATGGGCAATGCCTTGTTCCTGAAAGTATTTTTCTCATAAAGTGCCTCTTACTTTTTCCACAATAAATCTGCTTTAGTTTTGTAACACCCCGAAATTCATCCTCATAAGGTTTCAGAATGTTACCGCCACACTTGTCAGTCAGGCTCGCCCTTTGGCTAACTTAATTGACAAGTGCTACGGCTAAATATAAATTTTCGTAGTATGAACATTAAAAATAATTGCCAATTTTATAAAATATAGACATAAGAAAATTTAGAGTACTTAATACCAGAGTCATTGTTCTTTCTCACGCGGAAGCATAAACTAAAGGCAATATATAGGACATTTATAATTAAAAGTACGTGGTTCCTTAAAGCAACAATCTTTTTGATGAAAGGTAATCCCATCCCCAAATGCTCATGTCATGAGATGCAGTTCACATGTCAGCTCCAATATCTGTAAAAAGATAACACAACAACTTTTTATCAGTACAATGGTACTGAGTAAGTCAACCCGCTCCACTTTAAGAACTGGATTTTAAAATAATGGTTGGCACTCATTTAAAAAAAATAATTTTCGCTTTTTCTTTTAAAAAGGATCACACACATTACCTTTAACAAAATAAATAACTTTCTTTCTTACCATTGTAGCAACTATGCACAAGAGGACACCATTTTCCATATATCATATCATATCATATCGATCATAAGTCATGATCAGCATGCAGCAGACTCATATACAGACACACTCTGGAGCCTCGGGTAACCCATCACGGATACACCCAAGAGTATAGACTCATACATGCAACAACGCCGTTTTGGCACAATTTATCAACAATACCGTCTTGGCATATTTAGAGGGGGAGGCCCCGCAAGACACATCCCTAGTGCATTAGCCCTCTATCAAGTATGGCATCTTACTCAAGTTAATAGTGCACAATGGATTTAAAAGTGTTTTTCGCAATTTTCCACATAATATCCTCTTTAAAAGAGTTTTCAACAATTTCACGGGAGTAACCTCATAACAAGGGCATTCAATAATGCCAATATCATTTCAACATTTAACTCCCATATCAATATCTCATAGATATGAAAATATCATTTCATGGATCTCAAAATCCAACAATTTCTCATTTGGACCAAAAAACAAGTCCAATGTCGCAGTTTACGCCAAGTCAGTTTAAAAATTCACATGAAAGGAGATTGCTTTGAAATTTAAACTGTAGATACTCAACACATAGTTGAACAAGTTTCATGTTTTACACTTTTCAAAATAAGGTATGAAAACAGTTCAAAAATTGAGTTCTTTTCAGAACATGTATTCTGTCAGAAATTCAATGGTGACTCTATAATTTTCAACAAGTTTTAAAAATAGTAATCCGCGACCAAAAATTCTAAACTTTTACCACAAGGTAGATAACACATAGATAAATATTTTTCAAGAAGAAACCATTTAGCTTTGAGATACTTAAGACCTTAAAAAATACGGATTTCAGAAAACTCTATCATTTCTCAGATTTCAGCAAAAAGAGATTTCGACCTTTCGATAAAGCGGATCCCATAACTTTTTGATACGAGTTCTAAAAATAATTAAATTTTCCAGAAATATACTCAACTCAATAAGGAACAAGTTTTATGAAGGAACCTTTGAGGGTTAATGAACCAAAATTATTTAAAAAGATGGATCTTTACGTAAACGAAAAATGGACAGATTTTGGTATAATGAGGGAATTCTAATTTTGTACTCTTAAAACATGGATGGGGATCTCCAAACTTAAAGAGAGAGTGTTAACTTACTGAATTGATGTATAAGAGCAAGGAGATTCAAAGATAATGGCCGTTATAACACAAGATTCGCACCACAAATTACGGGTTTCGCTGAAATTTGACAAATAGAGGGAAATCAATTTATAGTATAAAAATAAAAGATTTAGATCTCTAAGATACAAGTTTACAAGGAGGATATCTTACTAACCAAGTGTTGAGAAGAGTTAAAACTCTTAGAATGATGAAGGTTGCCCAGCCTACAAAACTCCACAATCCTTAAGATATGCTCACTATGTGGGAGAACTTTGAAAAATAGAATGGGTAGTGAATTTGGCTAATGAGATGGATGAGATTGGTGTGTTTGAAGGCTAGAAACTCCCTCTATTTATAGGCTAAGATTTGAACAATTGAACATGACACATTGTGAGAGTGATTACAACCTCACCAATCATCCAATTAAGTGTGTCTTGAGCAATAATGGTTTGAGTATTTGTATCCACTCATTTGGTCCTTATAGCCTAACAAAGAGGCAATTAATTTTGTCCATCATGTTGTCTATTAACATAATGGTTTGCCTATTATGGAGGCTATTAATCTTGGTCGGTTCAAGAGATAATTGATTACATTTCTTTGCTAGCCATTCATCCAAGACACTTGTTAATCATGTTGAATTTTTTTTTTTTTTTTATCTATTTGTTTTGGAAGAAAATTTCTTGCAATTGCTTCTAACCTCATATTTGTGTAAGTAGTGTATCATAAAAATGATTGAAGTATTAGCTTGTCTAGAAAAATCATTATTCTTGCCATTATTTAGTGGCATGCATTTATACTTAGATATGATAATATAATATTTATTTATTTATTTCAAGTATTGTATTTATATTAATGTGCTTTCAAAATAATAATATACTTGCATGGTTTTATTTTATTTACAACAATACTCAAACCACAAGGTCTTCATGTCATCATTAAATAAAAATTATAATCTATGAATATATTTTCTTACATATAAAAGTTAATTCTCATAGATTCACATAAAAACTCATACTTTTATTTTTATAAAAATTTATTCCATAATGAATATCAAAGTACTTAAAATATTCACATACTATCCTCATAATAATTTTCAAGACCAATGTGTATATATATATAAACTTATATATATAATTTAAACAATAGATTTAAAAAATATTCCATAAACTATATAATTCTATTACCCATGATATTGAAATTCATATTTCTTTTGGAAAAGACAAATTTACTATATAGTTTTTCAAGTGTTGTTTTGCAGAAAAATCATTATACTAATTTTTTAAGCAAGTGTTTAAATATTTAATAAAAGTCTCTTTAGTGAATTACAATTATTTCGGGTAATTTCTATGGTATTACAGGTTTCCTCTGCAATGTGATGAAATATATTGGGATCTACCCATTGCCTAATGGTAGCGGAAGCTTTCATGTGCAACACTCTCCAAGCGTCATCACTCACATCATTAGGCTTTTCTTTGCCTAACACCGGCTTAAATAAATCTTTGCAATAAAGCAAGTCAAGCATCTTTCTTTTCCAAATAGCATAATTCCCTGAATTTAATTTCATCATTCCAAAGGAATTTTGCTCATCCATTTCAACACACAGATATACTATCAAAACTTCCACAGCCCAACCTGGCTCTGATACCAGTTTGTTGGGAAAAATAGAATAGTGCGGAACCTGTGGGATCACCAGAAATACCAAAACAATACTAATATCCAAAACAGTATATCCCTGTGTGCCAAATGAGTTTCCAACAGATGCAATCGAGCGAATTCAACAAAATCAATCATAAAGCAGTAAATCGACACCAAGATTTATACGTGGAAAACCCTTCAAAAAGAAGGTAAAAACCACGGGCCAGTCGCCACCATCTCAAATCTCCACTATATCAAAAAATGGGTACACCGATGTTTCTCTCTAGCATATGCCTAGAGGTTCACCAACAATCATCAAGATTTTCACTAATCTTGGCTAATCAACAAATCACAGTAGGCAGTGGATTCCCCAAAAAATTTATACTTCTAGAACACAATTCTAGGCTAAGAACAAGAGAGATATAAGAGAAAGGATTCTAGGCTAGGGCCCCTGGTTTAGGTACTTGTTATGTTCTATTTCTGTCATAGCCTCGGAACGGTCAATGCGAAGGGGGATGAATTGTCAAGCGATGGAGTGTTGCTGCTGTCGAGGTTGCTGCTGGTTCATGATGCTAAGGCCCATGCGATGGATGTTGCTGCTGCGTTCATCATGCTATAACAGGATGAACCTTTGGGGCAAAATATCTCCTGATCTAATGATGCTGTCTGACTTTGCCTTGGTCGATCTTTCTTTATGGTTTGATCTCGTTTTTAGTTGTTTCCAATGCTCCTTTTGTTTGCGGCTACTGTCTGTCGTCTATTTGTCATCTTTTGGGTAATGGTGGTTGTTGTTCTGCTATTTTATACTGCTAATTTTGTGGCAGGATTTGTACTCCTTGTTTCCGGAAATAAAATCTTTCTTATCCTAAAAAAAAAACAAAAGAGATATAAGAGAAAGGATTTCACCAAAGATTTTAATTTTTCTGCCGGACAGATTAAAAAGATCGGCTTTCTTCTTCCTCTTTTCTTCTCTCTATTTTCTTCACTGGCTTATGTTCTCTTCCTCAGCTTCTTGCGAAACTAGCTACTGCACACACACAATTATTGGTGTCTCACTGCCTTCTTAATCTACTTCTGCAATTGTCATCGCACTACATTATTATTGCTCTGTATGGCCTTAATAAATGAGTGCCCACCACTATTGCAATTTTCAAATCTTGACATTTACTCCTCAATTCCAGCTGCTGTCGGGTAAGTGCTTTCCTCTTTCCTTTTTTTTTTTTTTTATTGTTTTACTTGATCAAGCTCATTAATGAGCAGACCTAACATTTAATAACTTTGCAAATTCAGGTTTCAACTTTGGTAATTGGGTGGGCACACCCAATTTTTAAATTTGCGAGCTGGATTAGGGTTTGTAATTGTGTGGGTATCAATTTGGGAGTGAAAATGGAGCGGGGTAAGATAAAATTGGAATTCGGGAGTCAAATATGGGGAGTTCCCCCAAATAAGAAACTGGAGATCCATATATGCACAGGGACAAAGAACAACAAATAATGAATTGTAATAAGCCATATCTATATATTGGAAACCCTCAAAATGATTGTCAGAAAAATCAAAGTGATAAATTGTTGCTAGATACATGAATTAAAGAGAGTTGATGGAAATTATTTCCAAACAAAGCTATAAATCTCTCATGCTAAAGAGAGATATATCCCGCCAAACCCTCGGACCTGCAGAAGTTTATGAAAACAACTCAGTAGTCCGTATGCCTACCATCAGTACTGCATATAATACCTTAGCTTCCCAGCAGCTGTGCATCTGTGTTGTCTCATTCCAAGAATTCAGAACCCCACTCCTAATCTGTGTTAAAAGCAAGAAAAACGATGAATATGAAAACCCTAATTAATTATGACCGGCCTCCCTATCAAACAAACGGGTATTGTATTCAATCAAAGATCATTAGAGTGAGTGACGAAAGATGGATTGTTTCTTATGCATGCGAATTGAAAGCAAAAATCAAATTTCTTGATTTTTTTCGAAGTAGTAGTAGAAATTAACTGCTTACCGTCGTCATTAATTGCTCCTCCAAAGCATGTGGAAATAGTCGTCTCTCCATTATCTTGGCCCCATATGTGTATTGTACCATCAAAGCCTCCGGACGCCAACATCATAGGGTTTGCTGGATTGCAGCAAATGGAGCTGATATAGGCAGAATGTCCAGAAAGTGTTGCAGCCACCTCTCCGGACAACCTGTGCCATATGTATAATACCTGCATCATGCATGCGTAATTAACCATAATCATAATAATCTCCAATTAATATAATTACCTACTATCAATAACTTCAATTCATCGATCGATAACCCTAGCTATTAGCTAATATAAATAGAGTACGGAGTACTATTTTGATGAGAAGCTTCAGCTTCAATTTGAAAATTACGTACCCTTGATCTCGAATTGCCACTACAAACATAAGTCTGCTCCACACCACCAAAGCAACACATGCCAGGCTGCGAATTTTGTGTATGGCGTTTGTAAGTTGTTACCAGTACAGGCGGCGGCCTTTCTTCCTTATTATCCTCCTGATCATCTATGTTCCAAAGATGAATTTCTGAAGTAGAAAGGCTAAGAAGCAAATGAGTCTTGTCGTCCGATACACAGAATGATATGATCTTTGCATCCTCATCTATTCGTAGTCTCTCCTTTCTGAATTCCAAATCATACAACCTCACACTCTTGTCTTTGAAAATGGTTACAAATTCTCTATTATTACAACCAAACTCCAAGTAGCTGTACGACAATGGTTCTTCACTTGGTAGATCCTTCACGCCTAGGAGTATCCCTTCCCGATTGAATATTGAGATACAATCATAACGTCGGCCATTGTTGCCTTCTCGAGTATGGAGGCCGATGAAACTCATTCCGTCCGGAGCCCATTCACACCACCTTGGATGTCTCCCGGTTAACAGTTTTTGTAGTGCTTCATTTGATGGAACTTGAAACAAACACAGATGATCCTTACCTAATGTCAAAATACGCTCATCATCGGGGCTCCATGATAAATTCAGGATGTCAAATTTTTTGTCTAGCTCTATTTCATAACATGGTGAAACCACACCCTTCTCAGAAACCTAGCTACGATTAAACAATAAAAAGGTTAATAATAATAATAATAAATGGATATCGTCAGATTATATATAGCTAATGGACATTAGTTGATGAACATATATGGCGGCCACGAAATCATATGAAGTTGGGAGACCCAATTAAAGAGCAATACCACATGACAATTACCTTCCATATAATCGCATTACTCCCAGAGAAACACGATGCCAAATACTTTCCGGTGTGGGAGAACTTCAAACACGTAATTTTCCTTCGTGTACGAGTAGAATCTCCAATAATTAATTTCTAAGAGTTCACAAAGGTAGAATAGAAATGAAATTAAAGAATATTACAACTATAAATTAGCTAGCTCTTTAATGAAACTATATAGCTAGGTTGCAAAATATATACACTAAAGATTGTAAAAGTTTCGTGTAACATTATTATTATTATTATTATTATTATTATTATTATTATTATTACTACTTGCAATGTTCGACGAGGAATGGCTGCTGCTCCTTCTAAGCCCCATATACGTATAATACCATCACTGGCTCCAGATGCCAACATGTACGGCATTGCTGGATTCCAGCTGACTGCGGTGACACCGGTAGAATGTCCACCAAGTACTGCGCCAACTACTCCTCCTAAGGTGCTCCATACGTAAACCTGCCAGAAGCCGCAGTATCATCGATGATAGTATAAGCTATTAATTAAATAAACTACGAGTTATAAGGAGAATGTTTTGAACCTTATTGTCGGAGCTTCCACTAACAACAAAAGTTTGCGGCGCCTGACCACCAAAGCCACAGTGGGATAGGGATATGATCTCGTCATCATCGTGCCAACCAGCTTGTAATACATGGTGGCCTTTATAAGTTGCTACGAGTACCGGATCATCAGAACTCCCCTGCTGTTGTGTCTTCCAAAGATGAATTTCCGAATTCAACAGGCTAAGCAGCAAAAGAGTCCTGTCGTCAGACACACATAATGAGACGATTCTTGTTTCCTCTTTGATTTGTCTCTCCTTTGTGAGTTCAATATTGTCATACAATCGTACAGTGTTGTATTTGAAAATGGCTATATATTCTTGATCGTTATGACCAAACCCCAAGTAGTTATAGGACGATGGTTCTTCACTTGGTAGATCCATCATGTGTACGACCATCCCTTCCCGACTAAATATTGACATACAATCATAATTTGCGCAGTAATCGCCTTGTCGAGAGTGGAGGCAAATGAAACTCATTCCATCACGAGCCCATTCACAAGATACTGGAAGTTTCCCATTTAACATGCCATGAAGAAATCGACGTGATGTAACATCAAACAATAACAAACCATCAGTTATTGTCACAATACGCTCATCATCGGGGCTCCATGATACATCCAGGAGGGCACATGTATTGTCATGCCCTATTTCATACAATCTTGAAATCGTACCTTGCTTGCAAACCTACCAAAAAACATGAAAATTAACAATTTTATTTATTTATTTATTTTTTATTTAGAGAAGAAAAGAAAAGGTGTTAGATTAGGGTTAGTCGATGAATAAGGTGCACGGCACCGAAATATAAAAAAAAAAAAAAAAAAGTTTAGGAGAAACAAATTAAAGCAAATAAAGATAGATACCTGCCATATAGTCACATTATTAACAGAGGAAGACGACGCCAAGTAATTCCCACCTGGAGAAAACTTCAAACACCTGATTTTCTTTTTGCTAGAATCTCCCAAGAATTCCTAACAGTTTACAAGTTAAAGAATACTATTGGCTCATTGAAACTATGTTACAGATGGGATATTTAGAATTGAAAGATTGTCAAGTACGTATAACAAGAACATTACCTGCATTGTTCGAAAAGGAATATTCAGTTTTTGTGGATACCCGCGGGGCATAGTTTCTTGGCAATAGCTTTTAAAGCCTATAACCTGAGAATGATGTGTGGATTGGGGGGCTGGTTGATCAATATGGAAACTAGATTTGGAAGCAGTATATAGAAACTATTTAAGCATATGAATTGGTAACACTGAATTTGTTGATTAATTGGTCTGCCTTTTTACCATTTACTTATATAACAACTGAAGAAAAAGGGAGGGTCAAGATTCAAGAAGCAATAATTATCCGCGCGTACGGAAATGGATTAACAAAGAAACGAAACGAATAGGTAAAGCTGTAATTAGGATTCCCGCGGCAAATTACTTAATTAAGTGTAAAATTGCCAAAAACATCAATTTTCTTTTACGCATTAGTCAGAAAAAACTCATTTAGTCCCATAAGTTTTTTCAATTTCTAAAATCATCCCACACGAATTAGACGAATCCGTCCCGTAACTACCGTAATCATCGTCGAACCCATCCATGAACAATTTTTTTCGCTAATCATCGTCGAACCCATCCCATAACTTCCCTAATGGAGGGATGAGTTTGGCGATGATATGTTAGTTATGAGACGGGCTCGGCGATGATTAGTGAAAAAACTAGGTTTATGAACGAGTTCGGATATGATTAGTGTAGTTATGAAAAGGGCTCACCTAATTCAATATTTATGAGACTGTTTTGGATTATTTTTTTAAATTATGGGACCAAATGGATTTTTTTCCCTTTAGTTAAGTCTTCTACATTTACTAATCCCGGCCAGTACGGTCCTAAATTCACTAATCAAAGTAAATTATATGATTTGGCAAAGTATAAATGCAAAGCTGGTTCAGCATGGCAAGGGGAAGGTCAAAAAATCTAACACCTTTGCATAACGAATATGCCACTCTTCTAGAAACTTTATGTTGGGAACCAGTTTTGAGCAAATGTGTTCACAACCGATGTCTGAACTACTTTGTTGGACCAACCCCATCAGTATTCGACAAACTATTTGAAGGAAGAGATGCTGACGAATCTGCTCGAAAATTACTCTCCAACGGCTAGCTGATTCCATTGCCCGAATAGTGCTCATGAAGTATGGAAACAAGGATCTCCTAATCTGGGCAACTCCATTCTAAGGAAATGGTCAAATATGGCAACTAAATCCTACCTTGAATGGAGAGATGTTTTCTCTTGAAATACGCCGGCCAAGGGTGGTGGAGCTCACGACTTGAATTACTCATTCTCTCCCTTGTGCTATTGAAAGAATTGCAAGAGAAAAACTCATTCCTTCCGAGTTCGTGAATCTATCATTTCGAAGGAAGATATACGATCAACACTACCTCGGGTGAATTGATCGAAAGTGTGCCACAGTGTTCTTGATTGAAGTCGACGGATTCAATCAAGGCTTTCAAGGAGTCGTCAAACACAAGAGCTTAAACGGAATATTCTAGAAGGAGGGTTGCCAACAGGTTTCGACCAAGGGTAACTTGAAGGGGGAGCCTTCAAGGAATTGGAGCAAGGTCGGGGAGATCTTCACCAAAACAAGGAGTGTTTTGGTCCCACAATTCAACCGCTTGAAGATTGGAGTTGGGCGAATTAAATCACTATTGTTTAGATCGAGGATCAAGTTGAAACAATTAGTGAACCTCCTGGATTGGTATCCCCCAGATGTAGGCTTGTGCCGAACTGGGTCAACAAACCTTGAGTTCGTTACTTTAACAATTTATTTATTTTCCGCTGTATAATTTCTTAAAACTGTTTAACGTGTCTGAATCGCTGTCTGAATCCCATATATATGGTGCATATATATGGTGCATAAAACTGTTTGACTCCTTTGGTCGAAGATTGGCACTGTCCTTTTTTATATGACCTCTTCCGCCACACTCAAAACAGATGATTTCTTTGTCATCCTCATTCTTAGAAGGGTTGGATCTGTTTCTGTCAAACGACTTCGAGCCTTTCAGAGTGGGTTTGGAATTAGATGTCCCGGCATCCATCTTCATGGAAGAGTTGAATCTAGATCTTCGGTTTTTTATGATCTGATTTAGCCTTTTGGACAGCATGGCCAATTCTTTTTCATCACTGTAGTCATCAAGATCTTCCATGGATGAGTCATCCACATCCTTGGTCATGGATTTGAATGCTACTGGTTTGCTTTTGCCCCTAGGGCAGTGATCCATTTCTCATGATTGTAGGATTCCCATCAGTTCATCAACCTGCAATTTATCAAAGTCTTTGTATAGTTCAAGTGCAGCCACTTTTGCATTGAACCTTTCCGGAAGCGTCCCAATGATTTTACCTACAATATCCTGTTGAGAATACACTTTGCCAAGCTGAAGAGCTTGGTTGGTTAGATCACGAATACGACCAATATATTGGTTATAGTACTAACTCAGTCTATATGGTTTCTTCTAACATGGTGCATCCTTTTGTCAGGGAACAGGAAGAGGGTATCAGCAAACTCAACGATCTCTATGAAGAAACGTTCGAGAAATTGGAAATATCCATTGTTGAGTCAGTAGAACTGTAAGTCGAGAATGGAAACTTGAAGGAGCATATCAAGGGTCTCGAAAACAAAAATTAGGAACTTGAAAAGATGTTCAAAGAACTGTCTGAACAAGTTGATGAACTACTTGAGAAAAATGCAGAACTCCAGAAAGATAATGATGACCTAGAAGTAGAAAAGAATGACTACAAACTCTGGTACTACAGCATGCTTGGCAAGAAAGATGCTCTTCACACCGAACTGACTGAAGTTCAAGAAAAGCTTGCCAAGGCCGAAGACACCCTTACAGCACTGAACAAAGGAAAAGCAAAACAAGATGATGTCATTGCTATGGGGAGACCGAGCAGTAACAAACAAGGCTTAGGCTTTCAAGCTTCAACCTCCAAAAGGGTGAATAAAAGCAAATTTGTATCTGGAGGAATGCTGAGTGAACACCAGACTACTAAGAAAGTTCCTCATCATACAAAAAGGAACAAATGGTCGAGAAGACCTCCTCTTGCAATTCCACTCAGATGTGATTATTGCAAACTTGAAGGCCACAAAACTAAAAACTGTGGAATCATTGTGAGAGACCTACAAGCAGGAAGACCTATCATCTGGCCAAACGATAAAATCAAGATGAAGCTGATCTTCATCAAATGCGAATGGATTCCTAAAGTTCAAAACAGATGCCATGTTGTCTTCTTATCACATAAGAAGAACTCTAAGGACACAGTATGGTACTTTGATAGTTGATGCTCCAAACACATGACCGGTGAAAGGAACTTGCTCAAACATTACAAGGAAATTGATGGAGGATTTGTTGTATTTGGAGATGGTAAAAAGGCTGCCCTGGTTGGACAAGGAACCATTGAGAACAACGGCTCACGACAACTATCTCCAGTGTTCTTTGTTGATGGACTCCAAGCAAACTTTATCAGCATCAGCCAATTGTGTGATGAGGACCTTGTGGTGCAGTTCACCAAGAAAGATTGTCAAGTGCTCAACCAAAATCAAGAATGCATCATGAGAGTTTTGCGCTCTAAAAATAATTGTTATCATCTTGTTCAAACATGCAATTTTGGCTCAGTTGCAGGTAAAAACCACATCATGCTATGGCATGAAAAGTTTGGGCATCTCAACTTCAAAGATCTTATCAGACTCAGCAGAACGGAAGCAGTCAAAGGTCTTCCTCACTTCAAAAACTCCAAAGTGGAGTTCTGTGACGAATGTGCCAAGAACAAACAGCATAGGAGTTCACACAAGCTGTCTGAACACCTCAGATCGACTAAATGTCTGGACCTACTTCACATGGATCTTATTGGTCCTACTGAGGTTGAAAGCTTGGGAGGTAAAAGATATATTTTTGTATGCATTGACGATTATTCTAGATATACTTGGGTAGACTTTCTCAGGGAAAAAGGTGACGCTTTCAAAGCCTTTGAAAATTTATGCAACTGTCTCATGACTGAGAAAGATACCAAAGTAAAGAGGATTCGAAGTGATCACGGACGAGAATTTGAAAACCAGTCCTTTGAAGAATATTGTACGACTCATGGAATCAAGCATG
Organism: Hygrophila difformis; assembly: GCA_030278955.1. Lineage (NCBI taxonomy): Eukaryota > Viridiplantae > Streptophyta > Magnoliopsida > Lamiales > Acanthaceae > Hygrophila > Hygrophila difformis. Next base: position 57,367,915 of record JAOANR010000009.1, read on the forward strand.
AATTCTCCACGCCAAAAACTCCTCAACAAAATGGCGTGGTGGAAAGAAGAAATCGCACCTTGTAAGAGATGTGAAGGGTCATGCTACGCCAAAAATGTTGCTGAGTTCTTGTGGGCTGAGGCTGTCAAAACTGCATGCTACACCATAAATCGGGTTTACTTAAGACCTAATTCTCTCATGACTCCATATGAAATATGGAACGGTAAAAAGACATCTATCACTTACTTTCATATCTTTGGTAGCAAATGCTTTGTGTTAAATGACAGGGAACATATGGGAAAATTCCAAGAAAAGAGTCATGAAGGAGTGTTCGTAGGGTACTCTATCACAAGCAGAGCACACAAGATATACATTCCAAAGAAAAGGAAAGTTCTTGAATCCACAAATGTTGCGATAAAAGATGTCTCATGCAAGGATCCTGCTCAACTCAATGAAGATGAAGTTCCATCTACACTACCTAGCGGTCAGAATTTGGGACAGATCAATGCTGAATAAATCACCTCTAGCAACGAATCCACATAAGTCGTTCAAACTCCCACTCTGGACACCTTGTCACATGACTCTGAGCCCGAGAAAGACCTCAATGGACGTATTCACAAACATCATGATCCTGAAGATGTCATAGGTGATGTCAATAAAAAGAGGAAAACCCGGGAAAGAAGATCAACTTCAAAGAAGTAGCTGGCTTGCACTGCTATACATCTAAGATCAAACCATCCAAAGTGGAAGAGGCTCTCCAGGATGAGCATTGGATAAACGCTATGCAGGATGAACTACTTTAGTTCAAAAGAAATGAAGTTTGGACTCTTGTCGAAAGACCCAAAGATAAGAACATAATCGGTTCCAAGTGGATCTTTCGCAACAAAAGTGATGAAAAAGGGAACATTACCAGAAACAAGGCACGACTAGTTGCTCAAGGATACACACAGGTTGAAGGAGTGGACTTCAGTGAGACATTTGCCCCCGTAGCCAGACTTGAAGCAGTTCAACTCCTATTATCCATTGCATGCTCATTAGGGTTCAAGCTTTATCAAATGATGTCAAGAGCGCTTTCCTAAATGGATGGCTCAATGAGGAAGTATACGTGCAGCAGCCCAAAGGATTCGAGGACCCTCATCATCCGCAGCACGTCTACAAGCTCAACAAAGCGTTATACGGCTTAAAACAAGCCCCTAGGGCTTGGTACGAGAGACTATCCAAGTACCTGCTCGAACATGGATTTGAAAGAGGAAGTCTTGACAAGAATCTATTCATCAAAAGAGAAAGCAAAGGAATTCTAATTGCTCAAGTCTATGTAGATGACATAGTCTTTGGATAAACACATCATGTGCTCAAAGACCACTTCATCGAAATAATGGGTAAGGAGTTCGAAATGAGCATGGTTGGGGAACTAAACTATTTCCTTGGCTTGCAGGTAGCACAAAAGAAAGATGGCATATTTCTTAGCCAAACCAAGTATGCTCGGAACATTGTCAAAAAGTTTGGCATGGAGTCAAACCTGTCCGAACACCTGTAGGGACTAATGACAGATTGAGCAAATATCCCAGTGGTCAAAGTGTGGACCAGAAACTCTATCGAAGCATCATTGGGAGCTTACTATACTTGGCCGCAAGTCGACCCGACATAAGCTATGCTGTTGGAGTATGTGCTCGCTACCAAGCCGATCCCAAGGAATCTCACTTGAAAGTAGCCAAAAGAGTGATCAAATATGTTTCAGGGACAAGTGAACTTGGTATATGGTACTCTAAAGAATCTAATCTTTCATTACTTGGTTATAGTGATGCAGATTGGGCAGGTGACGCGGGCGATAGAAAAAGCACAACCGAATGCTGCTTTTACATTGGAACCAACCTAGTGAGTTGGTATAGCAAGAAACAAAGTTCCATCTCACTTTCAACTGCCGAAGCCGAATACATTACAGCTGGAAGTTGTTATGCACAATTGCTATGGATGAAGCAAATGATGCTAGATTACCGAATTGATCAAGAAGTCCTCACTATACTATGTGACAACATGAGTGCAATCAACATCACAAAGAATCCAGTCCAACATGGGAGAACCAGGCATATTGAGCTCCGACACCACTTCATTAGAGATCTTGTTGAAGAAGGAATTGTGTCCATCCAACATGTCGGAACTACTGAGCAACATGCGGATATTTTCACTAAGGCACTGGACCGAGAAAGATTCGAAAAATTGATGAGAGATCTCAGATTATGCATGATCTCCTAATTATCCCGCAAATATTGGAATAAGTTTTATATTTTATGCAATTTCCATATTTTCATAATACTATATATATTATCTCCCTAATTATATTATTATGTTAAGTAAGTATCATCTCACTAATATATGTGCTTAGATATATCCTCAGGGAGATCAATTTCAAATTTGGAATCAAAATTTAAACTTGATGTGACATCCCATAATTACTCGACTGCGGACTCCATAGGCGGGAACGGTTAAGTGTAGCCAAAATTCAAAATGTGATCATTACTGTTTTGGTAACCGTGATCCTCATTCCCATTTTCAAATAAGGGAAGTTTTCTTTTAAATCGTGCACACATCTCTCTTGATCGTGTTTCCAAACTTCTCCACTCTGAAAACCTCTCATATATTTGTCAAAAAATTATGAGATTCCTCACTTGCTCTTGCCAAAAGATCTATATTTCAGGAAACATGGTGAAAACACAAGGAAGCCAGAGTTCAAAATCTCAAGAACCTATTCACGCATCGTCCACAGGAAGAAAGAAAGTCATCTCTCCAGAGGAATCCAGCGCAAAGGGTCGGGCCAAAGCTGTTCAGAAGGCGATCGTGGAGCAGACCATCTCAGAGACACCATCACTAGTAGCTGTTCCATTCCACTCCTCTTCTCCATCCACTGTCGGAGAGAGGGGTACCACCGTAACTACTCTAGATCCTCTCGATATTCGGGCTGAAGTTGCTGGAGCCAACACCACGAAGCAAAAAGGAGAATGAACGCAGAAAACCAAAGGGAAGGCTATCTCCTCCTCCAAACCGAGAGAGAAAGCCGTGGCGAGAAAGAACGCGTCCATCGGTGAACGAGTTGAGTCAGACATTGCAAAAGCACTGAAACCCATTGAAGCTATTCTGGCCGACCTTCCTGCAATGGGCTCCAGCAAGGATTCCAAAGCAGTCGTGACCACTAAAGGTGCTGACCCTACACCAAAAGATGCACAAAAGGTGTCCACTGAAAAGACCAAGAAGAAAACTCCTGCGAAGAAGACCGTAGAGGAACCAAGTGCCGTGAGTGATCCTCCTCCTCTCACCACAATCAAGGAAAACCCAACTGAACCTCTTCAAATCACTGCTTCTGGAACTCAAACCAGTCCAGCCAAGGAGTCTGAACCTGTGACTGAACCACTTGATGAAGAGGAACTCGACTTTGACTATGTGCAAGAGTTAGATGATGGAAGCTCTGGAGATGAATCCATGATCGACATCAGTGATGACGAAAAGAATGATGCTATGAACGAGATCACATAGGAGATTTCCTGGACTGCCAGCCAGAAGAGAAAGCATGAATTAAGAAGAGAACCTGAACCAATCGCCCCAGTCACTGAACCTGCTCCAACTGAGGTCAATCAAGAAGAGGAAGAGGCCGATGAATCCTTAAGCTCTGAGGACAACCAGAACAAATAATCTGAAGGTGACACTGAACACCCTCAAGACGATGCCCCTGAACCCACTGAGGGGGAGAATCCCACTGAAGACAAGTCCGAGGAATTGGGTTCTCAGGATACCCAAAGTAATGAAGAAGGATCCGACCAAGAGAATGAAGAAGAAGGCTCAGATGAGGAATCTGGAGAAGAAGAAGAGTCCAGTCACATTGAAGATGAGGAACCCCAAACTGAAACACGAGAACCAACTCCTCCAACAAGGAGTTCACCAAAGGAGTCCGAACCGAAGAAGCGGATTCGTTCTGAACCAGAAGGGTCTTCCAAAGCCACTGGATCCAAGAAGAGGAAGATTGTCTTATCCTCATCTGAAGAATATGAACCAGAGATCATCGATGCAGGGAACGCCATATCCACTGACTTCTACTATGAAGAGTCCAAGCAGTACTTCTCAACAGTTCTGGAGAAGATGAAAGTGCACCCGGAGATTAGATTTGCTACTGCAAAATATGAAGAGATGGGGTGGCACAAATATTTGGAGGAAAGATCCTTACTTTTCTGGGGGTCGGAGTTCAAGCAATACAAAGGACAGCTAGTTAGGCATTTCTATGCAAACCTGAGTGCTGAAGTCCTCAACACCAAAAGCCCCTGGTTCGAACTTAGCTATGCCCGATGAGAACTGTTTGAGCTAAAAGCAAAGGCACTGAATCGATTCCTCCAGGTACCCCGAACATCTCTGAAGTTTGTTTATTCTCGTGGTGCCAAGTTTCCCATGAACACTATTGCTGAAACTCTAACTGGAGTGGAAGGGAAAGGATTTCATGGCAAGGGGTTAAGTGCAGGTGTTCTGACACAAAGGTTTTCTCTCCTTTATAAACTTTGTGCACATAATATCATGCCCACTGCTAACCATTCTGTTGTGTCCAAAAGCATGTGTAAGTTGTTGTTTGCCATAGATCAGAAATACGAAATCAACTACGGAGCCCTTGTGCTCGAACAAATGCTGGCGTTCGCTGGAAAAGTCAAAAGGAAATACAACACCACACTTCCCTTCCCCGGCCTCATCACTGAGTATCTACAGCATCTCCACATTCTTGGAGACAAGCATGACCGTCCTGATGACATAGTTGACTTCAAGCTATCTGCTGCCCTGGTGAAAAAGAAGCCCGATTTGCCTGGACCAGGAGGAAGGATACCTGCCAAAGATGCCTTCTCCTCCCTGCGTGAAGAACTCACTGATCACATCAATCACTTGAAGGTCCTGGAAGCTCAGGCACATGCACGTGTTCAGGCTGCTGAAAAGCTGCTCAGATAGCTCCCTGACGTGTGGTCGGATGGAGAACAGGACATGGATACCAATCCAGAATGGGAATCTGAGGACTCGGATGCAGATTCCTCTGAAGAATCTGAATGATGTGCCCTTTTTGGGCAAAATGTGCACCAGAGGGGGAGTTCAGTTGATATAACCGTTGATCGGTTCCTCTGACATGCACTCAAGGAGGGGAGTGTGCTAGAAAAGTTTCTGCTGATGAAGGGTAACATTTTTTTTGTGGTTGGACTACTTTTGTGAACTGTTTCTGAATGTTTTTGGATTTTGCACTATGGCCTGTAATAATATGACTGTGATTATTGATGCTATATTTTTAAATGCCATGTGCTCTTTTGCTGTGAATGCTCCTAGATTAAATGGATAGGTTATTTGTACGGAGCATTAGAATAGTTTGTCTAGACAAGGGAATTAATGTAATTGGTGGTTGGGTGAAATGGGAAATATTTCTCTCTTTATGTACTTGTGTAAATGTTTGGACATCGGTTTGATCAATCATATACTGGCCCACATTCTGCCAAAAAGGGGGAGATTGTTGGGAATAAGTTTTGACCAAATGTGTTCACAACCGATATCTGAACTACTTTTTTGGACCAACCCTATCAGTATTCGACAAACTATTTGAAGGAAGAGATGCTGGCGAATCTGCTCGAAGATTACTCTCCAACGGCTAGCTGATTCCATTGCCCGAATAGTGCTCATGAAGTATGCAAACAAAGATCTCCTAATCCGGGCAACTCAATTCTAAGGAAAGGGTCAAATATGGCAACTAAATCCTCCTTGAATAGAGAGATGTTTTCTTTTGAAATACGCCGGCCAAGGGTGGTGGAGCTCACGACTTGAATTACTCATTCTCTCCCTTGTGCTATTGAAAGAATTGCAAGAGAAAAACTCATTCCTTCCGAGTTCGTGAATCTATCATTTCAAAGGAAGATATACGATCAACACTACCTCGGGTGAATTGATCGAAAGTGTGCCACAGTGTTCTTGATTGAAGTTGACGGATTCAATCAAGGCTTTCGAGGAGTCGTCAAACACAAGAGATTAAACGTAATATTCTAGAAGGAGGGTCGCCAACAGGTTTCGACCAAGGGTGACTTGAAGGGGGAGCCTTCAAGGAATTGGAGCAAGGTCGGGGAGATCTTCACCAAAACAAGGGAGTGTTTTGGTCCCACAATTCAATCGCTTGGAGATTGGAGTTGGGCGAATTAAATCACTATTTTTTAGATCGAGGATCAAGTTGAAACAATTAGTGAACCTCCTGGATTGGTATCTCCCAGATGTAGGCTTGTGCCGAACTGGGTCAACAAACCTTGAGTTCGTTACTTTAATAGTTTATTTATTTTTCACTGTATAATTTCTTAAAACTGTTTAACGTGTCCACGAAAGGTGTTTGAACTAGTTTTCAGGACCCAGTGCATTGGTTATCCTCGCAAACGGACCGAACACTTTATTCCCTGTTCTTTTTCTGGACAAAAAGCCCATATTTGAAACAAACATATCATCGATATCAAATTACCAAATCCAAATCCCTCTTTCATCCCTATTCCACCTCTCTGATTCAATTTCCTCTCCAAATTCCACATGAAAAAATTAATCCCAACTCTGCATACGATGAAGTACTCCATAATGAACAGTGAGGGAAAAACAAAATAGGAAAGTTGGAAAGACAACTAATCTATGTCAAGAGGGAAGAACCCTTCATTATACAAAACATGCATGATTTATGTCCTTGAGCTTAAAAATCTTCCCCAAAATTCCATAACACAAATTTTATCACTCAATTAATATAAATTCTCAACATATTTCAACCCACTTATTTGTCACGTGGTTACCACGCTTCTAATAATTTGATTACTTCATTTTAAAGTTCATGATTACCACATTTCTTCCTACCTGCTTACCAAATTGTTGGTTACCACTAATTTTTATGCCTAATCCACATAAGATCTCTACATATTTCAACCACTTATTGTTTATATGTGGTTACTACACTTCTAATAGTTTATTATCACATTTTGAAATCTTGGTTACCACATTCCTCCCTATTTGATTATGATGTCGATCACCATTGTCCCACTCCCCCTGAATACATGGTTACTAGTAATGATGTTTACCTAACTCCAATTAGTATGAGGTCTTTTGGGAGGAGCCCAAAGACAAAACTGTGCGGGCTTTCCCAAAGCGGACAATATTATACTAATGCCGGAGTTAGGGTGGCGGTCGCAGTCCCAATAGTTTCAAAATAGTTGTCACTTATATGTAGTTATGCTATATTATCCTTTACTTTATAAAAATGTTATTTCTTACCAGTTATTACAAAAGAGTTTAGTTAAAGGGTAAAAATAGAAATTTATTAGTTAATTAATGCAAACCTTAGTTATTGAAATTCATGAGCTGAAAGAGACAACTAATAAGGAATGAAGGGAGTACAAATTATAGGGAAAACAGTCTAGTTGGAGTTGGAGTTGAAGACAATGCATAGTAAAAAAACAGAAAGCAAACTAGTAAAATACTAAATCAAATCAAGATTGATCATCAGGAGTTGGAATGCTACCTATCTTGTAATAATTGAGCTACCTGGAATGCTAGATTCCTAAATCATGCATTGCATCATCATATCGAGGAGGCTATCTAGAATCCATATATATTTTGTGGTGATGGAGGATCGGATCGGAGATGGATAGGTAAAATTAAACGACATCGCCTCCCAAATTAGTCTCATCATCTTTCTTCTTGCAATTGATGATTTTCAAAGTAAATAGCCTCCATCACTAGACACTCTTCTTCACATGGCCAGCTACTATCTAAGGGTCTTCTTCACATGGCCATCACTAGCCTCCATCACTACATCTCTCCTCCATGTCTTTTCCATTTGTGCCCCATTTCCAGCTGACGGAGTTTACATAGGCAGAATGTCCACCAAGTTCTGCAGCAAGCTCTCTTGACATCCTGTGCCATATATAAACCTGCACAACAACAATCACGAAACTCATCATGTGATCAATAACTTCAATTCATCAACCCTAGCTTTGCTTCTTAGCCTGTCTAGTTCATAAATGCATCTTTGGAACATAGAGGAGAAGGAAGAAAGGCCTGTACTGGTAACGACTTATAAAGGCCATTCACAAAATTCGGAGCATGACATGATATCGCAGTGTTGCTTTGGTGGTATGGAGCAGTCTTTTGTTTGTAGCGGAAGTTTGAACTCAAAGGTAGGTGCAGTGGTGTCATTTTCTTTTAAATTTTTCAAATTCAAAATATAAGAGTAATAAAAATGCATGCATGTATTACCTGCACTGCACTGTTCGACAAGGAATAGACTTTTTTTTCCGGAATACTGGAGCTTAGATTTCTTGGCCATAGCTCTGATGAAGCCTGTAATATGAGGAAAATGTTGTTTGGATGGGGAGCGCCCAACTAATACTATTATGTTGTTGGGCCAGTGTAGATTCTTGAATATTCATTTATGGGCCTCAAGAAATAATTTGGACCCATTTTGGGCCCAATAGAGACGGGGCCGCGTGACTTCCAAACGCCATTTGTCATGGGAATGAGTAAAACACGCTTGTTCCTCCTCTAAACTGGACATTGAAAAATCGGACAATTGGAAACCCAAAATTCAAAACCACGGTCGGCCCCACTCCTCCTCCGCCATCCCATTCCCATAAAAAAACCCGACAAGAAACATCAACGTACTTGCCTTGGTGGAAAGTCTGCTCAAGTTCAAGCATATATATGGTTGCCTTGAACCATGCATCAGCACCAGCAAACTGTCCCAGAACCGTACCGACTACTTACACCTTGCTTTTACTTGCTTCATTTCAAACATGGCAGCTCCAAATGTGTACCAATGGGCACAAAAATCATTCCACAGTGAACAAGCTGAGTGATAGCAGTCAGTCTGCAAATAGGCAAGCAATAAGAAAGACGTGAACTTTTTTAAGATAACAATAGACATGTAATTCACCAAACAAATTTCCCCCTTTCTACACCGCGAAATCCGACAAAGTATAAACCTTAGAACTCTCGTCCCCATCATGCCCAAGGAAAATTCTGTCGTGCTCAGCCTTCTCTGCTCCGTGTCACCTCTGCCTCAATCGCCGCTGGAGGCACGCTGCTGCCACTTCCTTTCCCAGACCCTATGAACACCGCGGGTGCTTCATTTTCCGGTGGTACAATCCATTTCTTGGTTGAATCCTCCATTTTGTTTAATCTGTATGGATTTATGCATGAAAACTCTATGGTGAATTTTTGTCTGAGTTAAATATTTTTTTAGGCCACTACAAGGAGTCATTTTCGTTTTTAGCCCATGACTTGTTCCTATTATGGTTTTCGGCCATCACAGGATATTTGGGCCGAATTTATGGCCAATTTGACCAAGACAATGCCCCAACGGGCCGTGCATTTTGCACTCTCCACGCGATGACCTAAATGTGAAAATGCTCTCCTTGTAGTGGCCTAAAAAAATATTTAACTCTTTTTGTCTTCATTACACTCTTTTTTTCGGTATTATAAGCATTCCTATCTATGACCTTTTTCCTGTTGGAGATAAATTGAACTTGTACAAGTGGATAGATTCACCTAATTCATCTATTCATGAATCACTTGATTAAGTGTATCTAGATGATGAATCTATTAAATATTAAATTAACTAGGGAGGATGAATATATTAAATGCTAATGTATTAGGGAGGATGAATCATTTGTATTCCCTAGTATAAATATGTGGAGTTTGTGGATGTAAAATATCAAGTGGTGAATCAAAGAAGTATTATTTTCTCCTCCTCAAATTTTGCCTTACGAAATATTCCCTCTGTTACTAACATCTGGTATGAGAGCCTTGTCCAAAAATGTCCAACAACCTTGTCTCTCTTATCCCTCGATTCAATGGAGAAAAGTTCGATTACTGGAGTAACTTGATGAAGTTATGTCTTGAATCTCAAGACCTGTGTAGTGTCGTCGACGAAGGTGTGGGTGCTCCAGAAGATGAGACCCAACTTACCAATGCTCAACGAGATCTCTTGAAAAATAAAAGGCAGAAAGATCGGAAGGCTCTCTTCCAAATACTCCAGGCAATCGAAATTCACGTGTACGAAAGGGTATCCAGGGCAGCAAGTTCAAAAGAGGCGTGGGTTATTCTCCAAACAACTTATCGTGGCCAAGATCAAGTTAAGAAAGTTCGTTTACAGTCATTGAGGGGTGAATTCGAGAAAATGGAGATGAAGGAGAGTGAAAAATATCAGAATATTTCACAAAGGCGAACTCGATTGTGAATCAAATGGCATTAAATGGGGAAATTGTGGAGTCTCAAAGAGTTGTTGAGAAACTCATGCGGAGCCTCCCAAGTAAATTTGATCATGTTGTGGTGGCCATAGAAGAGTCTCAAGATCTTTCAACAATGTCGATAGAAAGCTTGCAATGGAGATTGGAAGCCCATGAAGCACGAATCCTTCAAGAAATCCACAAACCATTTTTTCTCAAGATCAAGCATTAAAGTCCTAGTTTACGGGAGGTCGTGGCTCTCATCGAGGTCGAGGATGAGGGCGCAGTCAAGGCCGTGTGGAGGCCGAGGTGGGAAACCACCTATGGAGAACAAGGATCAGGAAGAAGAGGACAAAGGTCGTGGCAATTACAATAATTCTCAACGCGGTAGAGGTCTGGGAATTATAAAGGTACTAAACCTTATATTGAGTGTTATTATTATCACAAACCTGGACATAAAATGGCAGACTGTTGGGAGAAATATCTAGAGAAGAAAAGAGAAAATGGCTTGATGCATAGGAATGAATCAGAGAATTCAGAAACTTTGTTGATTGCTTCTGAAGGAAATTTTGGAAATATATAGTATTTGGATAGTGGGGCGAGTAAACACATGACATGAGATAAGAGTTTATTTTCCACTCTTGTTGAGACTAACCATGGACAGGTTAGAATTGGAGATTCAAAATCTTACAAGATTGAGGGAGTTGGTGAAGTGTCATTCAAAGCAAAGAATGACAAATTTGAGAAAATTTCTGAGGTATTTTTCGTTCTAGGCCTGAAAAGAACCTGCTCTGTGTAGGTCATCTTATGAAGAAAGGATTTGATATTCGCTTCGCTGGCAATTCTTGTACTACAATGAAGAAAAACAATCAAACCGTGGGAAAAATTGGTTTGAGATCAAACAATTTATTTGCTGTGAAACTAGAAATCCTAAATGATGCCTGCTATCTTACCGGAAGCGATGAGACTTCCAATTTATGGCATGAGAGATTTGGACATCACAATTTCGGGAGCTTGAAGGAGTTGGCAAATAAATCCATTGTGTTCGGCCTGCCCAAAATCAAAACGGTAGATGGAGTTTGTGAAGAATGCCAACTTGGGAAGCAACACCGAGATGCATTCCCATCAAAACTCAAATTGGAAATCAAAGACACCATTGGAGCTCGTCCACACTGATCTTTGTGGCCCGATCCCGATTCCATCTTTCGGAGGTAATCGACATTTCTTTTTATTTATTGATGACTTTACCAGAAAAATTTGGGTGTATTTGGTGAAGGAAAAATCCGAAGCATTTTCCTACTTCAAAGATTTCAAGGCAAGGGTTGAGAAGTATACTGGAAATCAAATCAAAGTTTTGCAAAGCGATCGTGGAGGAGAATATTTATCGTCAATGTTTGAGGAATTCTGTCAACTGCATGGTATTAGACATGAATTGACAGCCCGATATTTGCCACAACAAAATGGTATCGCGGAGCGAAAAAATAGAACGATTATGGAGATGTTCAGGTGCATGATGAAAAAGAAAAGTTTGCCGGCTGAATTTTGGGGAGAAGCTATTGCTTGTGCAGTCTACTTGATCAACCGATCACCAACAAAGAGTTTGCAAAACTATACACCAAATGAGGCGTGCCATGGCCACAAACCAAATGTTGGCCATTTGAATACATTTGGTTGTGTGGCTTATGCACATATTCTATGATCTTTGAGGACAAAGTTGGATGATAAATCTGAAAAGTGCATATTCATTGGCTATAGTGAAAGGACGAAAGCTTACAAATATATGATCCTGAGACAAAAAGGATTTTCATTAGTAGGGATGTTCGATTTGATGAAAATGCTTCCTATAATTTTTCAAATCTGTCTGAATTATCAAATTGGCAGGATATTGATTTTGGAGAAAGTGAAGCTCAACCTGTGCAGCCTGCTCTTGATGGTGGAGAAGAACTACCTCAAAATTCAGCAGTGGCAAGAAGAACAAGGAGTTTGAGGGAACTCTATGATGAAACCGAAGAGGTCATTGGAGAAAACAATGTGTACTTTTCATTTTTTGCTAGAAGTGACCCTGTGTCATATGAAGAAGCTGTGAAGGATGAAAGATGGTACACGTCATGGATGAAGAAATCAATTCCATTTAAAATAATGGACATGGGAACTTGCAAATTTGCCTTCACACAAATCTCCAATTGGTGTGAAGTGGGTTTACAAAACAAAGACTAATCTTGATGGATCTGTCAACAAATTCAAAGTAAGATTAGTGGCGAAGGGCTACAAACAGAAGGGATGAGAAGATTTTAATGAGGTATATGCCCTGTTTCCAGACTTGACACCATTCGACTTATTATTTCACTTACAGCTCAAAGTGGATGGAAATTGTTTCAAATGGATGTGAAGTCGACCTTCTTGAAGGGATTCATTCAAGAAGAAATTTACCTGGAGCAACCGTCTGGATATGTTCGAAAGGGAGAAGAACATAAAGTGTATAAATTGAAAACGACATTTTATGGATTGAAACAATCGCCGCGAGCATGGTATGGATGAATTAATGAATTCTTCTTGAAAACAAGTTTCGAAAGATGTCCTTTTGAGCATACGTTGTATATCAAAAGAAACCAAAAATGAGGATTTATGTTTGTAAGTCTCTATGTGGATGATCTAATTTTTACTGGCAATGATATGCAGATGCTGGAGTCCTTCAAAGTTTCTATGATGGAAGAATTTGAGATGACAGATTTGGGAGAGTTGCATCATTTCCTTGGGATCAATGTGCAACAGTCTAAAGCTGGGATATTCATCTCGCAAGAAAAATATGTTGCTGAAGTTTTAAAAAGGTTCAATATAGACCAGGCGAATCCAGTTTCAAGTCCTTGCATATCAGGTTTGAAGTTGAGTAAAAATGGAGAAGAAAAATTGGTTAACAAAACCAGATTTCGGAGCTTAATTGGTAATTTGATGTATCTTACTGCCACTCGGCCCGATATCATATGTTTGCCGTGAGCTTGGTTAGCAGGTTATGGAAAATCCATACTCAAATCATTGGGAAGCTGCCAAAAGGATCTTACGATATGTCAAAGGAAAGATGGAGTATGGCATATTTTATGAAGCACAAGTTCCTATCAAACTCGTTGTCTATACAGATAGCGATCTTGGAGGAAGTGTTGATGATTCACGTAGCACTTTAGGATATGCTTTCAATCTTGGATGTGGCATTTTCTCATGGAGTTCAAAGAAGCAACCAATTGTTGCGTTATCCACAACTGAGGCCGAATATGTTGCGGCGTCTTCTGCAGGTAGCCAACTTGTATGGCTAAGAGGCATTCTTAACAGTTTGGGATTCAAGGAAAATGACCCGACAATATTGTATTGTGACAATGTTATGCTATCTCAGTTTCCAATATGGGAGGACAAAACATATCCGTCTTTGGTTCCATTTTCTGAGGGAACTTGTTAGTGAAGGAGAAATCAATATTGAATATTGTCGAAGTGATAAATAGCTGGCCAATATCTTCACAAAACCACTTGGAGGGCATTCTTTCACCAAGAATGTTGCTGCACTGGGAGTCAAGAGCAAGTTCAATTTACGGGAGGCATTGTTGGAGATAAATTGAACTTGTGCAAGTGGATAGATTCACCTAATTCATCTATTCATGAATCACTTGATTAAGTGTATCTAGATGATGAATCTATTAAATATTAAATTAACTAGGGAGGATGAATATATTAAATGCTAATGTATTAGGGAGGATGAATCATTTGTATTTCCCTAGTATAAATATGTGGAGTTTGTGGATGTAAAATATTAAGTGGTGAATCAAAGAAGTATTATTTTATCCTCCTCAAATTTTGCCTTACGAAATATTCCCTATGTTATTAACATTTCCTTGGTATTTCAGTTGTATCAATGAAATCAGCCCAAGTTAGGTACAGTTGCAAATGGAACTCAGACCAACACCACCAAACCTAATGCGTGAGTAGCATTATTAATGATCTTTTCCCATGTTACTCTAATAAATTAATCTGCAGAAAATTTTATTTTGATCACTTCCGCAAGAGCTTCATTGTTGTCTCTACCACTTTGATTGCTGACTATTTAGTAACAAATGCAGGTCAGTTGGTTTATTTTCATGATGATCGTGGGGAGCTTTGTCTTGTGTTTCATATTATTAAGTGGTATTTTTGGAAGGTTAGGATCAGTGGCGGATCCAGAAATTTTGTTAAGTGGTGTCCCAAAAAATAGTGAAAGCTATATTTAAATTAGGGATAGTAGTTACAACACAAAAATATAGAGAAAAACTTAGTTGAAATGAATAATTGTGGTGTCACCATACAAATTAAGTGATGTCATCAAGTCTAATTTACTTAAATGTAAAAAAAATTCTACTCTAAAATAACAATTTCATCAATTCAAGTGGTGTCCCGTGATTTAAGTGGTGTCCCGTGCCACCTCTAACTTGTTAATAGATTCGCCCCGGTTGATGATCCTAGAGTGTATGACCTTCATATATTATTAATTGGTATTTTTTAAATTGGAATGAATTTCAAGCCTCACTTGATAGTAATTCAACCATGTTCATGTTGCCTTTGAAGTGTTCGAATAAATGCCTTGGAAGTGGGTAAAAAAAAGGGCCAACTGATTATATGCCTTTTGAACTCCGGAGCATGCAATTATCACATGGAAATTTAAATGGAAATTGTTGATTGAGAATTTTTAATCTTTTGCTTGATTCAGAAACAAGAAGCTTTGCAGTTTCCGAAGAAACACAAGAAGAAAAAATGAAATCGGCGAGGGAAAACATATTACTTAACCCAAATTCAACACAAAGAGGAGGTATGCTTTTGCCTTGACATGAGTTGTTTTCAGTTATAATGATGAATATGTATTCATATCAAAATCAAAAAGCTACTAACACAAGATTCCATATTCAATAAACTAAAACCTTCACAGTTTCGCGAATGCAGAAGAAGTTATGCAAGAACTGTTGGAAAAACGGCATAAACATCAAATGTCGTATTTGTTGAAGCCATCAAAGTAACAGTAAAGCCATCCGAGTGGAATTCTCATCTACGGCGCCGAAAGTATTGAAGCCTTCATAAGAACAGTTTAGCATATGTTCATTGTCTGTTGTATGTTTTCATTTCTATAAATAGGTATTTTGATTGTTGTAATTCTCAGAGTGAAGCAAAGCAAGAAATACAAAGCAAGCTTTAGCTAAACAACTCTCCGCTTTTGGTTATTCTTTTTCAATATCAAAAGTGTAAAGTGTTCTTGTGTGTGTGTGATATCGAAATCTACAAATTGGTATCAGAGCCTGAGTGATCGAAATTCAGAGCAAAACAATTTTGAGTATAAACACCCAAATTAAAAGAATTAAATTTACCCACCGTGGTTTCCTCCGAGCTGCAGTCCACCGCCTGCAACCTCTTTCCGGCGAACCCGCATCGCCACAGTGCCGCCTAGTCCCAACATGCTCCAAGCCCAGGCCTAGCAGCCTGTGCGAAGCTCCGCCTCTAGCCACCGCGAAGCCCACACCGCAGTTGCCTACAGCTGTTGCTCTCTCTTGGCCTGTTCCTGACTTGCTGCTCGCATACTCTGGAATCTCCTTTCTACTGCCTCCTAAAGAAAGGTGTGAGTGTGAACATATTGTTCAAACCAATTTGAATTATTGGTGATCTTCCGAATCAAAGTCAAAACAAAGATAGTGAAAGAATTTATTGAAGTGGGGCCCTCGAGTTGGTGGAAATTAATTGCTCAATTTTAATTGATTGAGACAAAATATCGAATTGGAAGAAAGCAGCTATTGTGCCAAGACGTTTTAAAGCCAACTACCAAAATTAATTTTGTAGTTGAGGTCAAATGGCGAATATCACGGGACATATGCCACTGCCGCAGCTTACGAAAACAAATTACGAGAAATGGAGTATTCAAATGAAAGCCCTTCTTGGAGCTCAAGATGCATGGGACGTGGTTTAAAATGGTTTTGTAGAACCAGAAAATACCGGGAAATTAACTGCGGCAGAACAAAAGGCGTTGAAAGATGCAAGATCGAAAAATAGTGGAGCCTTTTACATGTTATTCCGAGCCGTTGACGAATCAGGCTTCGAAAAGATATCTGGTGCCGCCACCTCAAAACAAGCATGGAACATCCTGGAAAAATCATTCAAAGGTGCCGACCGAGTAAAGCAAGTGCGTCTCCAAACACTTCTTGGAGATACTGAAAGCATGAAGATGAAGGAGTCAGAAAATGTGTCCGACTACATCACACGTGTCCAGACAGTGGCAAACCAACTCAATTGGAACGGCGAAGAATTGTCCGATGTCAGAATTGTGGAGAAAATATTGAGACCATTAACCAATGATTTCGAAAATGTTGTGTGTGCGATTGAAAAATCGAAAGACCTCAAAGTGCTCACCGTTGAAGAGCTCACTGGATCTCTCGAAGCACACGAACAAAGAAAAAAGAAAAAGAAAGAGGAGTCACTCGAGCAGGCACTCCAGACCAAGGCATCAATTAAAGATGAAAAGACTCTCTACACTCGAAACTTTCGGGAGAGAGGATATGACCGTGGAAATCGTGGACACGGTCGTGGTATCTAAGGCAATAATTATGAAGGATACTATAGGGACAAATTTCAAGGAAGTCAAGGAAATTGGCGTGGAAGTGGACGCGCTCGAGGAAGAGACGTTCGATCAATTTATTCCCACATTAAATGCCAAAAGTGCCACAAGTATGGTCACCACGCCGAAGACTGCAACAACGAGGGTTGTTACAACTGTGGCAAGATGGGACACTTTGCGAAAGAGTGTCGGGCCAACAAACCAGTGGAAGAGACAACCAACCTAGTCGTGGAAGACAAAGCACATGGTGGTGTTCTCATGATGGCGCACAACGATGTCAACGATGACACATCCTGGTACCTCAATTCTGGAGCAAGCAACCACATGTCCTATGATGAGCATCTATTCAAAGAAATGCAGAAAGTTGACAATGGTCATGTATCATTCGGAAATGCATCAAAAGTGCATGTCAAAGGCCGTGGTACAATATGTTTCACACATAATGATGGCTTGATAGGGAAAATCCAAGATGTCTACTATGTCCCAGACCTCAAAAACAACATCTTGAGTCTTGGCCAGCTCGCAGAGAAAGGTTACTCAACCTTTCTAAAAGATTAGTTGCTGCACCTGAAAGACAAGCAATGACGTCTGATAGCTCGAGTCGAAATAAAGAGAAATCGGATGTACAAGTTGAACCTGAGAAGCTTGCAAGGGAAATGCCTACAAGTCAAAGAAGAAGATAAAGCGTCGATTATGGCATCACCGCTTTGGCCACTTAGATTATGATGGCCTGAAAAAGCTAGTGCAGATGAAGATGGTGAAAGGACTGCCTAGCATGGATTTTGGAGGAGAATTTTGTGAAGATTGTGTACTCGGGAAGCAAACAAGAGCCTCATTTCAAAAGAAGGCCGAATATGAAGCGAAGCATCCGCTCGAGCTTATCCACACCAATATATGTGGACCAATTACTCCCGAATCTTTCAGCGGAAAGAGATACTTCATCTCTTTCATTAATGATTTCTCCCGAAGGACGTGAATCTATTTGCTGAAGGAAAAATCCGAGGCATTCAAGGTGTTCAAAATATTCAAGGCGAGTGTTGAAAAAGAAATTGGCAGATCCATCAAAGCAATTCGATCTGATAGAGGAGGCGAATACACCTCGACAGCCTTCAGAGAGTACTGTGAACGAGAAGGCATAAAAAGATTTCTGACAGCACCATACTCGCCCCAACAAAATGGAGTAGCTAAAAGGAAGAACAGGACCATCCTAGATATGGTTCGGTCGATGCTGAAAAGCAAGAAGATTCCCAAAGAATTCTGGGCAGAAGATGTGATGTGTGCCGTCTACATACAGAATCGGTGCCCACACATGAATTTGAAGAATCAAACACCACTGGAATCATGGAGTGGTAAGAAGCCTACCGTCTCTCATCTAAAGATATTCGGTAGTGTAGCCTATGCACATGTACCAGATCCGCAAAGGATGAAGATGGAAGATAAAGGCAAAGCATATGTTTTTATCGGATATGATGGATTGACAAAAGGGTATAAGCTGTATGACCCGATAAGCAAGAAGGTGATAGTAAGTCGAGATGTGCGAGTGAATGAAGCAAGTGAATGGGACTGGAATAACTCAAAGGAAGTTACCAATGAAGTCGGAGAATCGTCAGTCATTGTTCCGACTGTTCTACCAACAGATCCTGAAATTGTTGCAGAAAAAGAAGAAGAAGATGAGCCACGACAACCCCGAATGAGAAGTTTCCAAGGTTTGTACGACGCTACAGACGTACATCTTGTATGTTGGCAGATTCTGAAAATATCAAGTATGAAGATGCCGTACTAGATGAAAAATGGAAGGCAGCCATGAATGAGGAAATTGAAGCAATCGAGCGCAACAACACATGGGAGCTTACTGAATTGCCCGAAGGAAGTCAGGCCATTGGAGTGAAATGGGTCTATAAGAAAAAGATGAATTCACAAGGGGAGATTGAACGATACAAAGCCGTCTTGTCGCAAAGGGATACAAGCAAAAGGAAGGAATCGATTATGATGAAGTCTTTGCCCATGTCGCAAGAATTGAGACAATCCGGCTACTCATTTCTCAAGCTGCTCAGTACAAATGGCCAATATTCCAAATGGATGTCACGACAGCGTTCTTGAATGGTGTACTCGAAGAAGAAGTCTACATCGAACAACCACCATGTTATTTAAAACTTGGAGGAGAAACAAAGGTGTTGAAGTTGAAGAAGGCACTTTACGGGCGAAAGCAAGCACCGCGAGCATGGAATACTCGCATTGATGCATATTTCAAGGAGAATGGGTTTGAGCAATGTCCCTACGAGCATGCCCTCTACATCAAGAACAAAGAAGGTAACATTTTATTTGTTGCTCTTTATGTTGATGACCTCATTTTCATGGGTAACAGTGATGAGACGATAGAAGACTTGAAGAGAAGAATGAAACAAGAGTTTGAGATGACTGATTTAGGCTTGATGAAGTTCTTCCTTGGCCTGGAAGTTAGACAAACAAAAAGAGGCATCTTTGTATCACTGGAGACATATGCGAAGAAGATCTTGAAAGAATTCAAGATGGAAAAGTGCAACCCCGTATCAACACCTATGGAACCTGGAGCAAAACTTTCAAAGTTTGATGAAGGAGAACAAGTTGATCCAGGAAGGTACAGAAGCTTGGTTGGAAGCCTTCGCTACCTCACATGCACAAGGCGAGATATTGCACTAAGTGTTGGCGTTGTGAGTTGATTCATGGAGAACCCAACTTACTCACACTGGAAGGCGTTAAAGAGAATCCTCAGGTACATTCAAGGAACAGCGTCACATGGATTCTTATACTCGAGGACAGAAGATTACAAGCTGATTGGATACTTTGACAGTGATTGGTGTGGAGATATTGATGATCGAAAAAATACTGCAGGGTATGTGTTCTTTATAGGAAATACTGCTTTTACTTGGCTTTCAAAGAAG
This sequence comes from Hygrophila difformis, assembly GCA_030278955.1. Classification (NCBI taxonomy): domain Eukaryota; kingdom Viridiplantae; phylum Streptophyta; class Magnoliopsida; order Lamiales; family Acanthaceae; genus Hygrophila; species Hygrophila difformis. The sequence continues at coordinate 57,387,678 of JAOANR010000009.1, forward strand.
CAACCGATCGTGACGCTCTCAACATGTGAAGCTGAATATGTAGCAGCATCCTGGTGTGTATGTCATGATGTATGACTCAGAAATCTATTAAGCAAGATGGAGATGAAGCAGTCAAGCGGAACAGTGATTCACATAGACAACAAATCTGCAATTGAATTGGCAAAGAATCCAGTGAATTATGAAAGGAGCAAACACATTGATGTTCGTTTCCACTTTATCCGAGATCATGTGAAAAATGAAAATGTGGAACTAATGCATGTGGCAAGCCAAGAACAAGTTGCAGACATATTTACAAAGCCATTGCCAAAGGTACTGCTCGACAAGTTCAAGAAGTTGATAGGGATGACTGATGGCAGAAGCATTTGAAGTTTACAGGGATGTTTTGTTGGAAAAACGGCATAAACATCAAATGGCGTATTTGTTGAAGCCATCAAAGTAACAGTAAAGCCATCCGAGTTGAATTCTCATCTATGGCACCGAAAGTATTGAAGCCTTCATAAGAACAGTTTAGCATATGTTCATTGTCTGTTGTATGTTTTCATTTCTATAAATAGGTATTTCGATTGTTGTAATTCTCAGAGCGAAGCAAAACAAGAAATATAAAGCAAGCTTTAGCTAAACAACTCTCCACTTTTGGTTATCCTTTTTAGATATCAAAAGTGTAAAGTGTTCTTGTGTGTGTGAGATATCGAAATCTATAAGAACAACACATATTGCCAAACAAAGCATCATATTCAAGGATCAAATTAAACCAACTTGTTCAAGTGTTTAGTGTTGCCTTGCACCTGTAGAGTTAAACATGTTGAATAATAAACTCACCCGACAACGCATGCTCCCGCCGTCGTCAAAAAGAGATGCGCACGCCGTCGTCAAAGTAGCCGCCTTGTTTGATTGCCATTGTCAAAACTTGCGGATTGCATATCCGTAGTTGTCAAAAATATTGTATTTTATATCTTTACATTTGTAATCCTTCCGGCTATAAATAGCCGTGTAATGTTAGCGAAAAAATGCAGAATCGAGTTTTAAGAAATACAAACTCTAACTCCTTCTCCCCAATTCAAAATTCCAACAGAATTAGTATCAGAGCCTGAGATCTAAACTCAGAGCAAAACAACTTGAGTATAAACACTCAAAATTAAAAGATTTTAATCTGCTCACCACTGTCTCCGACGAGCCAGCGCCGTCTGTTGCCGCTACCCAGTCCACACCTCCGACGAGCCAACGCCTCCGCTGCTGCTCCTCCGTCCACCGTCACAGTGCCGCCATCCCAAGCCCCGCCGTCAGCCTGTTGTTGTGCCCTCTGCAACTTCATCCTGCCCAATCAACTTCCGGCAAGCATCTGCTCCTCCAGCAGCCACCATCGAGTGCTGCCTTTCTCACAGCCCATCCCTTCGCTGCCCCTAGTTGCTGTTCCGGGCGTCTCCCCGCAGCCGCATCTCCTCTCTTCCGGCGGCCCAGATCCACCTCCGCCGAAGATCTGCACACCACCTCCTCCGCGCTGTAGTCGCAACCATCACCTTCTACCAAAGCCTTGTTCACAATATACCAAGGCGTAGATGAAGCCACATTTGAGTTGATTTCTACAGCAAAAACATCGAATGATGCATGGGAAATTTTAAAGAAAGCCCACGATGGAGTAGATAAAGTGAAGAAAATCCGGCTCCAATCCTTGAGAGCCCAATTTGAAACTCTACAACAAAGCAGATCAGAAGCCGTCTCAGATTACTTCTCCCGAGTAATTTCCGTTGTTCATCAAATGAGACAGAATGGCGAAGAGATCAAAGATGTTCGTGTTGTGGAGAAGATCTTGAGGTCCCTAGACCCAAAATTCAACTTTATCGTTGTTGCCATCGAAGAATCAAAAAATCTCGAGGCAATGACAATTGAAGAATTAATGGGCTCTTTACAAGCCCACGAGCATCGACTCTTCAAAAAGGGAGACGAACAATCCTTGGAGCAAGCACTGCAAACGAAATTGTCGTTTAAAAGAAATAATGCTGTCACAGGAAGTCCACAACGTGGACGTTATCAAGCACAAAGAGGAAGAGATGGCCGAGTCAATAATTGCTACGATCAGAATCGAAGCAATAATGGCGAAAATAATGGAGGAAATGAACGTGGCCAGAATACCTATCGAGGTCGAGGACAATTCCGAACCCGTGGTCGCAGACATGGCAGAAACTTTGGAAGACTTGACAAATCAGAAGTTCAATGCCGAGTATGTAAGAAATTTGGTCATTTCGCTAATGAATGTTGGTATAATGCAGACAACAACAAAAATGAGAAGGCGAATCTCATTGATAAAGAAGAGAAGGATGGTCCAGTTGTACTAATGTCTTGCAAAGAACTAGAGCCACCTCAAACGATCACATGGTACATGGATACAGGTGCGTCAAACCATATGTGCGGAAGAAAGGAATTTTTTTCCAAACTTGATGAAAGACGAATGGGCAATATCACATTCGGTGACCTGTCGAAAAGGCCAATTGAAGGTAAAGGAGATATTACCTTTGAGTTACATAATGGAAAACATCTATGCATTTCTGATGTTTATTATGTACCTGAAATTAAAAGTAATCTGCTGAGTGTTGGCCAATTGTTGGAAAAGGGATATGAAATCCAAATGAAAAATTTGGCTCTTAGTTTGCGAGATAAGAATAACAGGTTGATCACACATGTCAAGATGACGACGAACAGAATGTTTCCCTTGAAGCTCACTATAGATGACTCAAAATGCTTGAAGGCAACCACTGTTGATAACGGCAAGTTATGGCATCTCCGGTATGGGCATCTTAACTTTGATGCATTGAAATTGTTACAGAAAAAGAATATTGTGACAGGACTGCCGCAGATTGAATCCTCCAACAATGTTTGTGAGGTTTGTGTCATGGGAAAACAACATCGACACACCTTCAAGAATTATGGCGCGAGAAGAGCTAGATCGCGACTTAAGCTGGTACATTCTGATGTTTGTGGACCAATTACTCCAGTTTCTATTGGTGGAAACATGTATTTTCTTACCTTCACAGATGACTACAGTGGAAAAACATGGATCTATATGATGAAAGAAAAAAGTGAAGTTTTCTCTAAATTCAAGGAATTTAAAAACCTTGCTGAGAAACAAAGTGGGTGCCAATTAAAATGCCTACGGACAGATCGTGGTGGAGAATACACATCTCGAGAATTTGATCATTTTTGCAGAGAGCATGGGATATCACACCAACTCACGATGCCATATACACCACAACAAAATGGTCTTTCAGAAAGAAAGAACCGAACAATTTTGAATATGGTTCGATGTATGCTGAAAGAGAAAAATATTCCCAAAGAATTTTGGGGTGATGCTGTAAATTGTTCTGCCTATCTGTTGAACAGGTTCCTAACAAGGAGTATTGGAGACATAACTCCCGAAGAAGCCTGGAGTGGGAAAAAGCCAAAAGTTGATCATCTGAGAATTTTTGGAAGCATTTGTTTTGCAAAAGTGCCAGAAGAAAAGCGTACAAAGCTCGAAGATAAAAGCCAAAAATGCATTTTTCTTGGCTATGGTGAAAATTGCAACGGGTACAAACTGTACAATCCTGTAACCCGCAAAGTGGTGATGTCAAGAGACGTTATATTTAATGAGGATCAAACTTGGAGATGGAATGAAGATGAGCCGACCAAGCATGTTCCTTTTGATGATGAACATAAAAAGCAAAAGGAACATCAACAACAAATGGAGGACATGGTACCTGATCATGTTGAAGTTGAAAGTCAATCCTCTGATGATAGTCCTATTGTGAGAAGAACAAGAAGGGTCCAGGACATATATGACTCCAGTGAGCCAATTGATGATGAATTCAATAATTTCTATCTGTTTGCAGGTCTTGACCCTTTGACATTTCAAGAAGCCTCTAAAGAAGTCAAGTGGCAAAAAGCTATGGAGGAAGAAATTCAAGCCATTGAAAAGAATAATACATGGGAGCTCACATCACTTCCTGACAGACATCGAGCAATTGGAGTCAAATGGGTGATCAAGACGAAAAGAAATGCAAAAGGAGAAATTGAAAGGCACAAAGCCCGTCTTGTTGCAAAAGGGTACAATCAAAGATATGGAATTGATTATGAAGAATTCTTTGCCCCAGTTGCCCGACTTGAAACAGTGAGGCTGCTCATTTCACTAGCAGCTCAAAAGAAGTGGCAGATACATCAAATGGAAGTTAAATCCGCATTTCTGAATGGAAATCTTGAAGAGGTTGTTTATGTTGACCAACCACCTGGATTCATAATTGAAGGCCAAGAAGACAAGATGTACAGGTTGAAGAAAGCGCTCTATGGATTGAAGCAGTCACCAAGAGCTTGGAATTCAAGAATCGATAAATACTTTATCGAAAATGGATTTGTAAAGTGCACATATGAGCACTCCCTATATGCAAAAAGAAACCTGTCTGGAGAATTCTTATTGGTATGTCTATATGTTGACGACATTATCTTTACAGGTAACGATAAGGCCTTGATCCAGGAGTTCAAGAAATCAATGGAAAAGGAGTTTGAAATGTCCGACCTGGGGTTGATGCAATACTTCCTAGGCATTGAAGTCAAGCAAGATGAAGAAGGAATTTTTATCTCACAAGAAAAATATGCCAAAGAGATCCTGAAGAAATTCTCAATGGAAGATTGTTGCAGTGTCGACACACCGCTGGAAGTTGGCACCATATTGACTAAAGAAGGAGAAGGAAACCCAGTAAATCCAACCTACTACAAAAGTCTTGTGGGATGTTTGAGGTACTTAACATGCACACGACCTGATATCTTGTTTGGAGTTGGTCTTGTTAGCAGGTACATGGAAACACCAAAAACTTCACACTTGAAAGCTGCGAAAAGAATTTTGAAGTACATCCAAGGGACAATCAATTATGGCATGCTATACTCTACAAATCAAAGCACTGAATTGGTTGGATTCAGTGATAGTGATTGGGCTGGAAGTAAAGAAGATCGAAAAAGCACATCAGGGTTCGTGTTCTACTTCGGTAGAAATGCATTCACTTGGTCATCAAAGAAGCAACCCATTGTCGCGTTATCGACTTGTGAAGCAGAATATATTGCTGCTGCTGCATGCGTCTGTCATGCAATTTGGCTGAAGAAATTGCTTGGAGATTTGAAAATACAACAAGAAAATGCAATCAAGATTCATGTCGATAACAAATCTGCCATTGCCCTTGCAAAAAAATCCAGTGCATCATGAACGCTCAAAACACATCGACACCCGTTTTCACTTCATACGGGAACATGTAAAATCAAAAGAAGTGGAGCTGAAGTATGTCAGCTCAAGTGAGCAAGTTGCAGACATTTTTACAAAAGCGTTGAAAGTTGAAACCTTCCAGTATTTGCGAAAGAAGCTGGGAATCCAAGATTTCAAGAGGATGAGTTTAAGGGGGGGAAATGTTGAATAATAAACGCACCCGACAACGCATGCTCCCGCCGTCGTCAAAAAGAGATGCGCACGCCGTCGTCAAAGTAGCCGCCTTGTTTGATTGCCATTGTCAAAACTTGCGGATTGCATATCCGTAGTTGTCAAAAATATTGTATTTTATATCTTTACATTTGTAATCCTTCCGGCTATAAATAGCCGTGTAATGTTAGCGAAAAAATGCAGAATCGAGTTTTAAGAAATACAAACTTTAACTCCTTCTCCCCAATTCAAAATTCCAACAAAACAATCTAAAAACCATTTCATTGTTCACACCACACAATTTACAGATTAACTAGAAATTTCACGAAAAACCAACCATTGCGTTCACATTCAAGACAAAAATGAAACATAAGGCCACACTGTAACTCAAAAATATCACAAAACTGAACCAACCGAAGTGTACTGAAACTGAACAATGCCGGATACGCACTGCATCAACTACCGGAGACTCCAACCTGAGAACTCTTGCACGACTACGATTCCAGTGCAGTGAGGTGTGGGTCGCTCCGGCGGGGGCGGAGGAGTGGGGGTTGCCATTGGCCTGCGTAGGTTCGCGATCGGTCCAGATGCGGATCGCGGTGAATCAATTGCACTAAGGTCGGCGGCAGCGGTGGGTTGCAGGCTGGTTCACCGGCTCACCTGGGCGAAAGTTCGAGTCGCAATTGAAGGAGATGAAAATGGGGATGACGATTATTCGATGTTTTCTGTAACATTTGGGCGGATTACAACGAATAGGGAATAAAGCCCTAATTTCCTCAGCGACGGAATAAATCATTCGGTGTTTCTGTCGCTCTCAAGCGCCCCACCTGCTTTCAGTTGCCGTATCAGTCGTTATCCGCCGACTATCTCATTCCGTCGCTGAAATCCGTCGTCGAACAGAGACCACAAACTTTGCGTCGGTGATTCTGCCGCGGACGACGACAGATTGTCTTCTGTCATCGATTTCTGTCGCTGGACAACTTTTTTCTTGTAGTGAAAAAGAGAAGAGAAAACACCACATTAAGGTATCATTGCCGTGCCTTTGTTATTGTACCTAATTTTGCTATTTTTCAAATTTTGTATTGATTATATGTTGTGTGTTTGTAAGATGCCTGATTGAATTTTTCTATTTTTCAAAATTGAAATAGTGAATAATCAATTAATTAAGAGAAAAGTAGGAGCTGCGTATACGATGAAATGAGTTCACTCCACACTCCAGCTTCGAGGTGTAGGTTCCACTTTGTAATCGACTGAAACCACATTTCTCAGGTAAGATAATCACTGCTCATTTTTGTTGTTTGGTGCTTCTAATTATTGAGTTGCTATTTTATTTTCTTCCAAGAATTGTTGAGATCGAGAGGTACTAGATTTGTTTAACTTGAACTTTTAGTTAACTTGACAAATCTATTACAGCCTACAGAATGGTCTTAGATCCTTTGATTTTTAGGTCATGTTTGTACTTGAAGATAATTTGTTATATGTCTCATGTGGCCTTCAATATGCATGACTTCAATACAGGATAAGTTATTTGAAGTCATGCATTTTGGTATGTCCGTTTTTATTAGCCTCCTATTACATTTGATATTGTTTTGCATATTTTGTTTCAGAAACATTCGAAAGGTTATACGGGCATTAAACAACGATGGATCAAGCCTGCAGCACATAGAAGCATCAAAAGCAAAAGTATTATCAGGCTATCCAGAATCCATATTTTGGGACAACTTACAGAGGTTAAGACTAAAGAAAGGTCATGTGTTGAATCCAGATATACTAAGATAGAGAAATCTAAGATATAGAAAGCTGTGATTGAGTGAGGCCAAAGTCTCAAGCTAGCTATTAAATTTTGTGGTGATGAAGGATCGGAGATGATGAATAGGTAAAATTAAACAGCCTGCCAAAGTCTCATCATCTTCCTTGCAATTGATTTTCAAAGTAAATATGTAGCCTCCATCTCTAGACGATCGATCTTCTTTACTTGGCCAACACCATCTAAGGGTCCTCCGAATGCCAAACTAATACTCTCCTCTATGTCAACACGATCGATGTACTCTCCTCAGAGGAATTCGATCAGCTCCCGCTGTCGTTTTTGGCGTTCTCTGGTTTTGCGATTATCGAACCAGGAGGAGACGTTCTTGCATTCGATTCTGCCGTATATTCGGAGCTGCGCCGTGATGCGTTGGATTTTATCGGCGGATGGAGTTCGCGTGCCGCTGCGGTACACTTCCACTAGGATTTGGAGTTGCTCCGGTGTCGGATTCCACCGCCCTTTCACCACAACCGGCTGTGTGTTGGCGTGCTCTGCCGCCGTCGTTGCTGTTAAAAACAAGAGAAACAATGAATGTGAAAACCCTAATTTAATTAATGACCCTATCTATCAAACGTACGTAACGGGTATTCTTTCTTATGCAAAAATCCTCCTAAGATGGATTCTTTTCTTATGCAAAAATCAAATTCCTTGATTTTCAAAGTAGTAGTAATTGCTTACCGTCGTCATTATATAATGCTCCTCCCAAGAATGTCGTCGTCACAATAGTCGTTGTCGGGTCTCCATTATCTGCAGGGCCCCATATGTGTATTGTACCATCAGAGTCTCCGGATGCCAACATCAAAGGGTTTGCTGGATTCCAGCAAATGGAGTTGATAAAGGCATTATGTCCAGCAAGTGTTGCAGCCACCTCTCCGGACAACCTGTGCCATATGTATACCTGCGTGTAATCACCAATTAATTACCTACTGTCAATAACTTCAATTCGATCGATAACCCTAGCTAGCTATATTATATATTTTGATCAGCAGCTTCGATCATCAGCTTCAATTTGAAAAACATTATGCACCTTTGATCCAAAACTTCCACTACAAACATAACTCTGCTCCGCACCACCAAAGCAACACTGCGATATCATGTTAGGCCGCGAATTTTGTAAATGGCCTTTGTAAGTTGTTACCAGTACTGGCGGCCTTTCTTCCTTATCCTCCTGATCTATATTCCAAAGATGTATTTCTGAAGTAGAAAGGCTAAGAAGCAAATGAGTCTTGTCGTCCGATACACAGAATGATATGATCTTTGCATCCTCATCTATTCGTCGTCTCTCCTTACAGCTGAATTCCAAGTCATACAACCTCACACTCTTGTCTTTGAAAATGGTTATATATTCTCTATTATTAATACAACCAGAAAACCCCAAGTAGTCGTGCGACCATGGTGGATCTTCACTTGGTAGATCCATCACGCATTGGAGTATCCCTTCCCGGTTGAATATTGAGATACAATCATTAATTCTGCCATTGTCACCGCCTGCAGGTCGAGTGTGGAGGCCGATGAAACTCATTCCGTCCGGAGCCCATTCACACGAACTTGGATGCCTCCCAGTTAACACTTTTTGTAGATTCTTACCTGATGGAACTTCACACAACCAAAGATCCTTACCTAATGTCACAATACGCTCATCATCCGGGCACCATGACACATTGAGGATGCTAAATTTTTCGTCTTGCTCTAGTTCATACCATCGTGAAACCACACCCTTCTCAGAAACCTACAGTTAATCAATAAAAAGATAATATAAAAATGATATCGTCAGATTATGTATAGTATATAGTTAATGATCATTAGTTGATGAACATGGCGGCGGACACGAAATTAAATAGTACTATGAAGTTCGATCGGAGACCCAATTAAAGAGCAATACCATATTATACAATTACCTTCCATATAATCGCATTAGCACTCCCAGAGAAACATGATGCCAAATACTTTCCGGTGTGAGAGAACTTCAAACACGTGATTTTCCTTCTTGTACGAGTAGAACCTCCAATTAATTTCTAGCAGTAGGTTCCCAAAGGTAGAATAGAAAAGAAATTAAACAATATTACAGCTATAAATTAGTTATTTAATGAAACTAGCTAGCTAGGTTGCAAAATACACAAAATATTGTAAAAGTGTAGTAATGTAACATTATACTAATTATTACTTGCAATGTTCGACAAGGAATGGGTCCTGATCCTCCTCCTAAGCCCCATATACGTATAAAACCATCACTGGCTCCAGATGCCAACATGTACGGCATTGCTGGATTCCAGCTGACTGCGGTGACACTGGCAGAATGTCCAACAAGTACTGCGCCAACTACTCCTCCGAAGGTGCTCCATACGTAAACCTGCCAGAAGCCGCAGTATCATCCATGATAGTATAAGCTATTAATTAAATAAACTACGAGTTATAAGGAGAATGTTTTGAACCTTATTGTCGGAGCTTCCACTAACAACAAAAGTTTGCGGCGCCTGACCACCAAAGCCACAGTGGGATAGGGATATGATCTCGTCATCATCGTGCCAACTTTGTACATGGTGGCCTTTATAAGTTGCTACGAGTACCGGATCATCAGAACTCCCCTGCTGTTGTATGTTCCAAAGATGAATTTCCGAATTAAACAGGCTCAGCAGCAAAAGAGTCCTGTCGTCAGACACACATAATGAGACGATTCTTGTTTCCTCTTTGATTTGCCTCTCCTTGGTGAGTTCAATATTGTCGTACAATCGTACAGTCTTGTATTTGAAAATGGCTATATATTCTTGATCGTTACGACCAAACCCCAAGTAGTTATAGGACGACGATGGTTCTTCACTTGGTAGATCCATGATGCGTACGCGTATCCCTTCCCGACTAAATATTGACATACAATCATAATTTCTGCAACAGTAATCGCCTTGTCGTCGAGAGTGGAGGCAAATGAAACTCATTCCATCACGAGCCCATTCACAAGATACTGGAAGGTTCCCCATTAACATTCTATGAAGAGCTCGACGTGATGTAACATCAAACAATAACAGACCATCAGTTATTGTCACAATACGCTCCTCATCGGGGCTCCATGATACATCCAGCAGGGCACATGTATTGTCATGCCCTATTTCATACAATCTTGAAATCCCACGTTGCTTGTGAACCTACCAAACAAATGAACATTAACAATTTTATTTATTTGTTTTTTAATTTAGAGAAGAAAATAAAAGGAAAAGGTGTTAGATTAGGGTTATGGCACGAAAATAAAAAAGTTAGAGAAGCAAAGCACATAAAGATACCTGCCATATAGTCACATTACTAACAGAGGAAGACGATGCCAAGTAATTCCCGTATGGAGAAAACTTCAAACAACTGATTTTCTTTTTGCTAGAATCTCCCAAGAATTCCTAACAGTTTAAAAGTTGAAAGAATATTAGCTCATTGAAACTATATATGTATAGTGCATTGCAGAATTTACAGACGGATATTTTGAATTGAAAGATTGTCATCAAGGACGTATAACAAGAACATTACCTGCACTGTTCGAGAAGGAATATTCATTCTTCCGGGATAGATACTGGGGCATAGATTTCTTGGCAATTGCTTTGGAACCTATAACCTAAGAATGTTGTAGATGGGGGCCGGAGGGGGGGTGGGGGGGTTTGATCAATATGAAAACCAGATTCGGAAGCAATAGAAACTATTTAAGCATATGAATTGGTAACGAACATTGACTTTGTTGATTCATTGGTCTGACTTTTTACCATTTATATATAATAACTGAAGAAGGAGGAGGAGGGTCAAGAAACAATAATAATCCGCGTGAAAAGAAATGGATTAACAGAGAAAGGAAACGAATGGGTACAACTGTAATTAGGATTCAGGCGGCAAATTACTAATTAAGTGTAAAATCGATCGATTGAGTATGGGGCCGGGGAAGTTGATGCTTTTAAGGAAAAACAGCATTTATCTTCTTCCTTTAGCCAAATAAAGTCTCCTATCATTACTAAACCGTTCTCCATCAAAAATTTTGGTGAAGATATTCGCATTCTGTTCTTGTGTTCCAACATGTTCCAGGGTCACTACTTCATCTTCCACAAGTTCTCTATGGTGTCTGACATCAATGTGCTTGGTTCGACTGTGTTGCACTGGATTTCTTGAAATACTTATATAGCGCTTATGTTGTCACAGAGAACCACTAGCTTTTCTTGATCAATGCCATAGTCACTAATCATCTGCCTCATCCATAGAAGTTGTGCACAACAGCTCCCAGCTGCAATGTACTCCGCTTCTGCCGTTGAAAGAGAATTCGAGTTTTGCTTTTTGCTATACCAACTTACCAAGTTGGTACCAACATAAAAACATCCACATGTGGTGCTCTTTCTGTCATCAACATTCCAGGCCCAGTCTGCATCAGTGTACCCTACCAACCGAAGGTTTGATTCCTTTGAGTACCATATGCCCAAATCTGGTGTTCTAGCAATGTATCGGATCACCCGTTTAGCGGCTTTCAGGTGAGATTCCTTGGGGTCTGCTTGGTACTGGGCACAAACTCCTATAGTGTAACTGATGTCAGGTCTGCTTGCTGAGAGATATAGAAGACTTCCAATAATTCCTCTATACAGCTTTTGATCAATACTCTTTCCTGCTGGATCCTTGTGGAGCTTATCTGCTATTCCAATCGGTGTTCGAACAGGCTTACTGGACTCCAGTCCGAACTTCTTAACAATATTTTTGGCATATTTTGATTGGTTCAGGAAAGTCTCGTCCCTTTTCTGAGTTACCTGCATACCAAGAGAATACGTTAATTCACCTACCATGCTCATCTCAAATTCCTTACCCATGATCTCGATGAACTGGTCCTTGAGAACATGAGAGGTTGATCCGAATACGATATCATCAACGTAGACTTGGGCTACAATGATTCCTTTGGAGTCTGATCCTAAATTTACTAATCAAAGTGAATTAGCTGATTTGGCAAGAAAAAAAAATGCAAAACTGGTCCAGCAACGGAATGTTCAAAAAAATCTAACACCTTAGCATAACGAAGATGCCACTCTTTTATATAGAAACTTTATTCCATATTTTATTTTGATCAAAAGGTGTGATTTAGATTTGAGACCAACAAGCCATCATTATAATTTACCAAATCCAAATCCCTCTTTCACATGGACAAATTTAACGCATTCGTGAGGGTGGGACTATGGGATTTGACATGATGTACTGCGACATTTTCCAACCGTTGATTAACTTTTCAAATCAACGGTTGAGATGAACTGGAAGGGTAAAAAGGTAATTATGTCATATTACTCCAAAATATATTTTAATGCATTTCAGCGACAAGGTATGTATTTTTCAGCGATTTTGTTGATTAATATATTGTTTTCACCGACATGCATATTGTTTTCAGCGCGCTTTCCGTGTATCATCAGCGACGGAGTATAGTATATTTCAGCGACAAGCTATAGTATTTTTCACCGACCTGATATTGTGCATTTCAGCGACTTCGCGTAAAAGTTGAAACCCTAATTCTTTGGTTTAATATATTTCAGCGACGGAGTATAGTATATTTCAGCGACGAACTATAGTATATTTCAGCGACAAGCTGTGTGCATTTCAGCGACATACATAGTGTTCTTCAGCGATGACCTTATGTGTATTTTTCAGCGACTTGACATTAAAAAAAAAATTGGACAATTTTACCCTTTTACATTTTAGACCGTTGGATCTTAAACGAACGGTTGGAATTGGTGCCTTGATATGATGCGGGTTTTGGTGATTGCACCGTAACCAATCCCCAAAATTAAAACATGGACAAACATTAGATTTCAGACCAACATGCCATCATTATGATTTAGATTCCACCTCTTTGATTCAATTTCCTCTCCATATTCCACATGGACAAAATTAATCCCAATTTTGGACGATGAAGTACCCCATAATAAATAGTGAAGGGAGAAACAAAATAGAAAAAATTGGAAAGACAACAAAATCTATGTCATGAGAGAAGAACCATCTTCCTTCACTGTAAAAACATGATTTACCTCATTGAGCTAAAAAATTATCCCCAAAATTCCATAACACAAATTTTATTATTCAATTCACATAAATTCTCAACATAACATATTTCAACCCAGTTATTTGTCTCATGGTTGCCACAATTCTAATAATTTTGATTATCATATTTTGAAGTTCTTGATTACCACGTCCCTCTCTACTTGCTTACCACATTGTTGACTACCACAGTTCTAGTAATTTGATTACCACAAATATTATTACCTAATCTACATAAACTTTCAACATATTTCAACCCACTTATTTGTTTATATGTGGTTAACACAATTCTAATACTATGATTACCATATTTTGAAGTCCTTGGTTACTACATTCTTGATCTCTACTTGCTTATCACTTCTATGTCCAAGTGATTACCGAATCTTCACATTGATGGTTACCACAATTCTAGTGATATGATTACCGCAAGTTTTAGCTCGTCGCAAAGCTGCAAAAATAAATATTAGTCCTACGCCACAAAAAGAATAAATGTAGAGTGGTGAGTAGGGTCGTCTCCCAATGGATGCAAATAAGGCTTTAATAAATTGATTATTTATAAAATATATATAGATATAAAGAGGGGGGATTTTTTACTATCACCTAATTCTAACAAAAGAAAAATAAAAGAAATCTAATCTAATAATGCAAGACAAAATTCCAAACTTCCAATAATCAAGACATCTAGCTTTGGAATGAATATTCATTTAAGATATGGAATTTGTTCATCAACTGAAATCAACATTCATTGGTTCATATGGATAAATTGGTTATAGTTGATCTACACGCGTTCACAACCAACTTTTCCTTACCTATTCGTTAGCCAAGGTATGACTGTTAGCTAATTCCCTAATCGAATGAGAACCCTAGGTACGACGATAGGATTTATAGATTCGACAACATTAAAAACCAAAAAAGCACAATTCAATTTAGCGTCAATCCTACGAGGCAATGTTCAAAATTGATTCTAATCTCCCACTAGAGTGTTTACTCTAGCTTGCTACTCCAATTAAAACTCAACACAATTACGGATGAAGAATTTCAATATAGCAATAAATTCCTAAGCTAATATCTGGCCACAATATCAATTCAAGTATTCTAAACTCGCAATTTAGAGAAATTAGAAATACCCATTACCAATGAACAATCAATTCAAAATAATACCATAGTTTCACAAATTCATATCCCAAAATCTATTCACACCAAAGCTAGAAAACTAATCTACTCACAATCCATAACAATCCCAACAAAACAAGAAAGTTTCAACATTCTCAACCAATCCCAGGTTTTTGAACAAAGAATTTTCACCAAACAAGGCCGGAGGATTGCCCAGACGCCCACCGTTCTGCTGTTCAAGAATTATTGATGTTGTTCTGTTGCCCGACTCTGCTGCTGTCCGGTAAAATAAGTGGTGAATGATGGTTGAGAATTGTGAAATTTTGCTTAAGAGAATGATAGGAAATTGGAGAGCAAGAGCCGACTGAAATCTTGAAGAAATCTGGTAATCTTCTCGTCTGATAGAAGTTGTTTCTTTTATTGCTCCACAGACCGATCTTTCTCTCCCCACGATTGATCGTGCTCTGCCTTTCCAAATCTGCCATATCTCTTGTTTCTTTCTCTCCAAGATATAAGAATTAAATCCCTTTTGCCAAATAATGCCCAAACTCTTCAAATATTTAAGTTAATACCCCAGGAATTTGTTTGCAAATTCAGAAACTTTTAGATGGGCTCCACAGCTGCGAACCGGACCTTAGGCGTGGGCACGCCTAACACCTCCAAATGGGCTATCCAAGAGTAACAATTAACACAATGCCAACAATTTCACAGAATTCATAATTTCATCAATTCAAGGTCAATTTTACCAATATTCACAAGTATAATAAGTTGACATATTATAAAAATATCCTCAAATATATCGTATATCAACTCCCCCACACCTACTTCATGCTTGTCCTCAATCATATATCAAAATTAAATATCAAAATGCTTGCCAACTCAAGTATCATTCAACCATGCCAAAGTTTCATTAATTTCAAGGTTTACAAAGCCAACTATCCTCACAAAAATGGGAAAATATATAAAGTGATCACACACCTTCAAGTGTTTAGGCTAAATTTCACTCAATACGCATAGAGAACTATTAATCCCATAGGCTTGCTATCAAATCACAGTATTATCATATCTCAAATAAGAACAGGTGCTCATAATCAAAGGGTCTTTATTAGGTTTGTAACGGGGCTAAGGTTGGGGTAGGAAATATGGAATTTAGTAGGTTAAAAGGAATTGAGGAAATTGTATATCCATCAAAACATGACATGTGACATATGTTGCACAAATTCTATTTGACATCAATGATCATGCTGCTCTTCAAGATAAAGAATTACAGCTTGCAGCTATAACACGAAAAATGTCTGCCTTTCTCTTTCTTTTCTTCTTTTCTTTTTTTCTTTCTCTTTTTTTGGTGGCTTTCAATAGCTTGGTACATTTATTAGAGAAATTCCATTGTCTGAAAATTGCAGACAAAACTTCAACTCTTTGTTCATAACACTCCGGTCAGAGGAACACGTTCCAAGCTATTTATTTCCACTGCCCTGGTATTTTTTTCCTTTTTTTTCATAGGGCTTTTCTTTTTCTTTTTCTTTTTTTTAGAGAGAGGCAGTACAATTACATCGAATACAAAAGCTCAATCAACTCACAACAAGTGCAACCTCAAAACAAAATCACATGTAATGATATTTAAACAAATTTCCTCATGTTCCTAGGGTTTAAATGAGTGTATGGCCATAATCAAAGAAAAAGGTCTCATAGACTAAGGGTCAAACATAAACAAAGAAAAATGGATATATCATCAATAGGCTCTGTAACCACCCGACGCAATCTTGATAGGGTATGTTCGAAATCTCCTAAAACTTTTCTCATTAACTTTTATCTTGTATTTCACATATTAGATTGTCATAGTAGTTCTCATTAAAACTTCGAGGACGAAGTTGATTCTTAAGGAGGGTGGATTGTAATACCATAGAAATTACCCGAAATAATTATAATTCACTAAAGAGACTTTTATTAAATATTTAAACAGTTGCTTAAAGAATTAGTATATTGATTTTTCTACAAAACAACACTTGAAAATCTATATATGTAAATTTGTCTTTTCCAAAAGAAATATGAATTTCAATATCAAGGGTAATAGAATTATATAGTTTATGGAATATTTTTTAAATCTATTGTTTAAATTATATATATAAGTTTTTATATATATACACATTGGTCTTGAAAATTATTATGAGGATAGTATGTGAATATTTTAAGTATTTCATTATGGAATAAATTTTTATAAAAATAAAAATATGAGTTTTTATATGAATCTATGAGAATGAACTCTTATATATAAAAATATATTCAAAGATTGTAATTTTTATTGGATTATAATAGGAATACTTTGTGGTTTGAGTATTCTTGTGAATAAAATAAAACCATGCAAGTATATTTTTATTATCTTTTTGAAAGAACATTAATATAAATACAATACTTGAAATAAACAAACAAAAATTATATTATCATATCCAACTCATTGAGTATAAATGCATGCCACTAAATAATGGCAATAATAATGATTTTTCTAGACAAGCTAATACTTCAATCATTTTCATGATACACTACTTACACAAATATGAGGTTAAAAGCAATTGCAATAAATTTTCTTCCTAAACAAATAGATGAAAAATCGGCATCATTAACATGTGTCTTGGATGAATGGCTAGCAAAGAAAGGTGATCAATTATCTCTTGAACCCACCAAGATTAATAGTCTCCCAAATTAATAGCCTCTTTGTTAGGCTATAAGGACCAAATGAGTGGATACAAATACTCTAACTATTATTGCTCAAGACACACTTAATTGGATGATTGATGAAGTTGTAATCACTCTCACAATGTGTCATGTTCAATTGTTTACATCTTAGCCTATAAATAGAGGGAGTTTCTAGTCTTCAAACACACCAATCTCATCCATCTCATTAGCTAAATTCACTCCCCATCTATTCTTCCAGGTTCTCCCACAGAGTGAGCATATCTTAAGGATTGTGGAGTTTTGTAGGCCTGGCAATCTTCATTATAGAGTTCTAACTCTTCTCAACACTTGGTTAGTAAGTTCTCCTTGTAAACTTGTATCTTAGAGATCTAAATCTTTTATTTTTATACTATAAATTGATTTTCCTCTATTTGTCGAATTTCAGCGAAACCCGTAATTTGTGGTGCGAATCTTGTATTATAACAGCCATTATCTTTGAATCTCCTTGCTCTTATACATCAATTCAGTAAGTTAACACTCTCTACTTCAAGTTTTGGAGATCTCAATCTATGTTTTAAGAGTACAAAATTAGAATTTCCCCATTATACCAAAATCTATCAGTTTTTCATTTACGTAAAGATCCATTTTTTTAAACTATTTTGGTTCATTATCCCTCAAAGGTTCCTTCATAAAACTTGTTCCTTATTGAGTTGAGTATCTTTCTGGAAATTTTATAATTTTTAGAACTCAAATGAAAAAGTTATGGGATCCGCTTTATCGAAAGGTTGAAATCTCTTTTTGTTGAAATCTAAGAAATGATAGTGTTTCTGAAATCCTCATTTTTGAAGGTCTTGAGTGTTTCAAAACCAAATGGTTTATTCATGAAAAATATTTATCTATATGTTAGCTACCTTGTGGTAAAATTTCAGAATTTTTGGTCGCGAATTACTATTTTTAAAACCTGTTGAAAATTATAGAGTCACCATTGAATTTCTGGCAGAATACATGTTCTGAAAAGAACTCAATTTTTGAACTGTTTCCATATTTTATTTTGTAAAGTGTAAAACATGAAACTTGTTCAATTATGTGTTGAGTATCTACAGTTTAAATTTCATAGCAATTGCCTTTCATATGAATTTTTAAACTGACTTGGCGTAAACTGTGACGTTGGACTTGATTTTTGGTCCAAATGAGAAATTGTTGGATTTTGAGATTCATGAAATGATATTTTCATATTTATGAGATATTGATATGGGAGTTAAATGTTGAAATGATATTTGGCATTATTGAATGCTCTTGTTATGAGGTTACACCCGTGAAATTGTTGAAAACTCTTTTAAAGAGAATATTATGTGGAAAATTGCGAAAAACTCTTTTAAATCCATTGTGCACTATTAACTTGAGTAAGATGCCATACTTGATAGAGGGCTAATGCACTAGGGATGTGACTTGCGGGGCCTCCCCCTTTAAATATGCCAAGACGGCATTGTTGATAAATTGTGCCAAAACGGCATTGTTGCATGTATGAGTCTATACTCTTGGGTGTATCCGTGATGGGTTACCCGAGGCTCCGGAGTGTGTCTGTATATAAGTCCGCTACATGCTGGTCATAACTTATGATCGATATGATATGATATGATATGATATATGAAAAATTGTGTCCTCTTGTGCATAGTTGCTACAATGGTAAGAATGAAAGTTATTTATTTTGTTAAATGTAATGTGTGTGATCATTTTAAAAGAAAAAGTGAAAATTATTATTATTATTATTATTATTTTATTTTTATTTGTTATTATTATTATTTTGAGTGTCAACCATTATTTTGAAACTCACTTCTTAAAGTGGAGCGGGTTGACTTACTCAGTACCATTGTACTGATAAAAAGTTATTGCGTTATCTTTTTTACAGATATTGGAGCTGACATATGAACTCCATCTCATGACATGAGCATTTGGGGATGGGATTACCTTTCAAAAAAAGATTGCTGCTTTAAGGAACCACGTACTTTTAATTATTAATGTTCTATATATTGCCTTTAGTTTATGCTTCCGCGTGAGAAAGAACAATGACTCTGGTATTAAGTACTTTAAATTTTCTTATGTCTATAGTTTATAAAATTGACAATTATTTTTAAAGTCCGTAGTACAAAAATTTATATGTGAAGATATTTAGCCGTAGCACTTGTCAATTAAGTTAGCCAAAGGGCGAGCCTGACTGACAAGTGTGGCGGTAACATTCTGAAACCTTATGAGGCTGAATTTCGGGGTGTTACAGAGTGGTATCAGAGCGTATTTTAAACTAAGAATTTGTAAACTGTTAAATATAGAGCTACATGAGGTGATTCTGTCTAAGGAGTCTGGTTTTTAAATATTGCCCGTCAGCCGGTAGCTCTACCAGTCTTTCCTGGGAATGTGACTCTGTAGCTATATATTTTAACTAGTTGGCAAATTACTTAAAAGACGGTACCCTCTTATCTTAGCATTTCTTGGTTAAGTTAGCAACAAGGCGAGCTTAACTAAGGGATACGACAGTTTAACTCCGGTTTATGAATTTTAATTTTTTTTTAAAAAAAAGTTCATTTTGAGAAAGAAATATTCAAAATATTTTTCAAAGGCTCATATGGGCTATGTTAAATTTTAAAACTTAGAAATTATTTTTGGGGTGGGGACACATGCGTTCATGAGCATGCATCATTTTCAATTAAAAAAAATTGTTATGATAGACTAAGTCAGTTGACCTTATCATAAGTGCTCTTTTTAAATTCTCTATCTTGTAATGTTTTCTAGATTTATGAAATAAAGCTTGTTATTTCATTCCTTCTGGTTAATCTCTCTATAAATAAAGTCATACTCCTAACTTAGATATTTCTGCGTTAACTCATCCTTATACTATGATCTAACGAGTTTTAGAATATAACTATCCCTTAGACTTGAACTCACTCTTGCTTGACCATCCTTAGCAGAATGGCATCCCGTGCAAGGACTAGAAAAAACCCTTCGAAGTGTAATGCCCTCAACAACATGGAGCCACACCAAAATCCGAACATGACTAACCCCGAAGTGCCAGCAGCACAAGGTGTATCCAATCAACAAGCTGTACCACCTGCACACAACATACATCACCCTGAAATCACCAACAATCAGAGCGTTGGACACAACATGGTACCTCCTAATCAGGGAGCACCCAACAACCAAACCCCTCAGAATCGAAACACGTCAAACTCGCTTGACAATGATCGCCTAAGGATCATTGAGCAAATGCTCATTGCCTTGGGTCAGGGTCAAATTAATCAAGCCATAGCAGCTGTGCCGTCACCTCAAGCCCAGCTCAAACACCTAGCAGTGGTGAACCAATACAGACCACCTCGTTATGATGGGCAGGAGTACCCTACTAAATTGGAGGATTGGATAAAAAGTTTCAACAAGCTACTCGAGACGACTCATTGCCCAGATGAGCAAAAGATTACTGTAGCCTCGTACTTTTTAGGAGGTGATGCAGATGACTGGTGGCAGTTACAGAAGAGAGAGCTAGATGATGATGAGGAGTATACATGGGAAAACTTTACAGAAGCTCTAAGAGAAAGATTTTACCCGATGAGTACCAAAGCAGCTATGTATGAAGAGTTTCTATCGTTACGACAAGGAGCACAATCTGTACAAGAATACTATGTTAGATTCAAGGAGTTAGTCAGATTTGCTCCTAAGTTAGTCTCCACGGATGCCGAGAAGGCACAGAAGTTCGAAATGGGATTAAACCTCTCCATTAGAGAAGTGGTGGCTGGAGTTCAGTATCCTACCCTCCAAGCGATCTACGATCGAGCTGTCGCAGTTTCTCGTGTACAACAGATGAAGAGAAAAGCCGGGGAGTCTAGCCGCGGGTTCTAAGGACAGGACAAGAGGATTCGGGACAACCGAGGAAGCAGCAACAACAACCACCTCAACAACAATAAAGGCAATATTCGAGGTGGGCAGAATCGACCCGTCCAGGGAAACAAAGGAGAGAGCAACAATGGTACTAGAAACCATGAAGGGTACATACCACAATGCCCAAAATGCAACAAGCCCCACTTGGCTAGAGGATGCCCCAAGCCGGGTACATGTTATAGATGTGGCCGAGAAGGTCATATGAGGAAGGAGTGTAAAACCCGCATTGAAAATATTACAAAAAGAGATGACCTTATCAATATCCCTACTCTGCCAAATAATCAGGATGTGCGAAACGGAAATAATCAAGGGCAGAGGCCTCAACAAAATAGAAACCAACAAGGGAACCATAGAGCACCTATAGGGCGGCTCAATGTTATTAATCAGGCAGATCTTTCAACTCAAGGGGATGTGATAACAGGTACATTTACAACTTTATGTGTGCCTATTAAGGTTTTATTTGATTCTGGAGCAAGTTGTTCGTTTATCTCTTCTAGAATCTTGCCTGAATTAGAGATGCCAAAACCTAAAATGATTAACTTAGGAATTCAGTTGCCTTCGGGAAAAATTGTATCGTGCACCAAACGATACGTGGGATTCCTATAGTTATTAAGAACCTTGAGTTCTATGTGAACTTAGTAGAATTTCACCTTAAAGATTTTGATATTATATTGGGAATGGATTGGCTTACTCAATATAAAGCGGTAATTGAGTGTCAGAAACACAAAATTACACTGTCTAAAACTAGAGGCAAAAAGGTCAACTACTATGTCCAACTCCCCAAACGTTAGACTAAGGTAGTAAATGCCTTAAAATTTTATAGTCTTATGCAGAAAGGATATATGCATTATGCATGCTATATCCATAACCTCAAGTTAAAGGAGAATAAAATTGATGACATTCCCGTAGTGAGGGAGTATCCAGATGTATTCCCAGAAGAAATTCATGGAATGCCTCCAGAACGTGAAGTCGAGTTTACAATCGATCTACTTCCCGGAACAGAACCTGTATCAAAAGCTCCTTATCGCATGGCGACCACAGAAATGAATGAACTCAAGGAGCAACTCGAGGAATTATTAAAAAAAGGGGTATATACGACCTAGCACGTCGCCGTGGGGAGCACCAGTCTTATTCGTCAAGAAGAAAGATGGAGGGTTACGTCTTTGTATCGATTATAGAGGTTTAAATCAGGTAACGGTTAAAAACAAATACCCGCTACCTAGGATAGATGACTTTTCGATCAACTTAAAGGTGCAACGGTGTTCTCCAAGATAGATTTGCGATCCGGTTATCATCAACTGCGAATCACTGAAAAGGATATTCCGAAAACGGCGTTCAGGACACGTTATGGACATTACGAATTTACAATGATGTCATTTGGGCTAACAAATGCCCCAGCAGTATTCATGAATCTCATGAATGATGTGTTTCGAGAATTGTTTGATCAATGTGTAGTCATTTTCATCGACGACATCTTGATCTATTCAAAGAGCAATGAAGAGCATGAGCAACACTTGCATCAGGTGCTAGAGACATTAAGGAAACACCAACTCTATACCAAGTTGTCCAAGTGTGAATTTTGGCTAGAAAAAGTAGCATTTTTAGGCCACGTTGTATCAGCTGATGGAGTTTCTGTTGACCCAACAAAAATATCAGTAATCAGCGAGTGGCCTAGGCTTACTAATCAAACAGAAGTGAGAAGTTTTCTTGGACTGGCTGGATATTACAGGAGGTTCGTCAAGGACTTTTCCAAAGTTGCACGACCTCTGACTCAACTTTTCAAGAAATGCTTGAAGTATGAATGGACAGAAAAGTGTGAATCATCATTTTAAGAGTTAAAGAAACGCCTCACAACAGCACCAGTTTTAACATTGCCAACAGAGAATGGAGATTTTGAAGTGTATAGTGACGCTTCGAAAGAGGGGATAGGGTGTGTTTTAATGCAACAATAGCAAGTCATTGCATATGCATCACGACAATTGAAGCCTCATGAGGAGAATTATCCGACGCACGACCTAGAATTAGCAGCGGTAGTGTTCGCGTTAAAGATTTTTGGCGACACTACTTGTACGGACGAACTTATCGAATATTCACCGACCACAAGAGCCTTAAGTACATATTTACTCAGAAGGAGTTAAATATGAGGCAACGAAGATGGTTAGAGTTGATCAAGGATTATGATTTGGACATCGCCTGCCACGAAGGGAAAGCTAACGTGGTCGCAGATGCGTTGAGCCGCAAGACTCGACACGTGGCAAATACTCTTATCTCACCTTCGGAACTGTATATGGACTTCGTCAAGGTAGACACGGAGCTAGTCCATTATGGAACTGTGGAAAATGTCATTAATGCTATGACCATTGAATCTACGGTATTTGATGAAATACGCAGTGCTCAAACCAGGCGACATAAAGCTTGAAAGGATCAAGAAGAAGGTTGCTGAAGGAAAAGCAATTAGTTTTGCAATCCATGAGGATGGAAGCATACGCTTCAAAGGGAGATGGTGCGTACCGCATAAATGCGTGGAGCTAAAACGAAGATTAATGAAAGAAGGCCACAACACCACGTATTCAGTACATCCAGGGGGTGATAAGCTTTATAAGGATTTAAAGAAGGTTTATTGGTGGCCAAGGATGAAGAATGAGGTAGTTGAGTTTATGGCTAGATGTTTAACCTGTCAGAAGGTTAAAACAGTACGTCAAAAGCCCTTAGGACTCATGAAACCATTGGAAATCCCAAGCTGGAAATGGGATAGTATATCCATGGATTTTGTTTCAGGACTACCACGATCACCAAAAGGAATGAAAAATTTAGGTAATTGTTGATAAATTGACAAAGACTGCTATCTTCATACCAATAAAGGATACATGGCCTATGGATCAATTAGCAAGAGCGTATATCAATGATGTAGTTCGACGACATGGAGTGCCACATGATATAATCTCTGATAGAGACAACAGATTTGTCTCTCATTTTTTGACCAAGCTGCAAGAAGCTCTTGGTACCCAAATTAAAATGAGCACCGCTTTTCACCCGATGCGGATGGACAAACAGAAAGGACAACCCAAACAGTGGAGGACATGCTAAGAGCATGCGTTCCTAAATTTAAAGGAAGTTGGGAAAACCATCTACCTTTGATAGAGTTCTCTTACAATAACAGCTATCATGGTAGTATAGGCATGGCACCGTTTGAGGCACTCTATGGACGCAAGTGCCGAAGCCCATTGTATTGGGAAAAATGTGAGAATTCTATTGTGGTTGGGCCGCAACTCATTGAAGACATGGCCCAACAGATCAAGATGATCCAAGGGAAAATGAAGGCAGCACAAGATCGACAGAAAAGTTATGCCGTGTTAGGCGACAAGACCTAGAATTTCAAGTTGGAGATAAGGTTATGCTTGATATTCATCATTTTGTGCTTATATTTTACATGATTCCATGTGGTTTATTGGTGAGTATTGATCCATTGTGGTGTCTTATTGGAGTATTTTGCATTTCAGGTATTAAAGTGAGTGGAAATGGAATTTGGCATGGAAAACATCAAATTGAGTGAATTTTGGAGAAGCTTCAGAACGTGTGCCCATACGCAAGAGTGGTCTGAGCTTCTGAACAAAGGTTGATGCTGATGTGTTTCCAGCTCGAGTGCTTACGTGCCCGGGCGACTTGGTTGTTGATGTGGACGAATTTCAAGACTTAATTCAGGAAATATTGAGCTCCTGAAGGCACCTTGTGGCTAGATACATATTTCCTAAAGAGAGAGCAAGGATTTGTAAAGAAGGAAACATATTTTTAAAGAAGGAAACTTGGAGTATTTGATGGATTGCTTGCTTTTCTCTTCCTTGGGCTGCTTGTGGACGAATTGGAGGGAGGATAGACTGATATATACATCTTGTTGATGCTGTTGGGAGAAGACTTTGATTGCTGGAAAGTCGAGACTTGGCCTGAAGAGTGGACATTGCTGGAGACTTGATCATCATTGGAGTTCCCTTCTTCCTGCTGCATAGTATTTGTGATGAACTTTTATTTAGCTTTTGTTATTGCTTTCATGTTTAGTGAGTAGTTTTCTATTATCTAGCTTAGGATTGGACCCCGTATTGGGATTGGATTGCCTTTGTGAGGCTTGCTATGTGTTGAATGTTTGATTTCCTTTGCTTATTAAGTATTTTCATGATTTCTACTTTCACGACATGAGTTCTTATGTTGATTGATTATGATGCGCACATAGTTGATTGGCTAGGAATTTTACCGTTATAATTAGATTGGTGTCCGTGTAATTGCACTTGATCTAATTTAGTAACAACTAGAGGATTAAACTCTAGGGAATCATGGAATCAATTGAGAGAATCAACCGCGTAGGTAGGTTCATCCCTTTGAATTAGGCTTTTCTAGGATTTAATGCAATCGGATAAGTACTTCTATGGTCGTACCTAGGATCTTAATTCGGTTAGGGAAGTGAATAACGGCCGTGCCTTGTTCACCGATTAAGTAAGGAAAAGTTGGTCACGGAGCGGTTGCCGAGTGACTATAACTAATTTATTTAATATGCTAAAGGAATAATTGTCAATGATCAACAATAAATCCAATTCGAATCCGGCGAGTTCAAGTCCTAAGCTAGGTATTTTTCATCATTAGATTTCATATACTTTCCAGTGTGTGCCCTGCCTTCGCCAGCTTATTTAATTTTATTCTTCTATTTTATTTTATTTTCTTAGTATTAGTTAAATTCAAACCCCCCCTCCCATTTTATTATTGTGGTTAATCATAGTTAATATTTTGTTTGAATCCTTGTGAAGATGTCTCTACTCATCACTATCTATGTTATTTTCACAAGAGTAGAATTATTTATTTTTGTAGCTAGACGACAGCTATCAATGCTAAAAATATCACCTATGAAAGGAGTAATGCGTTTTGGAAAGCGGGGAAAGTTAAGTCCTGTATATATTGGACCGTATGGCATTCTGGAACGAGTCGGAACCCTGGCATATAGACTAGCCCTACCGCCACAACTATCTCGAGTGCACAATGTGTTCCATGTTTCACAGTTAAAGAAATATGTGCACGACCCAACCCATGTACTTCAACAGGAAGTGATTGAATTTAAAGAAGATCTAACTTATGAAGAGTATCCAATCCAAATACTCGACATCAAAGAAAGAACGACAAGGAACAAGACCATCCGGATTGTTAAATTACTTTGGTCGAATCATGGTACGGAAGAAGCAACATGGGAACTAGAGGATGATATGAAGCAACGCTACCCCAATCTCTTTTTAAATGACCCAAAAACAGTTATGCGGACATAACTGTCGGCTTAAGAGGAGTAGGATGTAACCACCCGACACAATCTTGATAGGGTATGTTCGAAATCTCCTAAAACTTTTCTCATTAACTTTTATCTTGTATTTCACATATTAGATTGCCATAGTAGTTTTCATTAAAACTTCAAGGACGAAGTTGATTCTTAAGGAGGGTGGATTGTAATACCATAGAAATTACCCCAAATAATTATAATTCACTAAAGAGACTTTTATTAAATATTTAAACAGTTGCTTAAAGAATTAGTATATTGAGTTTTCTACAAAACAACACTTGAAAATCTATATATGTAAATTTGTCTTTTCCAAAAGAAATATGAATTTCAATATCAAGGGTAATAGAATTATATAGTTTATGGAATATTTTTTAAATCTATTGTTTAAATTATATATATAAGTTTTTATATATATACACATTGGCCTATAAAATTATTATGAGGATAGTATGTGAATATTTTAAGTATTTCATTATGGAATAAATTTTTATAAAAACAAAAATATGAGATTTTATATGAATCTATGAGAATGAACTCTTATATATAAAAATATATTCAAAGATTGTAAATATGCCAAGACGGCATTATTGATAAATTGTGCCAAAACGGTGTTGTTGCATGTATTATTTTGAGTGTCAACCTGAAATTCTGGGGAGTGGTTTTAGGTTATGCTTAAATAAATTTTTGAACTTCCTAGCTAGTCCTCTTGCCTTTATCTTGCCAAGTTCTTATGTGTGACTGTGGTAAAATTGGTCATGTTCTTAGTGGACTTAATTGAAAGGTATGCTTAGCTTCTATCATTTAACCCTAAGTAAGGTATTTGAGCCTCAAAAAAAAAAAAAATACACATCACATATTTGCTCAAATTTTTTGTTGTGTGAAACGCATGAGATTTGATTTTCTAGAACTTGTTTGATTATACATAGTTGATTCTACTCTCATTTTTTTTAATTTTGATGCAAATAAAATGATAATGGCACTAGGATTACCCCATTTTGGCTTTGTTTTTCCTTGACCCATGCTTATCCCCTAGTGAACCACGTTGAGCCTGTAACACCCCGAAATTCATCCTCATAAGGTTTCAGAATGTTACCGCCACACTTGTCAGTCAGGCTCGCCCTTTGGCTAACTTAATTGACAAGTGCTACGGCTAAATATCTTCACATATAAATTTTTGTACTACGGACTTTAAAAATAATTGCCAATTTTATAAAATATAGACATAAGAAAATTTAAAGTACTTAATACCAGAGTCATTGTTCTTTCTCACTCGGAAGCATAAACTAAAGGCAATATATAGGACATTAATAATTAAAAGTACGTGGTTCCTTAAAGCAACAATCTTTTTATGAAAGGTAATCTCATCCCCAAATGTTCATGTCATAAGATGCAGTTCATATGTCAGCTCCAATATCTGTAAAAAGATAACGCAATAACTTTTTATCAGTACAATGGTACTTAGTAAGTCAACCAGCTCCACTTTAAGAAGTGAGTTTCAAAATAATGGTTGACACTCAAAAATAATAATAATAATAATAATAATAATAATAATAATAATAATAATAATAATTTTCACTTTTTCTTTTAAAATGATCACATACATTACATTTAACAAAATAAATAACTTTCATTCTTACCATTGTAGCAACTATGCACAAGAGGACACCATTTTCCATATATCATATCATATCATATCATATCGATCATAAGTCATGACCAGCATGTAGCGGACTCATATACAGACACACTCCGGAGCCTCGGGTAACCCATCACGGATACACCCAAGAGTATAGACTCATAAATGCAACAACGCCGTTTTGGCAAAATTTATCAACAATGCCGTATTGGCATATTTAGAGGGGGAGGCCCCGCAACACACATCCCTAGTGCATTAGCTCTCTATCAAGTATGGCATCTTACTCAAGTTAATACTGTACAATGGATTTAAAAGAGTTTTTCACAATTTTCCACATAATATCCTCTTTAAAAGAGTTTTCAACAATATCAAGAGAGTAACCTCATAACAAGGGCATTCAATAATCCCAAATATCATTTCAACATTTAACTCCCATATCAATATCTCATAAATATGAAAATATCATTTCATGGATCTCAAAATCCAACAATTTCTCATTTGGACCAAAAATCAAGTCCAACGTCGCAGTTTACACCAAGTCAGTTTAAAAATTCATATGAAAGGCGATTGCTATTAAATTTAAACTGTATAATCAACACATAGTTGAACAAGTTTCATGTTTTATACTTTTCAAAATAAAATATGGAAACAGTTCAAAAATCGAGTTCTTTTCAGAACATATATTCTGCCAGAAATTTAATGGTGACTCTATAATTTTCAACAGGTTTTAAAAATAGTAATTCGCGACCAAAAATTCTGAAATTTTACCACAAGGTACATAACACATAGATAAATATTTTTCATGAATAAACCATTTGGGTTTGAAACACTTAAGACCTTCAAAAACGAGTATTTCAGAAACACTATCATTTCTTAGATTTCAACAAAAAGAGATTTCGACCTTTCGATAAAGCGGATCCCATAACTTTTTCATATGAGTTCTAAAAAACATAACATTTTCCAGAAAGATACTCAACTCAATAAGGAACAAGTTTTATGAAGAAACCTTTGAGGGATAATGAACCAAAATAGTTTAAAAATATAGATCTTTACGTAAACGAAAAACTGACAGATTTTAGTATAATGGGGAAATTCTAATTTTGTACTCTTAAAACATGGATTGGGATCTCCAAAACTTGAAGTAGAGAGTGTTAACTTACTGAATTGATGTATAAGAGCAAGGAGATTCAAAGGTAATGGCCGTTATAACACAAGATTCGCGCCACAAATTACGGGTTTCGCTGAAATTCAACAATTAGAGGAAAATCAATTTATAGTATAAAAATAAAAGATTTAGATCTCTAATATACAAGTTTACAAGGAGATGAGAAGAGTTAGAACTCTTAGAATGATGAAGGTTGTCAAACCTATAAGACTCCACAATCCTTAAGATATGCTCACTATGTGGGAGAACTTGGAAAAATAGAATGGGTAGTGAATTTGGCTAATGAGATGGATGAGATTGGTGTGTTTGAAGGATAGAAACTCCCTCTATTTATAGGCTAAGATGTGAACAATTGAACATGACACATTGTGAGAGTGATTACAACCTCACCAATCATCCAATTAAGTGTGTCTTGAGCAATAATGGTTAGAGTATTTGTATCCACTCATTTAGTTCTTATAGCCTACCAAAGAGGCTATTAATTTGGGAGACTATTAATTTTGTCCATCATGTTGTCTATTAACATAATGGTTTGCTTATTATGGAGGCTATTAATCTTGGTGGGTTCAAGAGATAATTGATCACCTTTCTTTGCTAGTCATTCATCCAAGACACTTGTTAATCATATTGATTTTTCATCTATTTGTTTATGAAGAAAATTTCTTGCAATTGCTTTTAACCTCATATTTATATAAGGAGTGTATCATGAAAATGATTGAAGTATTAGCTTGTCTAGAAAAATTATTATTATTGCAATTATTTAGTGGCATGCATTTATATATATAATTTAAACAATATATTTAAAAAAAAATATTTCATAAACTATATAATTCTATTACCCATGATATTGAAATTCATATTTCTTTTGGAAAAGACAAATTTACATATATAATTTTACAAGTGTTGTTTTGTAGAAAAATCAATATACTAATTCTTTAAGCAAGTATGTAAATATTTGATAAAAGTTTCCTTAATGAATTAAAATTATTTCGGGTAATTTCTATAGTATTACAATCAATTACCATAACAATGTAATAACATAGAAATTACCCGAAATAATTGTAATTCACTAAAGAGACTTTTATTAAATATTTAATCACTTGGTTAAAGAATTAGTATATTGATTTTTCTACCAAACAACACTTGAAAAACTATATATGTAAATTTGTCTTTTCGAAAAGAAAAATGAATTTCAATATCATGGGTAATAGAATTATATAGTTTATGGAATATTTTTTAAATCTATTGTTTAAATTATATATATAAGTTTTTATATATATACACATTGGTCTTGAAAATTATTATGAGGATAGTATGTGAATATTTTAAGTACTTTGATATTCATTATGGAATAAATTTTTATAAAAATAAAAGTATGAGTTTTTATGTGAATCTATGAGAATTAACTTTTATATATAAGAAAATATATTCATAGATTATAATTTTTATTTGATGATGACATGAAGACTTTGTGGTTTGAGTATTGTTATGAATAAAATAAAACCATGCAAGTATATTATTATTATCTTTTTGAAAGCACATTAATATAAATACAATACTTGAAATAAATAAATAAATATTATATTATCATATCCAACTCATTGAGTATAAATGCATGCCACTAAATAATGGCAAGAATAATGATTTTTGTAGACAAGCTAATACTTCAATCATTTTCATGATACACTACTTACACAAATATAAGGTTAAAAACAATTGCAAGAAATTTTATTCCTAAACAAATAGATGAAAAATCCACATGATTAACAAGTGTCTTGGATGAATGGCTAGCAAAGAAAGGTGATCAATTATCTCTTGAACCCACCAAGATTAATAGCCTCCATAATAGGCAAACCATTATGTTAATAGACAACATGATGGACAAAATTAATAGCCTCCCAAATTAATAGCCTCTTTGTTAGGCTATAAGGACCAAATGAGTGGATACAAATATTCTAACCATTATTGCTCAAGACACACTTAATTGGATGATTGGTGAGGTTGTAATCACTCGCACAATGTGTCATGTTCAATTGTTCAAATCTTAGCCTATAAATAGAGGGAGTTTCTAGCCTTCAAACACACCAATCTCATCAATCTCATTAGCCAAATTCACTACCCATTTTATTCTTCAAAGTTCTCCCACATAGTGAGCATATCTTAAGGATTGTGGAGTCTTGTAGGCTTGGCAACCTTCATCATTCTAAGAGTTCTAACTTTTCTCAACACTTGCTTAGTAAGATATCATCCTTGAAACTTGTATCTTAGAGATCTAAATCTTTTATTTTTATACTATAAATTGATTTCCCTCTATTTGTCGAATTTCAGCGAAACCAGTAATTTGTGGTGCGAATCTTGTGTTATAACGGCCATTATCTTTGAATCTCCTTGCTCTTATACATCAATTCAGTAAGTTAATACTCTCTACTTTAAGTTTTGGAGATTCCAATCCATGTTTTAAGAATACAAAATTAGAATTCCCACATTATACCAAAATCTGTCAGTTTTTCGTTTACGTAAAGATTCATCTTTTTAAACTATTTTGGTACAATATCCCTCAAAGGTTCCTTCATAAAACTTGTTCCTTATTGAGTTGAGTATATTTCTGGAAACTTTTATAATTTTTAGAAATCGTATGAAAAAGTTATGGGATCCGCTTTATCGAAAGGTCGAAATCTCTTTTTGTTGAAATCTAAGAAATGATAGTGTTTTCTGAAATCCACATTTTTTAAGGTCTTAAGTGTCTCAAAGCCAAATGGTTTCTTCATGAAAAATATTTATCTATGTGTTATCTACCTTGTGGTAAAATTTTAGAATTTTTGGTCGCGAATTACTATTTTTAAAACCTGTGGAAAATTATAGAGTCGCTATTGAATTTCTGGCAGAATACATGTTCTGTAAAGAACTCAATTTTTGAAATGTTTCCATACCTTATTTTGAAAAGTGTAAAACATGAAACTTGTTCAACTATGTGTTGAGTATATACAGTTTAAATTTCATAGCAATCGCCTTTCATATGAATTTTTAAACTGACTTGGCGTAAACTGCGATGTTGGACTTGATTTTTGGTCCAAATGAGAAATTGTTGGATTTTGAGATCCATGAAATGATATTTCTATATTTATGAGATATTGATATGGGAGTTAAATGTTGAAATGATATTTGGCATTATTGAATGCCCTTGTGATGAGGTTACTCCCTTGAGATTGTTGAAAACTCTTTTAAAGAGGATATTATGTGGAAAATTGTGGAAAACTCTTTTAAATCCATTGTGCACTATTAACTTGAGTAAGATGCCATACTTGATAGAGGGCTAATGCACTAGGGATGTGTCTTGCGGGGCCTCCCCCTCTAAATATGCCAAGACGGCATTGTTGATAAATTGTGCCAAAACGGCGTTATTGCATGTATGAGTCTATACTCTTGGGTGTATCCATGATGGGTTACCCGAGGCTCCGGAGTGTGTCTGTATATGAGTCCGATGCATGCTGATCATGACTTATGATCGATATGATATGATATGATATGATATATGGAAAATGGTGTCCTCTTGTGCATAGTTGCTACAATGGTAAGAATGAAAGTTATTTATTTTGTTAAAGGTAATGTGTGTGATCCTTTTTAAAAGAAAAAGTGAAAATTATTTTATTTAAATGAGTGTCAACCATTATTTTAAAATCCACTTCTTAAAGTGGAGCGGGTTGACTTACTTAGTACCATTGTACTGATAAAAAATTGTTGTGTTATCTTTTAACAGATATTGGAGCTGACATGTGAACTGCATCTCATGACATGAGCATTTGGGGATGGGATTACCTTTTATCAAAAAGATTGTTGCTTTAAGGAACCACGTACTTTTAATTATTAATGTCTTATATATTGCCTTTAGTTTATGCTTCCGCGTGAGAAAGAACAATGACTCTGGTATTAAGTACTTTAAATTTTCTTATGACTATATTTTATAAAATTGGCAATTATTTTTAAAGTCCATATTACAAAAATTTATATGTGAAGATATTTAGCCGTAGCACTTGTCAATTAAGTTAGCCAAAGGGCGAGCCTGACTGACAAGTGTGGCGGTAACATTCTGAAATCTTATGAGGATGAATTTCGGGGTGTTACAGAGTGGTATCAGAGCGTATTTTTAAACTCTAAGTACTTGTAAACTGTTAAATATAGAACTGCATGAGGTGATTCTGTCTAAGGAGTCTGGTTTTTAAAGATTGCCCGTCAGCCGGTGGCTCTACCAGTCTTTCCTGGGAATCAACTTTGTAGCTCTATATTTTAACTAGTTAGCAAATTACTTAGAAGGCGGTACCCTCTAATATTAGCATTTCTTGTTTAAGTTAGCAACAAGGCGAGCTTGACTAAGGGATGCGACAGTTTAACTCCGGTTTATGGATTTTAAAAAAAAAAAAAGAGTCCATTTTGAGAAAGAAATATGCAAAATATTTTTCAAAGGCCCATATGGGCTATGTTAAATTTTGAAACTTAGAAATTATTTTTGGGGTGGGGACATATGCATTCATGAGCATGCATCATTTTCTATAAAATTTAAAAGAAAAAAATGAAAATATATATATATATATATTGTTATGATATACTAAGTCAGTTGACCTTATCATAGGTGCTCGTTTTAAATTCTCTATCTTGTAATATTTTCTAAATTTATGAAATAAAGCTTGTTATTTCATTCCTTCTGGTTAATCTCTAAATAAAGTCATACTCCTAACTTAGAGATTTCTGCATTAACTCATCCTTATACTATGACCTAACGAGTTTTAGGACATAATCATCCCTTAGACTTGAACTCACTCTTGCTTAACCATCCTTAGCAGAATGGCACCCCGTGCAAGGACTAGAAAAACCCTCCGAAGTGTTAATGCCCTCAACAACAAGGAGCCACACCAAAATCCGAACATGACTAACCACGAAGTGCCAGCAGCACAGGGTGTATCCAATCAACAAGCTGTACCACCTGCACACAACATATATCACCCTGACATCATCAACAATCAGGGCGTTGGACACAACATGGTACCTCTTAATCAGGGAGCACCCAACAACCAAACCCCTCATAATCAAAATACACAAAACTCGCTTGACAATGATCGCCTAAGGATCATTGAGCAAATGCTCATTGCCTTGGGTCAGGGTCAAATTAATCAAGCCACAGCAACTGTGCCGCCATCTCAAGCCCAGCTCAATCACCTAGCAGTGGTGAACCAATACAGACCACCTCGTTATGATGGGCAGGAGGACCCTACTAAATTGGAGGATTGGATAAAAAGTTTCAACAAGCTACTCGAGGCGACTCGTTGCCCAGATGAGCAGAAGATTACTGTAGCCTCGTACTTTTTAGGAGGTGACGCAGATGACTGGTGGCAGTTACAGAAGAGAGAGCTAGATGATCATGAGGAGTATACATGGGAAAACTTTACAGAAGCTCTAAGAGAAAGGTTTTACCCGATGAGTACCAAAGCAGCAATGTATGAAGAGTTTCTGTCGTTACGACAAGGAGCACAATCTGTACAAGAATATTATGTCAGATTCAAGGAGTTAGTCAGATTTGCTCCTAAGTTAGTCTCCACCGATGCCGAGAAGACACAGAAGTTCGAAATGAGATTAAACCTCTCCATTAGAGAAGTGGTGGCTGGAGTTCAGTATCCTACCCTCCAAGCGATCTACGATCGAGCTGTTGCAGTTTCTCGTGTACAACAGATGAAGAGAAAAGCCAGGGAGTCTAGCCGCGGGTTCCAAGGACAGGACAAGAGGATTCGGGACAACCGAGGAAGCAGCAGCAACAACAACCAGCTCAGCAACAATAAAGACAATATTCGAGGTGGGCAGAATCGACCCGTCAAGGGAAACAAAGGAGGGGGCAACAATGGTACTAGAAACCATGAAGGGTACATACCACAATGCCCAAAATGCAACAAGCCCCACTTGGCTAGAGGATGCCCCAAGCCGGGAACATGTTATAGATGTGGCCGAGAAGGTCATATGAGGAAGGAGTGTAAGACCCGCATTGAAAATATTACAAAAAGAGATGACCTTATCAATATCCCTACTCTGCCAAATAATCAGGATGTGCGAAACGGAAATAATCAAGGGCAGAGGCCTCAGCAAAATAGAAACCAACAAGGGAACCATGGAGCACCTATAGGGCGGCTCAATGTTATTAATCAGGCAGATCTTTCAACTCAAGGGGATGTGATAACAGGTACATTTACGGCTTTAAGTGTGCCTGTTAAGGTTTTATTTGATTCTGGAGCAAGTTGTTCGTTTATCTCTTCGAGAATCTTACCTGAATTAGAGATGCCAAAACCTAAAATAATTAACTTAGGAATTCAGTTGCCTTCGGGAAAAATTGTATCGTGCACCAAACGATACGATGGGATTCCTATAGTCATTAAGAACCTTGAGTTCTATGCAAACTTAGTAGAATTTGACCTTAAAGATTTTGATATTATATTGGGAATGGATTGGCTTACCCAATATAAAGCGGTAATTGAGTGTCAGAAACACAAAATTACACTGTCTAAGACGAGAGACAAAAAGGTCAACTACTATGTCCAACTCCCCAAACGTAAGACTAAGGTAGTAAATGTCTTAAAATTTTATAGTCTTATGCAGAAAGGATATATGCTTTATGCATGCTATATCCATAACCTCAAGTTAAAGGAGAATAAAATTGATGACATTCCAGTAGTGAGGGAGTATCCAGATGTATTCCCAGAAGATATTCCTGGACTGCCTCCAGAACGTGAAGTCGAGTTTACAATCGATCTACTTCCCGGAACAGAACCTGTATCAAAAGCTCCTTATTGCATGGCAACCCTAGAAATGAATGAACTCAAGGAGCAACTTGAGGAATTATTACAAAAGGGGTATATACGACCTAGCACGTCGCCGTGGGGAGCACCAGTCTTATTCGTCAAAAAGAAAGATGGAGGGTTACGTCTTTGTATCGATTATAGAGGTTTAAATCAGGTAACGGTTAAAAACAAATACCCGTTACCTAGGATTGATGACCTTTTCGATCAACTTAAAGGTGCAACGGTATTCTCCAAGATAGATTTGCGATCCGGTTATCATCAACTGCGAATCGCTGAAAAGGATATTCCAAAAACTGCTTTCAGGACACGTTATGGACATTACGAATTTACAGTGATGTCCTTTGGGCTAACAAATGCCCCAGCAGTATTCATGAATCTCATGAATGATGTGTTTCGAGAATTGTTAGATCAATGTGTAGTCATTTTCATCGACGACATCTTGATCTATTCAAAGAGCAATGAAGAGCATGAGCAACACTTGCATAAGGTGCTAGAGACATTAAGGAAACACCAACTCTATGCCAAGTTGTCCAAGTGTGACTTTTGGCTAGAAAAAGTAGCATTTTTAGGCCACGTTGTATCAGCTGATGGAGTTTCTGTTGACCCAGCAAAAATATCAGCAATCACCGAGTGGCCTATGCCTACTAATCAAACAGAAGTGAGAAGTTTTCTTGGACTGGCTGGATATTACAGGAGGTTCGTCAAGGACTTTTCCAAAGTTGCACGACCTCTGACTCAACTTTTGAAGAAAGACTTGAGGTATGAATGGACAGAAAAGTGTGAATCATCATTTCAAGAGTTAAAGAAACGCCTCACAACAACACCAATTTTAACATTGCCAACAGAGAATGGAGATTTTGAAGTGTATAGTGACGCTTCAAAAGAGGGGCTAGGGTGTGTTTTAATGCAACAACAACAAGTCATTGCATATGCATCACGACAATTGAAGCCTCATGAGGAGAATTATCCGACGCACGACCTAGAATTAGCAGCGGTAGTGTTCGCATTAAAGATTTGGCGACACTACTTGTACGGACGAACTTGTCGGATATTCACCGACCACAAGAGCCTTAAGTACATATTTACTCAGAAGGAGTTAAACATGAGGCAACGCAGATGGTTAGAGTTTATCAAGGATTATGATTTGGACATCGCCTACCATGAAGGGAAAGCTAATGTGGTCGCAGATGCGTTGAGCCGCAAGACTCGACACGTGGCAAATACTCTTATCTTACCTTCGGAACTGTATATGGACTTGGTCAAGGTAGACACGGAGCTAGTCTATTATGAAACTGTGGAAAATGTCATTAATGCTATGACCATTGAATCTACGGTATTTGATGAAATACGCAGTGCTCAACCAGGCGACATAAAGCTTGAAAGGATCAAGAAGAAGGTTGCTGAAGGAAAAGCAATTGGTTTTGCAATCCATGAGGATGGAAGCATTCGCTTCAAAGGGAGATGGTGCGTACCGCATAAATGCGTAGAGCTAAAACGAAGATTAATGGAAGAAGGCCACAACACCCCATATTCAGTACATCCAGGGGGTGATAAGCTTTATAAGGATTTAAAGAAGGTTTATTGGTGGCCAAGGATGAAGAATGAGGTTGTTGAGTTTGTGGCTAGATGTTTAACCTGTCAAAAGGTTAAAGCAGTACGTCAGAAGCCCTTAGGACTCATGAAACCATTGGAAATTCCGAGTTGGAAATGGGATAGTATATCAATGGATTTTGTTTCAGGACTACCACGATTACCAAAAGCAATGAATAAAATTTGGGTAATTGTTGATAGATTGACAAAGATTGCGATCTTCATACCAATGAAGGATACATGGTCTATGGATCAATTAGCAAGAGCATATATCAATAACGTGGTTCGACGACATGGAGTGCCACATGATATAATCTCTGATAGAGACAGCAGATTTGTCTCTCATTTTTGGACCAAGCTGCAAGAAGCTCTTGGTACCCAAATTAAAATGAGCACCGCTTTTCACCCGATGACGGATGGACAAACAGAAAGGACAATCCAAACACTGGAGGACATGCTGAGAGCATGCGTTCTTGAATTTAAAGGAAGTTGGGAAAACCATCTACCTTTGATAGAGTTCTCTTACAATAACAGCTATCATGCTAGTATAGGTATGGCACCATTTGAGGCACTCTATGGACGCAAGTGCCGAAGCCCATTATGTTGGGAAAAATGTGAGAATTCTATTGTGGTTGGGCCGCAACTCATTAAAGGCATGGCCCAAAAGATCAAGATGATCCAAGGGAAAATGAAGGCAGCACAAGATCGACAGAAAAGTTATGCCGATGTTAGGCGACAAGACCTAGAATTTCAAGTTGGAGATAAGGTTATGCTGAACCCTGGCATATAGACTAGCCCTACCGCCACAACTATCTCGAGCGCACAATGTGTTCCATGTTTCACAGTTAAAGAAATATGTGCATGACCCAACCCATGTACTTCAACAGGAAGTAATTGAACTCAAAGAAGATCTAACTTATGAAGAGTATCCAATCCAAATACTCGACATCAAAGAAAGAACGACAAGGAACAAGACCACCTGGATTGTTAAAGTACTTTGGTCCAATCATGGTACGGAAGAAGCAACATGGGAACTAGAGGATGATATGAAGCAACGCTACCCCAATCTCTTTTTAAACGACCAAATAACAGTTATGGGGACATAACTGTAGGCTTAAGGGGAGGAGTATGTAACCACCCGACACAATCTTGATAGGGTATGTTCAAAATCTCCTTTTTTTTCTTTTCCATTAACTTTTATTTTATATTCCGCATATTAGATTGCCATAGTAGTTTTCATTAAAACTTCGAGGACGAAGTTGATTCTTAAGGAGGGTGGATTGTAATAACATAGAAATTACCCGAAATAATTGTAATTCACTAAAGAGACTTTTATTAAATATTTAATCACTTGCTTAAAGAATTAGTATATTGATTTTTCTACCAAACAACACTTGAAAAATTATATATGTAAATTTGTCTTTTCGAAAAGAAAAATGAATTTCAATATCATGGGTAATAGAATTATATAGTTTATGGAATATTTTTTAAATCTATTGTTTAAATTATATATATAAGTTTTTATATATATACACATTGGTCTTGAAAATTATTATGAGGATAGTATGTGAATATTTTAAGTACTTTGATATTCATTATGGAATAAATTTTTATAAAAATAAAAGTATGAGTTTTTATGTGAATCTATGAGAATTAACTTTTATATATAAGAAAATATATTCATAGATTATAATTTTTATTTGATGATGACATGAAGACTTTGTGGTTTGAGTATTGTTATGAATAAAATAAAACCATGCAAGTATATTATTATTATCTTTTTGAAAGCACATTAATATAAATACAATACTTGAAATAAATAAATAAATATTATATTATCATATCCAACTCATTGAGTATAAATGCATGCCACTAAATAATGGCAAGAATAATGATTTTTGTAGACAAGCTAATACTTCAATCATTTTCATGATACACTACTTACACAAATATAAGGTTAAAAACAATTGCAAGAAATTTTATTCCTAAACAAATAGATGAAAAATCCACATGATTAACAAGTGTCTTGGATGAATGGCTAGCAAAGAAAGGTGATCAATTATCTCTTGAACCCACCAAGATTAATAACCTCCATAATAGGCAAACCATTATGTTAATAGACAACATGATGGACAAAATTAATAGCCTCCCAAATTAATAGCCTCTTTGTTAGGCTATAAGGACCAAATGAGTGGATACAAATACTCTAACCATTATTGCTCAAGACACACTTAATTGGATGATTGGTGAGGTTGTAATCACTCTCACAATGTGTCATGTTCAATTGTTCAAATCTTAGCCTATAAATAGAGGGAGTTTCTAGCCTTCAAACACACCAATCTCATCCATCTCATTAGCCAAATTCACTACCCATTTTATTCTTCAAAGTTCTCCCACATAGTGAGCATATCTTAAGGATTGTGGAGTCTTGTAGGCTTGGCAACCTTCATCATTCTAAGAGTTCTAACTTTTCTCAACACTTGCTTAGTAAGATATCATCCTTGAAACTTGTATCTTAGGGATCTAAATCTTTTATTTTTATACTATAAATTGATTTCCCTCTATTTGTCGAATTTCAGCGAAACCCGTAATTTGTGGTGCGAATCTTGTGTTATAACGGCCATTATCTTTTAATCTCCTTGCTCTTATACATCAATTCAGTAAGTTAATACTCTCTACTTTAAGTTTTGGAGATTTCAATCCATGTTTTAAGAATACAAAATTAGAATTCCCACATTATACCAAAATCTGTCAGTTTTTCGTTTACGTAAAGATTCATCTTTTTAAACTATTTTGGTACAATATCCCTCAAAGGTTCCTTCATAAAACTTGTTCCTTATTGAGTTGAGTATATTTCTGGAAACTTTTATAATTTTTAAAAATCGTATGAAAAAGTTATGGGATCCGTTTTATCGAAAGGTCGAAATCTCTTTTTGTTGAAATCTAAGAAATGATAGTGTTTTCTGAAATCCACATTTTTGAAGGTCTTAAGTGTCTCAAAGCCAAATGGTTTCTTCATGAAAAATATTTATCTATGTGTTATCTACTTTGTGGTAAAATTTTAGAATTTTTGGTCGCGAATTACTATTTTTAAAACCCGTGGAAAATTATAGAGTCGCTATTGAATTTCTGGCAGAATACATGTTCTGTAAAGAACTCAATTTTTGAAATGTTTCCATACCTTATTTTGAAAAGTGTAAAACATGAAACTTGTTCAACTATGTGTTGAGTATATACAGTTTAAATTTCATAGCAATCGCCTTTCATATGAATTTTTAAACTGACTTGGCGTAAACTGCGATGTTGGACTTGATTTTTGGTCCAAATGAGAAATTGTTGGATTTTGAGATCCATGAAATGATATTTCTATATTT
Source organism: Hygrophila difformis (assembly GCA_030278955.1). Classification (NCBI taxonomy): domain Eukaryota; kingdom Viridiplantae; phylum Streptophyta; class Magnoliopsida; order Lamiales; family Acanthaceae; genus Hygrophila; species Hygrophila difformis. The sequence goes on from JAOANR010000009.1 coordinate 57,428,571, forward strand.
ATGAGATATTGATATGGGAGTTAAATGTTGAAATGATATTTGGCATTATTGAATGCCCTTGTGATGAGGTTACTTCCTTGAGATTGTTGAAAACTCTTTTAAAGAGGATATTATGTGGAAAATTGTGGAAAACTCTTTTAAATCCATTGTGCACTATTAACTTGAGTAAGATGCCATACTTGATAGAGGGCTAATGCACTAGGGATGTGTCTTGCGGGGCCTCCCCCTCTAAATATGCCAAGACGGCATTGTTGATAAATTGTGCCAAAACGGCGTTATTGCATGTATGAGTCTATACTCTTGGGTGTATCCATGATGGGTTACCCGAGGCTCCGGAGTGTGTCTGTATATGAGTCCGCTGCATGCTGATCATGACTTATGATCGATATGATATGATATGATATGATATATGGAAAATTGTGTCCTCTTGTGCATAGTTGCTACAATGGTAAGAATGAAAGTTATTTATTTTGTTAAAGGTAATGTGTGTGATCCTTTTTAAAAGAAAAAGTGAAAATTATTTTTTTTAAATGAGTGTCAACCATTATTTTAAAATCCACTTCTTAAAGTGGAGCGGGTTGACTTACTTAGTACCATTGTACTGATAAAAAGTTGTTGTGTTATCTTTTAACAGATATTGGAGCTGACATGTGAACTGCATCTCATGACATGAGCATTTGGGGATGGGATTACATTTTATCAAAAAGATTGTTGCTTTAAGGAACCACGTACTTTTAATTATTAATGTCTTATATATTGCCTTTAGTTTATGCTTCCGCGTGAGAAAGAACAATGACTCTGGTATTAAGTACTTTAAATTTTCTTATGACTATATTTTATAAAATTGGCAATTATTTTTAAAGTCCATATTACAAAAATTTATATGTGAAGATATTTAGCCGTAGCACTTGTCAATTAAGTTAGCCAAAGGGCGAGCCTGACTGACAAGTGTGGCGGTAACATTCTGAAACCTTATGAGGATGAATTTCGGGGTGTTACAAACAAAAACATTCATACACATCACATGCTTCCTGGACATCACAATTAAAAAAAAAAAAAAAAAAAAAAAAAAAAGCTACATTCTCACAATAGAAAAGCTATATTCTGACTCTTGCATCACTTGCATCCAACTGCACCCTAATCGCAGCCTGTCTCAAGAACCTTCATCTAGGACCCTAATCAACCGTGAATTATGCAACGGATAGCAAAATGCAGCAGCAAATAATCAAACATTTTATTTATTAAAAGGAACCAAAAAAAGGAAAAAAACAATTGCATCCTCTTGTGGAATATAAAACAAAATCATGATTAACTAATGTAAGAAGCTTTTATCCTGCGCAATTCACAAACAACCTGCGTCATAGTCATTCGATCTTTGGGGTTTTCCTGGGAGCAAATTACTCCAATTCTCAACAGAGAAACCATAGCGCTTTTCACTTTCACATCATTGATGTCAACCCCAATCCAAACCTGTGGATCCACAATTTCCTCAACACAGTCGTCTCGCAAAGCAGCACTTGCAACATTGTGAAGACTCATGCCATCTATGAATACCCTCTCTGTTGGCCTTCGATTTGTGAATATCTCAAGAACAAGTATCCCATAGCTATACACATCCCCTTGAGTAGAGATTAAATTGATCGTCCCATATTCTGCAAAAAAAAAAAATAAGATTAATTAGACGCTTAAATGAATTGATCAATTGCTGGTATCGTCAAGATTAGATTACTGTTTTCAAAATATTGCAACCATTACCTGGGGGAACATATCCAATGGTGCCCTTAATCCCCATTGAGCTGCTATTTTCATCATGCGCTGGGATTATGGACGAAAAAACCTTTGCCAATCCAAAATCACCAACACACGCTGTCATATCATCGTCCAAAAGAATGTTACTCGGTTTCAAATCACCATGAACGACAATTGACTCGGTACCACAGTGCAAGTACTCAAGAGCATGAGCAACATCAATGGAAATATCGATCCTTTGAATGATGTCAAGCTTGCTAACTTCTTCATCAGTACCTTGGTTTGATTCAAAGTCGTGATACAACCACTTTTCTAAACTCCCCTTTCCTTTGAATTCATATACCAAGGATTTGAAATCATTTCCTTTGAAGTCGATGCTTTCACAAACACTCAATATTTTCAATAGATTTCTATGCCTTATGTGTCTCAGTGCATTGCATTCTTTCAAGAAACTCTTGGAGGCACCTCGAACTGCAAGATTTAGGACTTTCACGGCTATCATTGTTTGCCCATCTCTAAGAATGCCTTTGTAGACGGATCCAAATCTCCCGACACCTAACAGATTAGACTCAGAGAATTCGGTTGTTGCTGTGAGGAGATCTGCGTAGGAAACTCTCAGAATCTGGGCAAAACTTGAGGTTGGTGACAAAGGCAAATCCCTCCTCAATTGTCTAATCCTGTGCAGGAATATAACTCCACCGAGGCCAAGAAGAAATACAACTCCTATTGGTACTAGTATTTTCAAAAGAATTGGTGGATTTTTCTTGGGTGGATGTGGCAAAACACAAGGAGGAAGCTTTAACAGAAGAATCCCACCACACAAGTCCTTGTTTCCTTCCAACGAGATTGCACTTTGATTGGCAAATACTCCCAACATTGGCACTTCTCCTTGAAACCTATTATACGAAAGATTCAATCTCTCAAGTTGTAGAACACCCAAGAACCTTGGAATCAATCCTGAAAATTGATTTCTTGAAAGATCCAAGTTTTGTAAGCCCTTTAAGTCACTCAATCCTCGCGGAATTTCTCCTTCAAACAGATTTCCGCCAAGGTAAAGTTCTACCAAGCTCTTGCAACCACTTAAGGAGGTTGGAATTACACCAGATAATCTATTGTCGGACAAATCTAGTGCTGAAAGTTGTGTCAATGATTGAATTTCCCAAGGAATTGAATTGGTCAAAGCGTTGGAGGAGAGATCCAAGTGAAGTGAAAGTGATGAAAGAGTCATAATCTCAAGAGGGATTTCACCACTAAGATTGTTACGAGAAAGCTCCAAATACAATAATTTATTGCAGTGACCAAGACTCTTGGGTATGCTTCCATAAAGTTGGTTGGTTTCGAAGGACAACCCATATAATGATGTTAAGTTACCAAGTGAAGTTGGTATCTCTCTCGTGAATCTATTTTTATTCAAATGAAGCACACGCAAATTAGAAAGTGTGCCAATGCTTGAAGGTATATGACCTTCTAGATTATTGGCACGTAGAGAAAGATAAGTAAGACCTTTAAGATTTCCAATACTAGGGGGTATGTTTCCATAAACTTGAGTTTCAGATATCACTAGGCGCTGCAAGTGGCTCGAGAGATTACCAATTGAGTTTGGCAGCCTACCACTTAGTGGATTGGTGCCTATTTGAAGAACTTCTAGATAGGTGCAATTTACTAAAGGTGAAACAAAGTTGATATCATCTTGAATTGTATTGTCTGCTACAACCAAGTGACGAAGGTGTGAAAGACTTCCTAACGGTGGCATTCGTCCACGAAAATTGTTTTCATACAGAAAAAGTTGTTCAAGTGCAGTAGCGTTTGCTAGGGAAGTAGGAATTAGTCCGCTAAACTGGTTATGTGCTAAAGACAGAAACAACAAATTAGGAAGTGTATGCCCTATATTGGATGGTATGGAACCCTCAAAATGATTGTCAGAAACATCAAACTGTAAAATTGTAGATATATTGAACAGAATTGATGGGATCGTACCGGTGAAATTATTTCCAAACAAAGCTATATATCTCATGTTCCTGAGTTGCCCCAACGATTCAGGAATTTCTCCAATCATATTACATCGCGATGCGGATAGTATCTCAAGAGATGTTAGGTTCCCAATGGAAGGAGGAAGATACCCTGAAAGGTTGTTTTTGCTAAAGCCTAGTCTCTTCATTTTGGTTAGAGAACCAAGCTCAGGCGGTAAGGCTCCAGAAAGACGGTTGTCAATCAGATTAAGATAATCAAGATTTGAGCAATGGGAAATATTTATGGGTATAGCTCCAGAAAAAGAATTATTACTAAAGTCCATCAACCTGAGTCTCCTTAAAAAACTCATTTCATGGGGGATAACACCATGGAAACTATTGTTTTGGAGAATAATGGATCGGAGAAAAGACATATTACCTATAGCAGGTGAAAGGGATCCCGCCAAACCTTTAGACCTCAAGTTTATGACAACAACTCGGTCGGTATGCCTACGGCTGCATATGATGCCTTCCCAGCTGCTGCACATCTGTGTTGTCTCATTCCAAGAATTCAGAACCCCTAATGGATCCTGTATTATGGCATTTTTAAATGACTGTAGGGAAAGGTAATCGGTATCATTAGTGGAGTTGGAGAATGCTGTTGGATATAGTAGTGAAGTGGCTAAACAAATTAAGACAAGGAGAGGTAGTACAAAACTTGTTGACGGACTCGCCATAATAATTTTTTGCTACTACGTATATTAGCAGCAGCTATTGTGTATGTTAAAACCTTATTGCAGCCTAGGCTTATTTATATTGATTACTGCAGAACACCTCCAATGATCGTCCAAAGTCAGCCAAGTTGGTTATTCTGAAGTGATATTCACGCAAGGCGACGACCTAAAGACCTCACCCAAGTTTACGGCACGCATTTTTGTTCTTGTTCGCACATATATACATTTCTGTTAGAAATAATTCCTTTATTACTTTGTAAAATTTCTTTTTAGTTTTTCCCCTTTTATTTTTGTAGTTCATATGAGGACAACATTAGTATCGGCTCATAGTTTAATCTTTCCTTATACAAATAGTAATAATTGGATACAGGGATTTAGGTATATGGATTGAAATTGGATTTTGGATTAATTCCCTATATATCCTCCAAAAAAGGGGTTGAAATTGGATTTTGGTATTTGGATTTGGGTCGGGTTAAATTATAAAAATATGAATAAATCAATTTACCCTTATATATTTAACGGAATAATTAAATTTACTGGCAACTTAACGGATGAATATAAATTTTTCTAAGTTTAATAGTTGGGTGTATTTTTTTTAAAAAAAAAAAAAAGAACTCCAGCCTAGACTTTTTTTTGTTTGTTTTTATATATTGTGGGGATTCAAATTAAGTCATAGTAATTCAAAGTCAAGCAAGTCGTCTCCTGTCGTTGATTATTAATTTTTCCACATGGAATTGATGAATGTAGAAAAATTATGTGCGGATTTTATGCTAATTTATTAAATATTAATAAGTCTTGCCGTGAATGAATTTTTTCCAAATGTAATGGATGGTTGGACTTGGTGGAGAGTAGGGCTGTGGAAAAATACCGAATATACCGCATACCGCACATATCGTGCCGAAAAAATATTGAGAATACCGAAATTTTCGGTATACCGTAATTTTCGGTACGGTATAATACAGTACCGTAAGATTTTGGTACGGTAACGGTATAATTTTTTTAATACCGTGGTATACCGTAACCGTACCGAACTTACCGCGGTATCGGTATATCGGTATGTCGGTATATACCGCGATACCGGTATATACCGCTATACCGATATGCTGGTATATAGAGAATGTTCGGTATGTCGGTATATACCGCAATACCGATATGTCGGTATGTAGCGAATGTTCGGTATGTCGGTATATACCGTGATACCGGTATGCCGGTATGTACCGAAGGTTCGGTATAACGGCATATACCGAACATACCGAAATGCCGGTATGGCAACGGTATGGAAATATTTCATACCGAAAATTTCGGTATACCGATCTTCGGTATACCGAAAGGTGCGGTATGGCAACGGTATGAAAATTTTCATACCGTAAAGTTTGGTACGGTATACGGTACGTCAAAATTTTTTCGGTATGCCGTACCGACCCACCCCTAGTGGAGAGTCACCCTTGTTAAGAGTTACAACACCAGACATTACAAAAACTTAAATGTGTCTTTCGGTTACAACTTATTTATTTTGTTTATGAATTTGAATGTATTTTTCAGTTACAATTTTATTTATTGTGTTGCTATATTTGTGGGATCTCCTGGTAGTGGGAGAAAGTGAGTCGTTATATTTTGTATGTCTTTAAATTGGCTGCATGCCTTGCTGAATAATCAGAATATAGAGTTTGTCCATTTTGTTCCACTTCACTTTGTTCTTGAGTGAGCATATTTTGTTTCCAGTTTTTCCTTTGGTTGTGGGTATCTTGCTGAGCCATTGTTTCACATTTGGTATCAGAGCCACAATGTCGGAACTTCAAGTAGGTGGGGGAATAAAGAAGCTCAACCATCAAAACTATGCGACATGGGCAACGTGTATGTCATCTTACCTTCAAGGTCAAGATCTATGGGAGGTAGTTGATGGCAGTGAGGTTACACAACCAACAGAGGATGCAAATGGTGTAGTCCGAAAGTGGAAGATAAAAGCTGGAAAGGCATTATTTGCCTTAAAGACAACAATTGAAGAGGATGTGCTGGAACATATTCGGGACGCGGTTACTCCAAATCAAGCTTGGCAGACATTGGCAACACTTTTCTCAAAGAAAAATGACACCCGACTGCAGTTGTTGGAGAGTGAGTTGTTGTCAATAGCGCAACGAGAAACATCAGTTGCACAATACTTTCATAAGGTGAAGACACTCTGTCGTGAGATTTCAGAACTTGATCCCACCGCTCCAATTGGTGAAACCAGGATGAAACGAAAAATTATCCATGGTTTGCGGCCTGAATTTAGAGGGTTTGTTGCTGCGGTACAAGGGTGGCCGACACAACCATCACTTGTTGGGTTTGAAAATATACTTGCTGGCCAAGAGGCTATGGCTATGCAAATGGCAGGAACTTCACTCAAGGGTCATGAAGAAGCACTGTATGCTGGAAAAAAAAAATGAATTTCAAGCCGAACAAAAATGGTGAGTCCACGAAGCATGACGAAAAACGAAAGAATAATCGTCAAGTGGAGCATTCAAGACCGGAAGCATCAAAGAATCAAATTCCTGGGAAGAAGTTTGAAGGGAAGTGCTATAATTGTGGAAAGAGAGGACATATGGCAAAAGATTGTTGGTCGAAGAAAAAGATTGTTGAAAGTAATGTCGCAGCTTCCAAACTAGAGGAAGAATGGGATGCAGAGGCTTTGTTTACTGTTGAAGAGGAGGTGGCCTTGGCAACAACAACACATGAGACATGTGATTATGACAAAAATTGGATTGTTGACTCGGGTTGCTCCAATCACATGACTAGTGATAAAGAAAAATTGTTGAATGTGTCTGAGTACAAAGGGAGTCGCGTGGTAGTGACTGCAGACAACACAAAATTACCAATTGCTCATGTTGGTGAAACAATTGTCTCCTCTCAACATAAGGATGTAGCACTTCAAAATGTGTATCATGTCCCTGGGATGAAGAAGAATCTCATGCCAGTTTCTCAATTTACATCTTCGGGGTGTTATATTTTATTTGGTCCAGATGATGTAAAAGTATATCGTCAAGTTGAGGTCATTGGAGAACCCATCATAAAGGGACGACGACTAGAGTCTATTTATGTTATGTCTGCAGAAACGGCATATGTAGAAAAGACAAGGAAAAATGATACAGGAGAACTGTGGCACATGCGTTTAGGTCATGTTAGCTATTCCAAGCTGAGTATGATGATGGCAAAATCCATGGTGAGAGGTCTGCCCAAGCTTGAGATAAGAACAGACTCCGTTTGTGAGGGATGTTAATATGGAAAAGCACACCAATTACCATATGAAGAGTCTAAGTTCAAAGCAAGAGAACCATTGGAATTGGTTCATTCTGATGTCTTTGGACCAGTGAAACAGCTTCGATTGGTGGGACAAAGTATATGGTGACATTTGTTGATGATTTCTCTAAGTATATGTGGGTTTATTTTATGAAAGAGAAGTCAGAAACTTTTGCTAAATTCCAGAGTTTCAAGACAGATGTGGAGTCAATTGTTGGTAAGAAAATTCGGTGCTTGCGCACTGACAATGGGGGTGAATATACCTCTGGTGACTTCTCGAGATTTCTCCTACAAGGACAAATTCGTCATCAGTTTACGTGTCCCTACACGCCACAACAAAACGGAGTGGCGGAAAGGAAAAATCGACATTTGGCAAAGACATGTCGAAGCATGCTTCATGCAAGGAATGTTCCAGGAAGATTTTGGGCAGAGGCAATGCAGACTGCGGCCTTTGTGATTAACAGGCTACCTCAACAAAACTTGAGCTTCATCTCACCCTTTGAGAAGTAATGGAACACCAAGCCTACGGTTAGGTTTTTTCGTGTTTTTGGATGTGTGTGCTATGTGTTTATACCTGATCATCTACGTAGTAAAATTGATAAAAAGGCTGTTAGATGTATCTTTGTTGGGTATGATAATCAAAGAAAGGGATGTAAGTGTTGTGATCCTACAACTGGAAAATGCTACACATCACGAAATGTAGTGTTTGATGAAGTCACTTCTTGGTGGTCATCGGATGAAAGAGAGTTGTCAGATTCAAGTGAATTTCACCAAGAATTCAAATCTTCTCAAGTTCAGTTGATATTCAATGAGGGTGTAGAACCAGATCACAGTGATGAGGTAGAGGAGAATAGATTACAAGGTCCTTGGCAATCTGGTATTCATCATCATCCAGTTCAGGAACATGGGCCTAGCGACTCTGAAGCTGCCCCTCCACTCAGACGGTCCACACGAGTTAAGAAGCCAAATCAAAAATATGCTAATGCTGCTATAGTTGAAGAACATGATGCTCAAGAGCCGCAAACATTTGAAGAAGTTATTCTAAGTCTTAAATGGGTTAAGGCCATGGAAGAAGAAATTGATGCATTGGAAAGAAATCAAACATGGGAAATTTTGCCTCTACCAACTGGTGTGAAGCCTATTTCATGCAAATGGATTTATAAAGTTAAACGGAGAGCAGATGGGTCAGTGGACAGATTTAAAGCGCGCTTGGTTGCACGTGGTTTTTCTCAACAATATGGTCTAGACTATTATGAAACGTTTAGTCCAGTTGTAAGGCTTACTACTGTTCGTGTGCTACTTGCAATTGCTGCTACACAAAATTGGAAATTGTGGCAAATGGATGTGAAAAATGCATTTCTTCACGGGGAGTTAGATAAAGAAATCTATATGACACAACCGTTGGGTTTTGAGAGCAAAAAACATCCTGAATATGGTTGCAAACTCCGAAAGGCGCTATATGGATTGAAGCAAGCACCAAGGGCGTGGTATGGCAAAATCGCTGAATTTTTAGTTCAAAGTGGCTATGGTGTAACTTCAGCGGACCCCAGTTTATTTGTCAAAGCTCATGGAACGAAGCTAGCTGTTGTGCTAGTTTATGTTGATGATTTAATTGTTACGGGTGATAACATAGAATTCATTCAACAGACAAAAGAAAATTTGTCAGTTCGGTTCCACATGAAAGAGTTGGGGCAGCTAAAGTATTTTCTTGGCCTAGAAGTTGAGTACACAAGTAATGGAATTTTTCTTCATCAGAATAAATATTCCAGGGATCTATTGAAGAAGTATGGCATGACGGGATGCAAGCCAATTTCGATTCCAATAGAACCAAATGCAAAGCTTTGTGCATATGAAGGAAAAAGTCTGGAAGATTCAACCATGTACCGACAGTTGGTTGGTAGTTTAATCTACTTGACTATAACTCGTCCAGACATCTCTTTCGCAGTCGGAGTATTAAGCAGATTCATGCAAAAACCAAGGAAGCCCCGCTTGGATGTTGTTCGAAGAATCATGAGATATGTGAATCACACCATTGATTGTGGTATTCTATACAAAAGGAATGCAAGTTGTAGTCTGGTTGGTTTTTGTGATGCTGATTATGCAGGAGATCACGATACCAGACGTTCAACTACAGGATTTGTGTTCAAACTTGGAGATGCAGCAATCTCATGGTGCAGCAAGAGGCAATCAACAGTGTCGTTATCCACGACCGAAGCCGAATATAGGGCTGCAACTATGGCAGCGCAAGAGTGTACATGGCTTGTGGAACTTATGAAGAATTTGTTTCAGAATGTTAGCTCTACAATTCCTTTGTATTGTGATAACTTGTCTGCAATCCGATTGGCAGAAAATCCAATATTTCATGCAAGGACAAAGCATGTGGAAGTGAAATATCATTTCATAAGGGAAAAAGTTCTGAAGGAAGAGATAAGTCTGAAACATGTCAAAACTGAGGATCAAGTAGCAGACATCCTGACAAAAGGCCTAAGCATCAACAAGCTCACTGGCTTTTGCGATAAATTGTGCGTGGTTAAAAGAAAGAATGCTGGTGTTGAGAGGGAGTGTTAAGAGTTACAACACCCGACATTACAAAAACTTAAATGTGTCTTTCGGTTACAACTTATTTATTTTGTTTATGAATTTGAATGTATTTTTCAGTTACAATTTTATTTATTGTGTTGCTATATTTGTGGGATCTCCTGGTAGTGGGAGAAAGTGAGTAGTTACATTTTGTATGTCTTTAAATTGGCTGTTTGCCTTGCTGAATAATCAAAATATAGAGTTTGTCCATTTTGTTCCACTTCACTTTGTTCTTGAGTGAGCATATTTTGTTTCCAGTTTTTCCTTTGGTTGTGTGTATCTTGCTGAGCCATTGTTTCACAACCCTCATACGTGACTTTAATGCCAAGCTAAGGAAATAAAGGACAAGTGCACATTGGGGCATTTTTGTTGTGAGCGCACTCTTGTAGGATTATTACAAATTTAAAGGGAAAAATACAGATCGACTAGTTGGAGTTGGAGTAGAAGACAATGCACAGGAAAAACAGGATGCAAACTAGTAAAATACGTACTAAATCAAATCAGGATTGATCATCAGGATTTGGAATGCTATCTATCTTGCAATCGAGCTAGTTTCCTAAATCATGCATTGCATTATCATATATCAAGGAGGCTATCTTGGAATGCTACTTAGAGGTTAGACTAAAGAAGGTCATGTGTTGAATCCAGATATACTAACATCAAGATAAGCTAAAATATAGAAAGCTGTGAGTGAGTGAGGTCAAAGTCTCTAAGCGCCTGCCAAATGATGAGTCTCATCATCATCATCATCATCTTCCTTGTTGCAATTGATGATTTTCAAAGTAAATATGTAGCCTCCATCTCTAGACGCTCTTCTTCACTTGGCCAGCTACTATCCAATGGTCCTCCGAATGCCAAACACCTCTCCTCCATGTCTTTTCCATTTGTGCCCCATATCCGTATACTCCCATCAGAGGCTCCCGATGCCAACATCAATGGGTTTAATGGATTCCAGCTGACGGAGTTTGTATAGGCAGAATGTCCGGCAAGTTCTCCTGCAATCTCTCCTGACATCCTGTGCCATATGTATACCTGCAGCACATCAATCATGTGATCAATAACTTCAATTTCATTGAATTGAATTTGAATATTGAAGAAAAGAAAAAGACCACCACTGGCTGCACCTACCTTTGAGTTCAAACTCCCACTACAAACAAAACACTGCTCCATACCACCAAAGCAACACTGCGATATCATGTCCCGCTGCGAATTTTGTGAGTGGCCTTTGTAAGTTGTTACCAGCACAGGCATTTCTTCCTTCTCCTCTATGTTCCAGAGATGCATTTCTGAACTAGACAGGCTGAGAAGCAAATGCTTCCTGTCCGCCGACACACAGAATGATATGATTACTGCATTCTCATCTATTCCTCTCTCCGTCATGAATTCGAAATCATACAACCTCACACTCTTGTTGTCTTTCAAAATGGTTACATGTTCTTTATCTTTACATCCAAACCCCAAGTAGTTGTACGACCATGGTTCTTCAATTGGTAGATCCATCACGCGTTGGAGTGTCCCTTCCCGATCGAATATTGAGATACAATCGTTATGTCGGCTATTGTCGCCTTCTCGATTGTGGAGGCCAGGGCCGTCTAATCATTTTTAGTGGCCCTGTTCTAATAAGAAATTTTAGGCCCTCTTATCATATCTAATAAATTAATTACAAATTTTATTTTATTTTATTTTATTTTATTTATTTTATTTTTAAATTTTTTTTTTGCGGCCTAAGCCAAAGAAATTGATGGTGTGAAATCATATCACACAAGTTACAAAGAAATAAATAAAATGAATAGCGGGCCAAGTGACGAATCGAATCCCTAATAATAAAATTGAAAATCATGAATTTGGCTATTTGAGCAAGCCCTCATCCAACTTTTAAAAATTATTTTTAAAACTAAAAATATATTAAAAGTAAAACATAAAAATATCAATTTTTAGCTACATCATTTACTAATCTGGGCCCAATAATAATATTAAGAATTCACTTTACTTATAAATCATTTACCAAATCCTAAATCAAAATGGATAATTTTTTTAGTACTTCATTAATAAAACAAACTAAAAAAAAAAAAAAAAATGGGCCCCCAAATTTTGGGGGCCCTGTGCAATAGGCCTGGAAGTACAGGCTAATAGCCGGCCTTGGTGGAGGCCGATGAAACTCATTCCGTCCGGAGCCCATTCACACCACCTTGGATGTCTCCTAGTTAACAGCTTTTGTAGAGCTTCATTTGATGGAACTTGGAACAAACACAGATCGTTGCCTAATGTCAAGATACGCTCATCAACGGGGCTCCATGCTAAATTCAGGATGTCAAATTGTTTGTCTTGCTCTAGTTCATACCATGGTGAAACCGCACCATTCCCATAAACCTACAATAATTAAACAATAGTTCACAATAGTTAATTAATCAATATAGTTTCAGATTATATATATGAGTTGATGAAATGATGGCAAAACAAAATAGTACTTAGTATGAAGTTGGGAGACCCAATTAATGAGTAATGGCAGACCATTATTACCTTCCATATAATCACATTACCCCCAGAGGAAGATGATGCCAAATACAGTCCGCTGTGAGAGAACTTCAAACAAGTGATTTTCTTTTTTGTACAAGTAGAACCTCCCATTAATTTCTAACAGTTCACAAAGGTAGAATAAGAAATAAATTAATGAACATTGCTATTCATTATTAGCTCTTTAATGAAACTGGCTAGGTTGCAATAAAAGAACATTACTTGCAATGTTCGACAAGGAATGACACCTCCATCGTCTAAGCCCCATATACGAATAGTACCATCACCGGCTCCAGATGCCAACATGTACGGATGGGGTTTATTCCAGCTGACGGCGTAGACACTGGCAGAATGTCCAGCAAGTACTCGGCAAAGCACTCCATCGGACTTGCTCCATATGTAAATCTGCAAGAAGAAGAAGCAGTATTAGCAGTGTCATTATTATATTATTGCAATGTACAAAAATACATAAGCTGCTAATTAAATTATTAGGAATGAATTGAACCTTCGAGTCGCGACTTCCACTAACAACAAAAGTTTCCTCCTGACCACCAAAGGAACAGTTGGATCGGGACATCTCTTCAGCGAACCAAACTTGTGCAAAACCTTTATAAGTAGCCACCGGAACAGCACTCTGCTCTTTTACGTCCCAGAGATGAATTTCTGAATTCCATAGGCTGAGAAGCAAAAGAGTCTTGTCATCAGACACACAGAATGAGACGATTCTTGTTTCCTCATTTTTTTTTCTCCCCTTGGTGATTTCAATATTATCATACACTATTACAGTATCGCGTTTGAAAATGGCTATATATTCTTGATCGTCGCGACCAAACCCCAAGTAGTTATAGGCCGATGGTAGTTCTCTAAATCTTTCTAGATCCATCTTGCGCAGGGGTATCCCTTCCCGATTGAATATTGTCATACAGTCATAACGTTGGAAAGAACGAGGGTCTTGTCGAGAGTGGAGGCAAATGAAGCTCATTCCATCACGAGCCCATTCACAAGATACTGGAAGGTTCCCGTTTAACATGGAATTAACAACTCGACATGATGAAACATCAAACAGTAACAGACCATCAGTTATTGTCACAACAAGCTTCTCATCCGGGCTCCATGATATATCCAGGAGGGCGCATGTATTCTCAAAATGCCCGAATCCATGCAATCTTGAAACCACGCCTTCCCTGTAAACCTACCAAACAAATTAACAACAACAACAATAAATGTATTTATTTTATCTATTTTTAGTTTAAAAAGAAAAGAAACGTAAAGAAAAATGAAGTTGGATTAGGGTTAGTCAATGAAATAATGGTGCATGGCCATGGCACAGAAATTAAAAAAAAAAAAGTTTGGAGAAGCAAAAAGCAAATTAAAGATACCTACCTGCCATATAATCACATCACTAATAGAGGAAGACGATGCCAAGTAACTCCCGTGAGGAGAAAACTTCAAACACCTGATTTTCTCTTTGCTGGAAGTTCCTAATTCCTAACAGTTTATACAATTTAAAGAATATTCATTAGCTCATTGAAACTAGCTACTATACGAATGGACGGACGTGTGCTGTAAAATCTTGAGATGGATATATATATTTTGAAATGAAAGATTATTGTCAAGAACGTATAAGAAGAACATTAATTACCTGCACTGTTCGACAAGGAATAAACTTTTTTCCGGGATACTGGAGCTTAGATTTCTTGGCCATAGCTCTGATGAAGCCTGTAATCTGATAAGGAAAATGTTGTTTGGATGGGGAGCGCCCAAACTATTACGCTGTTGGGGCAGTGTATATTCTTGAATATTCATTTATGGGCCTCAAGAAATAATTTGGACCCATTATGGGCCCAATAGAGACGGGGCCGCGTGACTTCCAAACGCAATTTGTCATGAGAATGTGTGGAAATTGAAAATTTTGACATTGGAAACCCAAAATTCAAAACTACCGTACGGACTACTTACACCTAGCTTTTTTACTTAGTACTTCATTTCAAACATGGAGCTCCAAATGTGTACCCAACGGGCACAAAAATCATTCCACGGTGAACAAGTTGAGTGATAGCAGTCAATCTGCAAATAGGCAAGCAATAAGAAAGACGTGAACTTTTTTAAGAGAACAATAGACAGGTAATTTCCCCATTCGTTTCGTGTCCAAATGTCAAACCCAAACTTTGAACTACATAAATGATAATCGTGTCCAAATTCCCCCATAATACCATATAGTAGATGATAGGCTTTTAGACACTACTATTTAATTAAGAATTTCAAAGTTATTTCAAATATGATCACATCCAAACAAGGCTCCAGTACCACTCCCTATATCCTACTGTACTTCCTAGTTTCCTACTACTCCTCCCTCCATTTCTAAATAAATGTAATATAAGGAAATGATACGGGATTTAATGCAAGAAACAAAAGTGTTTTAGTGGAGACTTTTTACCTTTAAAAGCATTCCATATATGGTAATGTAACATTTATTATGAAAGCCTAAAAAATGAAAATGTTACACTTAAAAAGAAACGGATGAAGTATTATTTAACTAAAACACTATAAATTCTTTTAAACAATTATTTTTAAGGAAATTATTTTTAATTCCTTCAAACGGGCCTCAATTACCTTCTCCGATCCGGTCTGGAATGAGGACAAGTTCCCTGACTTCCAACCTGAAGGTTGGAGGTTCGATTTCTCACATGGCCTTCTATCCCTCCCTTTTATTCCATCTATAATTTATGTGGCATACGTTCCTACCAATCCTTTCATAGCTTTTATAGGTTGTTCAGCAAAAAAAATGTATCTACTCCACTCTGGTTATTTTTTTATTTTTTACTTTTTTATTTTAATTATTACTCCATTACTTAATTATTTTAACTTTTTTTAAGGGTTATGTAGTATTTCTTCTTTCCTTAATTGATATGCATATTCATTCAAAGTTCATTAAGTAATGTGTTAAAATTGACTAAAAATGTGTGGATTAATGTTCAGATAATCTATTACTGTTAAAAAAAATTATGGATTTGATAGATATATAGTAGCTAACTAATTTCAATTGCAAATTCGATCGCAAACTTCTTTAGCTTAAAAAATTTTGATCTAGAACAGAAAATTCGTATTGTGTATATATACTATAAATTAAAGAAATTATTAGAGGCAGCAATCTTAAATAATGAGTGCAAGCAAATTAGTTTGAATAAATGCGAAGGTTATTAATTAGTTGTTGGAATGAAAGTTAAGTAATCGCACGTTTCCTAAAAGCGAAGTACTATAAAAGAGGAGTAACTAAGAAATTACAATTAAAATTGTATTTTAATCTATGCTGGCAGTAGTAGATAACTATCATTGCCTAATACAGCTTGTTGATATAAAGAAGTATTTTGATAATTCACGGAATTGAAATTAATTGTGTCTAAAAAGCTAAGGGGAATATTTTGATTTGATGTTGGGTGGTGTTAATTGTTTGGTTAAATAATGTAATACTAATAAGGATGTTAGGATTGAAATGATGATGACAAGAAGTAGATGAGAGTGACACGTAACAAGAGGTGGGCACAAAATATTACCTTACATGGATCCATCATCTATACCTATCCCAAAAGCCAATTCAGTAGTGCACCTCCATGCTTGCTTCTGTCCTGTGGACGACCTTATCTCTTTGCTTCACTTGCTACTACACGACGACTAATTAAGATAACATATACTACTACTAGTACATAGTACTTACATTTTTGTGGATACATGTTTCCTTTCTTTTTGCATTATTATCCCCCCCATTCAACTCATTTACCATATATAATAATAAGTTTTTACTGGGGTTTTATTGTTTCGGTAAAAATACTAACTGGGAAATTGAGTTATACGATTATCTTTTAACTTGAATTGAAATGGTAAAAAAAAAATAAAGGTATTCTTGCTAAGAAGAGTTAATGCATTTAATTTCAACAATTGCAAATGGAAGATTCAACACTGTTTAATTAGTGCGGTTGAGGGGCAATCGTTGAGAATGGTGCCCCACCGACGGAAACAGTTCCAAGAATCGTGTGACAGGAAGCCAAAGCTAAGACAGAAGTCCAACTTCCGACAAAATTGATGCAGCTGCAATAATTCAACAAAAGCGTGGGACACTTGAATTCCTCCTCCTCGCGATGTAGCTAAGCTAAATGACGAATAATAAAGCTCATGAGCCGTGAATTTATTTTAGGTTTAATTTGTAGTATTATTTTGTGACTGAAAAATAATGATATGTCAGCTTGTATTATATATGATGACATCCGAAAGGAAAGTAGGAAACAGGCAGTCTATCTCTATCCATCGATGTGACCTCACACCCACAATTGAGATTTCAATTCCTTTGATAAGAATCGGCGCTACTCTCACAATATCCATACGTGTGTATTCAATTACTACCTATTAAGGGGAAAATTTTCAGATAATTACTTATATTATCATTAACTACGAGTAACAATAACCACAAATATAATTACAGTTTAATAATTATTTAAAGCTATTAAAATTGTTATCACGTTTAACTACTTTATCTTCTTTTTCTCTGGCTTTGGCTTCGCCAAAAAACTACTTTATTATCAAAAATATAAATTTCATCAATTCTAATTTTAATTTATCTTTAATTAAAATTTTAAAAAAAAAATCAAATTTCACATTAATAACATATTGAAAGTCTTTTTTTAAACATTGATACCTATGTGTCGGCAAATGTGTGTGGGAGCCCAAATCAGCAATAAGATGGACTTTACCGAGCTTGAGAATGGACCAATTATTAAATCTTGGATGGAAATTTCTTTTACCTATTTCTCTAGGTACACACAAATTTATTATAAATGAGGATAAAGGGGAAGGATAGGAGTTCGGGTGAGAATCGAACCCCAACATATGGTTGAAAGACAGTGAACATAACCACTTGGGACAAGTCTCATTCCCATAACATGCATGTTGAAAGTTAGATTGTGTTTGTTATGAACTAATATATCCACATTAGTAGTAATGTATTTTTAAATTTCCTGTATAGACTTAATTATAAGATATATGCTTGGTAGCACATAATTTTTACAGCTAGGATTGGAATCTTAAAATTCCTAGTAAGGTGGGAATGTATCAACATTTATACGCGACTTTGTAATAATGTGAAATTTTATGCCCATACATTTCTCACGCCCTTTCCACAATTTCTATGACAATTCTACACCGTTTCCTCCTTCACACTGTCCTCTCATTCAAACAAAATAATCCATATTTCAAGTAAAATTTAATATACGCACTAAACACAATAGTATGATATTCTTTTTTTTGGATAATCCAATAGTATGATATTCTTGATAATTTAAGAAATGGTCATCCATCTACTAGTAATATATATTTCTAATAATTTAGAAGGTGGTAATCCACCAAACACCGCCCTATTAATCTATATAATATAGAAGGAAAATTACATTATACTACCTCCGTTTCTTTTTAAGTGTTATGTTTCTTCTCTGCACGTTTGCCAATGCACATTATAAACTATTTATAACTCAAATTCGGTACAAGTACAAATTCTAAATATTTGATATTTAAAAACTACAAGATGAGACGAATCCAACAAGACTTCACTTGACTATATTTTTTCTTGTATAACTATAAGAAAAATAGAAGTCAAAGTGCTACAATGAACAGTAAAAAAATCAAAACGTAATACTTATTTAGAAACGGAGTGAGTATTTTGTAGAAATGAATATAGGCATCCAATCCAATGGTGGTTCCATATACACGTACGCGTATGGCCAAAATTAAAGTTGCATTTGGCAATACAATGACCTTATAAACATTGTAGGTTGGACGTTAAATTCCTTAATTGTGCCTTGATATGATTGTCATTTACCACTTAATTAAGAGATTGTTCGGATAAGTTGCAATGCAATGTCTGATTATTATGTTTTTAAAACACAAGTTTAACTATTAAAAAAAGTGATGCAAATTTAATTATTTGTGTTTTGAAAACGCAATAATTAGATAATCTATTTCATATCGGGCGGAGCCACCAGCTGTAGGTTGGCCATCATTCCAATTTCCAAATACGTAATTCTGACCATGTAATTAAGAATCGATCGGAGCTTTCTTTACCACGCACGGTCCATTGACTTGAATTAATTGGATTACCTCACTAGCTAGACGGCTCACTCATCATGTTTATTTAATGTAATCTAGCTACTATAATAAGATAATTGGTTTTTATTTTTTTATTCAGAAAATCGTGACATATTTATGTAAAAGTACGAAAAGTTATTATATTTTTATTAAGGTGATATTAACACGTACCATAAAAAATAGTAGTGAGAGAGAGATAAAAAAAAAAAATTATTATTTAAAATAAATAAAAAAAAATGGTAGCGGTACAATTAATTCATACCTAAAATATTAATTGGTTGAATCCCAAATAGGAGTAAGTAAAATTCATTAATGTCACCCACCCCAAAAAAAATAAAAATAAAAATTGCAGTGCATCACAGTTTTGGTTCCGATATTTTTTTTTGAAAATCCATTCCATAGGCTGCTGGGCTATGCATTAAACATTAAAGCGAGGTTCTTTGTTTCTTTTTTCACATTCATAACCATCCATCCTTTTCTTCAGTGCAGCGCACTCCTCGATCACTTCCTCATCCTCTTTTCAATTCATTATTTCACTCGCTACTAACTAACTACTGCTACATACTACTCTTGTTTCTTTTTTCATATTTTCAATTCTATTTTTGTCCTGTCCTGTCCTGTCCTGTGGGCGGCATGGCTGCTGCTGTTCTCTTTGCAAGATCAATTACAAGACGACCACCCATCACACATTTTCTCCGGACAATAATTTGTCCCTCTAGCTCTGCCGATGACTTACTCACCACCGCTTTTAGACGACGACAGCAGCCCCCCTGCAGCTCATGTGTTTCAAATGATCACCACCCCTTCCCCTTGTTTGCTGCTGCCTCCTCTTATTCGTCTTACAGTTCCAGGGCCGCCACCGCAGCCGGAGGCTTCATCACCAGATCAACGGCCGGGGTTTCTTCCCGGCGGTTTGAATCGGCCTTGGCTGAGCAACGGGCGGAAGCGGTGGCTTTTACGGATGAAGAAGATGACGAGGATGACAGCCAGCAGGTGACGGTTACCAAATTAATTAAAGCTTCTTTATATATAATTATAGTATTGTGTTACCAAATTACTTAATCAACAGGATTATGTTATTACCAAATTACTTAACAGGATTATGGCATCCATCATCAACTTTTCTATTTTCCTGATGAGTTTTCAGTATAACTCCTACTAATTAACACACTTTCAAATTACTTATTTCTTTAGCCTGGGGAGGGATCGGGGTTGGGTGAGGATTCGAATCCCTAAATCCTACTCCCCACCTTATAGGTTGGGAGTCGGAGAACTTAACGGCAAGGATTAGTCCCAATCCCAAATGACACTATTTTTTAAACTTTAACTTATTTTTATATAGTTATATAAAAAGATATAATAAGTGTTGAATTTTTATTTTTTTATTTTTTTGCGAAACACCCAATAAAAGCTGTTGAATTTATTAAATTATGTTTTACAAATTTTACTTATAAGTAAGTATATTAAATTGTGCATTTGATTAAAATCAAATCAAATATATCAATATAAATTGGAAAAAATGAGTAATAACAATATAATATGTTCATTAAATTATTCCTTATATATTATACGGTCGTTTTAACTTTATATGCATATTAAGAATTTTTTATATAATTTTTTTTCATCTCTATTAGTAATAAATTAAGTAAATAGGATACGAACTTACGTAAGTGGTCAAGTTTCTATCTTTTCCAACCTTATAGTTAGGGTTTTATTTCTCATCCGACTCCTATATTCTCTTTCTTCTTTGTAATATCATGGGGTCCCCATCATTTTTTCATTGGCTTCGACTTCATTTAAGAAATATATTAAGAAAAACTGTTCTAATACTATTAAATAGCAATTTTTTAAGAAAATTATGAATATTTTAATTTTTTATTCAATTTCTTTATAATTAGAAAATTGATTTATTATTTTAAAGGTTGGAAAAGAATAGAGATCTATGAGATCTACGAACAACAATTAGTTTGATGAATGCAGAAAATAAAAAATATTTAATTCCAATTTTTGTGAATACAGAAGTTCTTTAAAAGAGTTTTGTGTTAGGTCCGAATGAAATGGAATAGCTATTACTCCATTATAGGATAAATAAACTAAGCGGAGGTTTTTTAATAGAGGTCTGTGTTAGGTCCGAATGAAATGGAATAACTATTATTGTAGGATAAATAAACTATATAGGCGGAGGTTTGTAATTAAAAAAAAAAAAAAAAAAAAAAAAAAAAAAAAAGCAAAATCTTTTCCCAAAAAAAAAACGCAAAAATACAAACAAAAAATAAACAAAATGACCACAAAAGTGGAAAAAAAACAAAAAAAAAAAAACAAAAACAAAAAAAAACACTATATGTGCTGTCAGTTGTGTGAGAAAAAAACAATCAATACAACAACAGTATGGACCATCAGAATTAAAATTAAATTAAATTTTCGATTAACCTAGGAATCCTATTCAGATACGCATACTTTAGTTTTGTATTTTTGCCAAACCAAACTGAACATTGTTTATACTATATTATATATATATATATAGTTATACTTTTATTATTTTATATTGTTTATTTTATGTATATAATAAGATAAATATCCAAAACCGTACTTGGGACTTATTATGCCGTGTTTTTTTAATTACCTGTTTGTCTTTGACTTTTTTCTTAGTTCGGTAATAAAAGATTTGGAGATGTTTAGATGATAGTAGTATCTTACAAGAAGATGAAGAAACTTTAGTTAAAAATTAAAGTTTAACCTTGTTTTAGCGGTAAGTCCATACTCACTTTTGAGTTTTGACTTCTTTTTTCTCTTGTAACATTCTCTTTCCCCTCTTGGCTTCCCTTTATTTCAAAAATCAAAACAAATACTCCCTCCGTCCCACGAAGTTTGAACCCTATTCCTTTTTGGGGTGTCCCACGAAGTTTGAACCCTTTCCGTTTTTAGAAAAATTAAATTAATACTTCCTCCGATCCTTTTTATTTGACACATTAGGAGTTTTGTTACTGTTCATTGAGTAACTTTGATTCGACTTTTTAATACAGTTATATAGAACAAAAAATAGTCAAGTGAGATCTTGTTAGATTCGTCTAATCACATAGATTTAGAATATCAAAGTTTCATAATTTTTACTTGTACGCAATTTGAGTTATTGAAGATTGAAAATGTGTATTGAATTGCGTGAAACGTGGGTCCGTGGCAATTAAAAAGGAACGGAGGTAGTATAAGTTTGATTAGAATCTTAATTATTGTCAAATCCCATTAAAAATACTTACTTTTACTATTCTGCACAAATTCCAATGCATTATTACTTTCCTACACAAAGTCCCTTATATTTCTTTAACTCTTAATATTACAAAATTGATACAAATAAAAATTGTATAAAATATATATTCTAAAACTACACGATTAGACGATTCTAACAAGACCACACTTGAATATTTTTCTCAAATTACATCACTACGATAATATTAAATCAAAGTTAAACAATAAACAGTATCAAAATTCATTATAATCTTAAACACAAATACACACACCACTTTAACTACTAAACTCCACAACCTAAATTACCGTGCCCAAAAGAAAGGCTTCAATCTTCGCGGGACGGAGGGAGTATATTCTAAATCACCGAATGTGGATAAATTTATTTTGGAAATTTGATTTTTTTTTTTAAATTGAGTTAAATATTTTCTTTTTCATTGAATATAGTACTTCCTCCGTCTCAATATAAATGTTACGTTGGACTTTTTGACACTATTCATTGTGTAACTTTGATTCAAATTTTTATCATAGGTATAAAAGGAAAAACATAGTCAAGTGAGATCTTGTTAGATTCGTCCAATCTTGTAGTTTTAGACAATCAACTTTTTATAAGTTTTTATTATACACAATTTAAGTTATAAATCGTTAAAAATGTGTATCGGCAAACGTGTCGAAAGGGAATGTAATAGTACTATTTATCTTTGGAGATACGATATTAGCTTAGTCAAGCGATCAAATTTACGATTTTCAATTTGCAGTTTATTTATTTATTTATTTAATCTTTTGTATGTAATCGCCCACCCCCTAAGTCCCTAAGTATAGGCACTATTAGGGTTGTAAAAGAATCAAATATTTTTGGTTCGATTTGTGATTCGATTCGAAATTATTCGGAATTTTGATATTCGATTAATATTTGATTCGATTCGATATTCGATTTTATATTAAAATTATATATAAATATATAAATTTATATAGTTAAATAATTTAAAATTTTAATTTTAGTGACTATATTTACTAGTTAATATAACTATATTTATATATAATATTAAAATATTAAATTTGATCTATAAATCAAATTAAATATTTAAGTTTAATAATTAAAATTAATTTTATTAATTATTAAATTACCTTATAGAATAATTCGATTCGATTCGATAATATTCGAAAAGTTTATCAAATCAAAGCGAATACTATGGTATTCGGTTCGATTCGGTTCGTTTACAACCCTAGGCACTATGGTGAAAACTAGCTTCTTCTATTATATACTAGTACTATATTATAGGAAGTGGTCACTTCAGTAACTAGCAAGTAATTGGATCACTAGAGTAGTTGGTATGATTCTACATGCATTTTGTTGTTTTTCATGTTCCCATGGTGTGTTATTTTATACTACTACATATAAATTAAATGCATGTATATATATTAAAAACATTATATAAGAAATGAAATATTTGGTGGAGTTCAAAAGTATTGGGAAGCATGGCGGCGGCATTCACATTTGAAAAGTTTGCAGGGCATAGAATTCCCTGGAGGAAGGGTTCCCTTGACTCCCCAAATGGAGTTCATTTCAGAATCCTCCGACACCAGAGTCCCCTGCTTCCGTGTCCTGGACGACCATGGTTGTCCCAT
Source organism: Hygrophila difformis (assembly GCA_030278955.1). Taxonomy (NCBI): domain Eukaryota; kingdom Viridiplantae; phylum Streptophyta; class Magnoliopsida; order Lamiales; family Acanthaceae; genus Hygrophila; species Hygrophila difformis. Next base: position 57,452,374 of record JAOANR010000009.1, read on the forward strand.
CCAGCAGGGCAGCTTGGACCACCACCACCACCACCAGGTCCAGCTGGACAAGGACGCTGCACTCAAGATGTATTCCAGCATGGTCACCCTCCAAACAATGGACACCATTTTCTACGAAGCCCAACGACAGGGGAGGTTATCGTTCTACATGACTGCTGCCGGTGAAGAGGCCGTCAACATTGGCGCTGCCGCTGCCCTCACCTCAGATGATGTTGTCTTGGCTCAGGTCAGTTGCTTCCTGTCGGATTAAAATCAATCAATCCATCCATCCACTTCATATTGTAAATTGTAAATTGTAATGCAGTATCGAGAGCATGGAGTCCTGTTGTGGCGAGGATACACGCTGCAAGAATTCGCAAACCAGTGCTTGGGGACAAAAGACGATCCGGGCAAAGGCAGGCAAATGCCGGTCCATTATGGCTCCAAGGAACTCAACTACTTCACTATTTCATCGCCTCTCACGTCAGTTTTAATTAATTAATCACACTACTACACTGCTGTTGGAATATTGTTTCAATCTTTTGCATCGTGTGTCTTCTGCAGCACGCAGGTCCCTCAGGCTGCAGGCGTAGCTTACTCTCTGAAGATCGACAACAAGAACGCCTGTGCTGTCGTATTTTTGGGGGATGGCGCATCAAGTGAGGTAAACACAGGCAATTCCCAATATTTGCATCATCAGTTTCTTAATTAGAACACGATTGTTTGTTAGGTTGTGAGTCGCGCCATTTGGATGTTTGGCAGGGAGATTTCCATGCGGGAATGAATTTTGCTGCAGTGATGGATGTGCCCCTGATGTTCATTTGCAGAAATAACGGATGGGCGATAAGCACACCGACATCCGAGCAGTTCAGAAGTAAGTACCTAGTATACTGATGATACACATCTCCCTCAAAATATGCTAAAGAGAATTGGAAGCATTTTGTTGTTAGATACTTCGTATATATGATTCATCGTTATGCTCGTGATAGGCGATGGACTTGCTGTTAAAGGACGAGGATATGGGATGCGCAGCATTCGTGTGGATGGGAACGACGCTCTTGCTGTGTACACTGCAATTCGAGCAGCACGTGAAATGATCATTCGCGAACAAAAGCCAATCCTGGTGGAGGTAAAACAAGTTCATTGTTAATGCATCATCTGTTCTATCCATGTTTTTTTCAAACACATATATCCAAGCATGATGATCCATGTTCATCAGACACTTACATATCGCGTCGGACACCACTCAACTTCGGATGATTCCACCAAGTACCGGTCATTGGAAGAAATCGAGCAATGGAGAACAAATCGAAGCCCAATAACAAGGTTCAGGAAATGGGTTGAGGGGAAGGGTTGGTGGAGCGAGGACGAGGAAACCCAACTGCGTGCAGATACAAGGAAGCAGGTTCATTACATATATAACTATTTTCCTGCCTGCAGCTACACTTTTTTGTATGTTTCTTTGTCTTCATTAAAAATGTACTTGTAGTAATATACTAATATTGTGTTGTGTTCAGGTATTGAAAGCACTTCAGACAGCTGATAAAGCAGAAAAACCAGCCCTGAAAGATATGTTTAGTGATGTGTATGATGAGCCTCCTCAAAATCTTCGAGAACAAGAGAAATCACTCAGAGAAACCGTGAGGAGACATCCTAAGGATTTTCCGACTAATGTTTCTGTATAGCTGCAGCTTCACAACATTAATTACAATATGCCTGTCAATGCCTGAAATCTGAATCAAATGCTAATAATGTACTTATATGCAAACTCAATGAGGATTCAATTTATTTATATTGCAATTAATTAGTATTATTTGTAATTCATGTGCTGTCAGTAAGCTAAGCTAGCCATTTTGTTCTATCATCTATATATGCATTTGTTGTCATTTTTAACTTTTGCACAATTTCTTAAGTAAGTAATTAATTATTCCGTCCTAATATAAATACATAGTACAATATGAGTATTTATTTTTTACTTTGCTTAGAATTTGAGGTAGGTAAAAATACATGGATGCGTTGAATTTAAGTACAGCAAATAAAAATGTATGTAGTCCAATTGATGCACCCCAGCTAATATAGTACTCCCTCCGTCCCAATATAAGTGGCCCCTTTCTTTTGGGCACGGGAATTTATGTAATGGGATTTAGTAGTTAAAGTGGTGTGAGTAAATTTGACTAATTCATCCATCTAATTTATAATAGTTACATTTGACTTTTAACCATATTTATTATTTAACTTTGACTTAATGTTATCGTAATGATGTAGAAAGACAAAAATAGTCAAGTGTGATCTTGTTGGAATCATCTAATCGTATAGTTTTAGAATATATATTTTATATAATTTTTATTTATACCCATTTTGAGATATTAATGGTTAAACACATATAGGGACTTTGTGCAGAAAGTACAATTGTCATTATTGTGGGGTTTTTAATCATGTTTATGTTAATCTAATTTACTTAAAAGGGAACGTAGCCACTTTTAATGGGACACCCCAAAAAGAAATAGTGGCCAATTTTAATAGGACGGAGGGAGTACTCTTAAATGATAGCACTCCAGTATATAGGAGTATTTATTATTAGTAGCAGTAGTAGTACTAGTAGTAGTTTAAACCCCAACCAATGGAAGGACGAAGGGGCTGATCAGATGAGATGAGTAGCAATGCCATAATTAATACTCCCAGCTACTCCTACTAGTCTGAGGCAGGTATTTGGTGCCTTTAATGTTTTTCAGTGAGGTTTGGCATTTGGCCATTGGACAGGACAGGACAGCTCTCAAGTCTCATTACAAGCTAAGTGTGATGACTGATGAAGGAGGGGTCTGGGTTTGGGTTTCTTCTTCTGGCACTCTGTTTTTGACTTACTAGTATTTCGTCATTGAATTAATTGGGAGTGCAAGTTTCTTGTGTGTGTGTGTGAGTGTCTGTCTCTGTCTGTCTTTTGGGAAAGTTTGTTGAGTGGTTGGTTCTAGGAGAGTATTAAATGCTACTTCATAAATTGGATTGTTTTCTTTTCCTGAATATATATATGATGGAGTTTGAAAGCTAACATGCATTGCAATTGGCAATTGCATGTAGTAATTATGAAGAAGTATATCCAAATCCAATTAGACATTATTGATTCTCCACAATACATAGAGAGAATCATGTGATTCATGGGTGACCATACATATATACATATGTACTTTGTGTATGCATGCCCTCTTGTGTTTGGACTTTTTGGACAACTAAACTACTTCTACTTTTATATGATGCATTAATAGTAAGTACTACATGTCAATTTTTTATCCAAATATAGAGCTAGGGTTTTCCTTTTTTCGTCCCAATATCTTCGATCTTCTTCAATTCAGAATAATAATAATAATGGAGGAGAGTACTTATAATTTACTAATTGGAACATTAGGAAAAGTTAGTTGTTGAGGATTCTTTAGTACTATTGCTATGTAAGCAAAGCAGTTAGCCGGCCACCACCAAATAGTACAACATAATAATGTTCAGTGAACACAATCAATCAATCCATGTTTTGATGTTTCCAGCCTTAGCTTGTAAGTATAAAGTATCGCGTTGGAGGTTGGTCAGTACCATTAACTGCATACTGTTGTTTCAGATGACTCCCCACCAGACCAACTAGGCAAGTACAGTACCTGTAATTAATGGACAACATCAACTGATCAAGCATGTGAAACTTTACATGTGAATGAAATGAACCCAAGGAAAACTCTATAAAGATTTGTTTTTT